>JACVVK020000087.1:632500-720000 GCA_018292915.2 Batillaria attramentaria
TCAAGCCTAAAGAAACTTACCATGAGTTCAGAGACATCTACGTGGTGTTTGATCTCATGGAGAGTGACCTGCATCGGATCATCTACTCAGAGCAGCCACTGACAGAAGAACACATTCGCTACTTTTTGTATCAGATTCTCCGTGGTCTGAAGTACATCCATTCTGCCAACGTCGTGCACAGGGACCTGAAGCCAAGTAATCTACTGGTGAACGAAGACTGCCATGTCCGTATTGGTGACTTTGGTGAGGATTTGCCTTCTTGTGTAGTTTGGCTTACTGATTAGTTTTAGTTTACAGTATGTACATGTATGTATGCTCACACGTACATTTCCCCCCCATTCTGTTTTCATTCCCACCCCTCTCTTATCACTCTAAGTTTTTGTTGCCTCACCCACTGGTACACAGTAGAGTAGCATGCATGCACAAACAAACACACACACACACACACACACACACACACACACACACACACACACACATAAACTGCTACTTAAAACTGGAATGATACACTAGGAGTTTGACTTGTAAGTGTGATGTATGCTGTTGAAAAGTTTAAATTGTCGTGGCAGTGTACATGTATGTGTTTCTTCACTTTTTTTTTAAAAATTTAAGTATTTGTGTGGGTGCATGTGTATCCATGCATGCATGTAGGTATGTGTGTTTAGTTCAGATAAATATCTGCACAGGGCCAGACTTTTTAGTGAGAAAGGTTTTATTAAGTTTGATGACAAATTCCTCTGGACGTAACAGCTAGACTTGGAATCTTTATCCTGTGGGAAATGAAAGACCCAAATATGTGGCTTCTTCTAGTGTGCATGCTGAGAGCAAAAACCCTCACAGCCGCAGGCAAAGGTTTGTGTCCTGCAGGGCCTGCTGTACTAAGTCCTCTCGTACAAATGTATTTTTTCTTCCTTTTTTTCCCTTCTTTTTTTAATTGAAAACCATCGTATTTGATGTTCAGTGTTCTTGTACATGCTGCAGGAGAGTGAGCTGCTTTCAACTTTAGACGTTACATGCACTGCTTGGGTGATTCAGGAGAAAACAAATGTTTTGCTTCATCATTATTTAAACATCACGGTTCGGCAGTGAAAATAGGATTGACTTGCCCGTAGGACCCTTGTGTGTCCAGCTTGCTGTGAGTCAATGTTTGGTTCCCCAGTGTCATCCATTACTGACATCTCCCCACTGGCAAATGAAACTGTTTTCTTAAGAAATCCACACACAAACAGTGTCAAGGTCAACCATCTCTGTCATTCCCTGCATAGACCTCACAGTCTGCTTGCACGATCATCAGTGGGCATGCATGTCACGACGATTTTAACTTTGATCAGTCGCAGCAGCAGTTGTGTGCGGAATCGTTGCTTGTAGAAGTGGTCGCTTCGATCATTATTGTTCTTTCTTTTTCTGTATGGAGGTTTTATTATAACAACCATTGACACAGAAATGTAAGTGTTATTACTTGGCGTGCCTTTTGTGTATGTTGCTTAGTTGTTAAATATTTGGATTTGTTGTTGTTGTTGTTGTTGTTGTTACTGTTTATTTTTTGCTGTTGTTGTTGGGTGGTTTTTTGTTGTTGTTTTTTTTTTTTTTTTTTTGGGGGGGGGGGGGGGGGTTGTCTACATTTTACTGTTGTGTTTATTTGTTGATGTTGCTTGGTTTTTTTGTTTTTTCTCTCCTTAAACTACAATATGGGTTTCTTGCCCTGTCAGTGTCATCTCGATTTCACTGCACTAAAACAGCATGTACACATGTATGTATATTTTGTTCCAGCCATGCTCAGTATTTTGCATACATGTGGTTTCAGGGATGGCTCGAGGAGTGAATTCCCAGCGTGAGGAACCATCACACTACATGACGCAGTATGTTGCAACACGCTGGTATCGTGCTCCGGAGATTCTGCTGTCATTGCTGGAGTATGGCACTGCTGTTGACATGTGGTCCGTCGGTTGTATTTTCGCTGAGATGCTTGGTCGAAAACATCTGTTTCCAGGTATTTCTTAGCTTTGTTTTTGGATGAATTAGTTTGTAAACATGTATTCATGCATCTATTTCTGACAGCAATGTCTTTGGTCCTTTTTTGTGTTGTTTTCTGCTTTTCTTGTCTTTTTTTCCCTTCTTTTTTTGTGTGTGTGTGTTTGTGTGCTAGAGACATGTTTCTGTCGTACCATTTCAAGTGCATAATTTGGTTCTCACGTCATTCTGTTCTGCAGGTGTTTGTTCTTCTGTCTTTTGTTTCTCTGGTTTAACATTCATTTGGTTGGTTGTTTCGTCTGTCCCAATCACTCTAGGCATGGGCCATACAGCAAAGTGGATGTAAGCATAAAACTAAGAGTTCATGTTACTGTGTGTTTTGGCAATTAGAGCCTTATTCTGTGGTTAGTTTTGTTGAAAAGTAAATGTTGCATGAGTTTAGTCCATCGGTCAGTTTTCCATCAGTTTGTCATGCTTATGAACTTCAAGTTTATGTGTAGAAAGAAAGGTCTGTACTTTAACATGGCTGTGTGTGTGTGTGTGACTTTTCAGGAAAGGACTACCTCTCACAAGTGAAGCTGGTGCTTGGATTACTGGGGACACCATCCGATGTGGTCATAAAACAATGTCAGAATGACGTACTCCGTAGGATTATCAAAAGTAAGTGATCGACAGCAGATGTGATACAATTGGTTGGACATACATATACATTGTAAGGACTTAAACATCTGGTCTTTGTGTAGGGACTGCCAGTTGAATTGTATACGTGCCACTCTGATTTGGAAACTTTCTGCCTCTCCGCATCAGTTGCATACTGGCATTCTGGTGTGAAAACTCTCACTTTCTGTATCATATGCATGCACAAACGCGCGCGCGCGCGCACACACACACACACACACACACACACACACACACACACATCACTGTGCAAATATAATCATGCTCAAAATGAACATTCACACATACATTTATCTGTATTTTAACTGTATTTGACAGTGAATACGTTCCTCTATTGTTTTCATACATCTACATTAATTTGAATACATTCATCTTCATTAAAACGGCTACACTGAAAAACTTTTACGGACATTGTTACTGATTTTCTAATACGAAAATACAAATCAGGCTTAAAATCAGATTTCATTAAACCTAACCCCAATGTATTGTTTTTTTGGGGAAAAAAAAAGACATCTCACGGTTATAAATATATGTCTTGTCCAGGTCTAGGACATCGTCAGGCCCTGCCTTGGACGACTCTTTTCCCCAAAGCTAGTAAGAAAGCCATAGACTTACTGAGCAAGATGTTGGTCATCAACCCGGCCGATCGCATCACTGTGCAGCGAGCCCTGCAGCACCCCTTCCTGTCCAAGTACCATGACCCCGACGATGAACCCATCTGTGTGCCCTCGTTTGAGTTTGATTTTGAAAAGGAGGTGAGCAGGACTCATAGTGTGCATGCATTTGTTTGTCATCATTTGTCTCTGTGGAACTGTGAGGTTGTTTCCGTTTCTGTTTCCGTTTCCGTGAGCACATGTGTAGAGTTGGTTGGTTGGGTGGTTGCTGGTTGGGTGGGTGGATGGATTGGTTGGTGATGGGACAGACAGACATCCAAAATGGGTGACATCGTAGACAGGGGTTCATGAGGAAAACACCAGCACAAATTTTCAGCTCCCAAGATTTCAAGGTTTGAACGTGAGTGTGACTTCAGCATTGAAACTGGAAATCCATCGCTGTATCAGCTTGCCTGGCTCCTCACTTTTGCAGAGGGTTGAAACAGGTGTGGTTTATGGAACTGAGAGACGAAGTACAGGGCACACAAGGGTGCTGAAGTACATTTAAACAGATTAAATGTATAATGAGTCATATAGTCAACTTTCGAGAGCAGCAAAGACTCATTGCTCTCAACTTTCACTTTCAGCTCTTTCACATGGACCGCACACGCCTGCGCGAGGTCATCTACAAGGAGGTCATGGACTTTCACCAGCCCCGAACTCCTACACTCAGTTTCTCGGCCTGCCTGCGCCCTGCTCCCAAATCGGGCGAAGGTTCAGCTGAAGCGCCATTTTCTCCATCCTTTAAGGACCAGCTGCAGAGCTACATGTCTGACTTGACTCAGGCGGCTAGCACTCCCAGCAAAGAACATCAGGAGACAGATTATGGAGGTGAGAGAAATCTTAAAATATGGCCTGAAAATGTTTGCAGTGGTTCAGTGTCTTACTGATGTGATGATAGCTACCACGAAAACAGCTTAAAAGGATCTGTGAGCATAAAAATGGTAGCGTTAGACCATTCAAAGATTTTTGGTGTGTGTATGCGTGTGTGCAGTGCAACCATCATTTCACCAAAGCGGTATTACCCCTCATACTGAGGCTGTCAGCACCACCTCGGTGACCACCACTCAAGACCAGAAAGAAGTCTTCAAGACACCAGCAGACAAGCCAGCGTCCAAGAAGTCGCCAGTGTCGGTGGAAACTGCCGGTCTGCAGCTGCCCTGTACCAGCGATATTGAGATGCTCAGCGCTCAGTCAACAGCCAGTAATAGAGAGATGGACGTGCAGACTCCTTGTACACCTCTAGTGGAAAAACAGGTAATAACAACAACAGTATGTATTGTAATTGTTTTGTTTTTGGAGTGTGTGTGTGTGTGTGTGTGCGTGCGTGCGTGCGTGCGTGCGTGCGTGCGTGCGTGCGTGTGTGCGTGCGTGTGTTGGAAGCGCCTAGAGCTTTTCAGAATAGGTGCTCTAAAAATTATTATTATTATTATCATTATTTTTGGTGTGTGTGGGGGGAGGGGGAAGCTCCGGTGGAAAAACAAGTTAAAAGATTGTGAATCATAGTAATACAGCCCTGCTGTTTATGGAAAAGGGCTTTATGCTTATCAACTCTGTGGGACTTTGTCCCCTTTCTCCAGATGAAGGTAGAGCTGTGTGTTGTCTAAAGTGGACTTCATTCACTTTTTTTCTGTCTGGTCTGAGCAGCTGCTTGTGCACTGAAAGAGCAGTGTGTTAGGTTAAATAAGGCATCCTGGAGATCATGTGTGGCCTCGTGCTTTTGAAACACTGTTGTGAGTGTGAAAGTACTATGCTTGTGGTTTAGTTTAAGTTTAATTCTCTCCACGCCATGAGGCGCATAAGGCTTGGACACCTTGCTTCCATCGTTTCCGGTCTGAGGCTGCACGGCGTGCCGCATTCCATGAACTCCAGCCTGCACCGTTTCTTTCAATCTCAACCATCCTCCGCCACGTTGTCTTTGGGCGGCCCCGCTTCCTTCTTCCCTCAGGCGTCCACCCAAGGGCTACAGCACAATCATCTGATGGTTCCCTCCTCAGCACATGGCCGATCCAGTTCCATCTTCTCCTCCTCACTTCGTCACTGACCTTCTCTGCCTCTGCCATCTCCAGAACTGTTTTGTTTGATACATGTTGTACTATGCTTGTGGACTTCTAAAAAATCATTCTTCTTTACATTCTTTCAGCAGGAGACTGAGAAAGAGAAGAAACAAGGCGAGAAGAAGGCACCAGAGGGAAAGACGATCTCCGAAGACACCAAAGCCCTTGTTAAACAAGCCCTTCTGAGTCACAGGCAGCGGACAGGTGGGTGCAGTAGCCAGGTACACATGGGTGAATTTTTTTCTCCACGTGGGACATAAATTCTTGATGTAGATTATTATTGAAAGGAGAGGCACTGGAAAACTTAAGCTGGCGATTGCTACTGCAATGTTTGCGCCGTAGAAATCAAGTACGGTTCAGTTAGAAAGTACAGGCAGCAAGAACCATAGGCAGTTCCGTGGATTCCGCCCGTGATCTAAGAGGAACACCACTGGAGCTGGTGAAGAGTTGGGGCAGCAAGAAAAAAATTTTAAATTTTTTTTAAAAACAACATCGGTAGTGTTTTGATGGTGTAACAGACCCACCCCATGCCCACACCCTACTCCTCTGCCTGCAGACTCGCTTCACTGGAGTGATCTCTTTTCAGAATCGTGTGGTGAGGATGATAAGCCCCGGCCTGTGACAGCTGCCCAGAGACAGAGGGAACGTGAAGAAAAGCGACGGAAGAAAAAAGACAGGGAAAAGATGAAGAAAGTACATGAAAAAAAAAGTAAGTAAGCCCTTTTGCACTGCATGAGAGCAGAACTCACATTGTATGATATGGTATGGTAGACTTCTCCTCAGCGCACATATATATCCATCTCTGCTGAAATGCTCACGACGCCGCAGGGCTGGAGGACGAAGCAGTGAAAGCCTGCTGCCGCTAAGCGCTACTTTATGTGCAAACCTCAGGGATCGATTTTCTCGCGCGCCGTGCGACTGTGTCTCATATTTTGATAAAATGTCGCATAGAAATTTTGCAAAATGCTTCATATGTCGCACGAACATGACATCACAAGCGCACTTGACAACGCGAAGCAGAGATGCGCTGTCTGTGTCAGTCATAGAGTCTGTTACACCAATCTAATTTTAGTGATGAGGCTTACTTATCCTGCTCGCCGCGCGCGCTGCCAGGAACTCTCGCTCGAAAGAGTTGCAAAAAATATTGGCACGTTATCAGTTTTCTCAGTTCTGCGATCCAGAGGTCCTTTTCCGAACCTGAACGTCACTGCACTTAGGAACAGGCTCTCGGCACGGACATGTGACAGAGTGATGCGGGTGAACTTGATTGTCTCATAGAAAATGAAAATGTCTCATAAAAATGACTGGTCAAGGAGACAATGTCTCATTGGCATATTTGAGTAAATCCATCCCTGAAACCTCCATCCTGCTATTCACTCTGGTGCCTGCGACAGTATTTCTGTTTTACCACGACACCAGCCGCAACTTACTCTTCTTCGAAAGATGAAGGTGGGATTTTTAGCGTGCACACTTGATGTATGTGCGTGCGTGTGTACACGGAGATGAGACAGGCACTGTAAACATTTCATGTTTGCAGAGCATATCCATGCAGTAATAACAGCTGTGGCTCTTTTCAGGATGCACTGCACCCAGTGATCGCGTTAACCGTAAATTACCGGTAAAATACCGTTTGAAAAACCAGAATACCGGGAAAATTTGGAGCTGCCGGTCCCAGTTACCGGTTGTAATTTGCTGGGACCAGTAAACACTGTGGCCTCTGATGGGGGGGGGGGGGGGTCCTAGTTTCAGCGAACGTTAATCACGGTCACAATAGTTTGTTTTTGTTCCCCACTGGCCACGGCTTCTTTGTTCTTGGGATGGACTCGCTGCTATCTTTACCTCTCATACCGATACAGTGTTGCGACACTGATTGTGTTTAGGTCGATTTGCACTGTAATTCTTATCACTGGTTTTAATTCTCATGGGACCGGTTCTGACACAGGTTGTTGAGTGACAGTGTGGGGTAGTCACTGATGGGACCGGTTTTCAAAATTCCTAGCGCGATCACTGACTGCACCAAAAATGGCAGTGACTGTGATTCAGTTGGTAGCACGTCCATCTTTAACACTATTTGTACCAAGTAAGTCATGTGCAGGAAACTGATCCCAAGTTTGGGCCACTGAAGGCTGCAATGCACGAGTGGTGTCGCCAAATAAAGCAGTAACCAAACGTAACACATTTCTGCGTTGTTCCTAACTTTGTTTGGTTGGTGTGCTGTGCAGTGAGTACTGTATACACACATTCGCTGCAGTAAAACAGCATGTACATGTATTTTGTAAATTTATTATGTTACCACTGAGTAGTCTGTTTGCAAACATGAAAGGGAAAAAAAAAAAAACCCTTATGCCTGAAATGACACAAGGCATATCGGACTCATACATATTCAGCGCACGGTTACACGACTGCCAGTCTGCATGTTGCCGTACTCGGCTGCCTGCTGGCGGGCAGCGGTTTTGCTGCACACGCAGTCTGCAGCATTGCAAGGTTTGGGCAATGATTGGTGTGGCTAGCTGGCTGCCAGGAAAAATAGAACGGCTTTCTATTGCCGCGCCGGCACCGGCAAGGGGGTTATGCCAGCTATCCGCCGGCGATTTAATTAGGGTTTCCTGCGTTTCCAGCCCTGCAAGTGCCGATCCTGGCAACGTGTAGCAACGGCCCTTAATATGGTGAAGAAAATTTACGCTAACATATTTCTTTCATGACCCATTTATCCCTCAGTATTCAGTCCACTGAAATGACCACCAAATATGAACTGAGAATGTCAAAGAGTGCACAAAATGACAGCAGCCATGAAAAACTGGCCAGTCTCCTAATGAGTCCAAAACATCTGATGTTTATCACTGAAATCGACATGTTTATGCATGGTTTACTGGTGGAAGATGGCACTGTCTGGGTTTTGGTTAGGTTGTAATCCTTCCACACTTTGTATAAACTCTCTTCTCTTTTCTCTGTGACCTACAGAACAAGCAGGAAACCAATAAAATTTTCTAAAAGCTGTAGTTGAGTACTTCAGAAAAAAACAGAGAAATGGCCCAAATTCTCAGAGATACTTGGCCAGTTGTTACTGATTATCACCCTTTAACTTCTGCTGGAGCTGTAGAGAGATGGAAAGACAACTCGGTAGCACAAAGAGAGTGTTTTCGCTTTTTGTATCATTTTTCTTCTTTGGCTGATGATGTTTTGGTCCTTTGTTACCCAGACGCTGGCCAGGGGCAGGAGCTGTCCGACGCAGACAAAGAGCTGCTGGCTCGCTGGAACGCCATGCAGAAAGTCAAGAATGCCGCTGAGTCTCAGCAGCCGGCCTCCACCGTCACAAGTGCGTCTACTGGTGTGGCCACTCCATCAGCGGTCTATCTCCAGCAGAACTACCCAGCTACTCCCAGTCCACCACAACCTTCAGCAGGGTTTTCGCCACCCCATCCTGGCCCCACTTCCACCCCTCCATCTGTGTTGCCCTCAGGACTTGCCACCCAGGGTCAGGTTACCATCATGCAGGGACAGGTAACTCGTGCATCTCAGGGGCAAGGAACTGCGTCTCAGCAGGACGGGCAGTCGTCGCAGGCAGGGATTCCCAGCATGCCTCCGAACCAGATCAGTGTCAGTTTTCAGGGACAGGATCAGATGGGTCTCGCAAACAAAATTGATGCAGCATCCGGTCAGCACTTTCAAGCTTCATTCCTTACGGAGCAGGTGCTGTCACTGGTGAATGCCGGCCAGCATCCTGGGACCGTGCTCCAGATTAGCTCAATACAAGCGGAGGCCTTGAAACAAGCCCTCAAACTGCAGAGCCTCTCCATCGTGCAGCCTGCCGCCAGTTCCACGTCAGGCCCAAATGCCGACCAGACCAGATACCAGCAGGTTCCCACGCCACCACAGGTCATGGGTGATGTGAACCAGGGACAGAGTGGCAAGCTTGTGGTTGGTGGTCAGTCTGTGGTAGGTGGTCCCAGTCAGAGTCACCAGACATTCCCATCTTCCGACACCAACGCCAGCAGTTACAACCAGGCTGGGGTCAGCCAGCATAAGTTCGCTCATGCTGACAACCAGAACGACCAAAAAAGAGGCTCAGGTCAGATTCCAGGTGACCGTTTTTCTGGTACGGACGCTGGAAACATACCAAGCACCAGCTCACGTGAAACCTCTCAGGACCCTCAGGACTTGTCTGAGTTTCTTGACAGACACTGTAAAGCTGATAACACGGCATCATCAGATGCCGATGCCAAAAATTATGCCTCCGCTGCAGATGCCATGTTTCAGTCTGCAGACGCGAAAGGAATCACCCTTCGACCAAAGCAGGAGGCTGGTCAAGGGGTGTTTGGAGCAGGGATGGGAGGTGAACATTTCTCCTGTCGAGTCAAGTCAGACTCTTCCCTGTCGTTCTCGCACATTCCAGACAGCAAGGGTTTCTTTGCTCAGCATGCCAGGCCGTCCTCGGACTGTCACTTGGACGCCAGGCAGGGTCAGCCGTGTGCCGCTGTGACCTCAGAATTCCAGGGAGGACCTCAAGACGGCCACCAGCCATATTTCTTGCCGACCAACGCCGGCATGACCTACCCCCACCCACAGCAAGTCCAGAATGTCGGGGGTTTGCCGTTCAGCCACTCTGGTGGTGCTGCTGTCGGTCAAACCTCGGATCAGTTCACAGGGTTTGCTCATGGTGGATCTGCTTCTCAAATGATGGACGCAAAAGCTCCAGTGACCCAAGCCAATTTTGGCGGTGTACCCATGAGCTTCAGACTTGACCAGCATCAGTCTCAGGCACCACAACCACATATGCTGGGAGGAGGAGGTGCACCAGGAGTGTCCGTGAACGGCATCGGTCAAAACCCTCACTTTCAGACTCAACAACAACAGCAGCAACAGCTTCACAGTCACCAGAAGCAACAGCCGCAGCAGTATCCCAGCATGCTTCAGCAACAGAGCCAGACCCCACCACCACACCCCCATCAACAACAACAGCAACAACAGGTACCGCAGTCATCACTGCAGTATCTACAACAGCCGGGCCAGTCAGGAAGCAGCACTTCTGAGCTTCGCGTGTCGGCTCCACCGCAGGACGCAAACCCAGATCTCCTTGCTCTGATCAAGCAGATGTCAAAGTCACAGCTGGACACCATTTTGCCTCCGTCCTTGTCCTTGACCCCTAGGGGCACTGGCGGGGGTTACGGAGTGGGGATGGACCTGGATGTGCTGATGGCAGACACGCTCGATAACAGCAGGTGAGGACATAATTACGGTTATGTGATTGTTTCTGTGATTTATAACTGTCCACAAAAGTAAGATGTCTGTTGTGAAGTCTGCAACGGTGTGTGTTACGGTCACCATGGTCAGTATTTTACTACGTTCCTCTTATTTCAGTGTGCGCAAATGTTTTTGGAGCTGTGTAGATGATGTTAAGCATCCTGCCACCCGAACGCTTGAACACTTAGTTACAGCCTCACTCCTACTGATGTTAAACAGACAGGAGCCAACGTGCACATCTGCTAACCTGACCTCAGTGCTTACGACCATGCTCCTCATACTTCACGTGGCAAGGTCACCCTCCCTGACATCGGGCCTATACCCCAAGGGGGCATTGTATACTAAAACTGGCTCCTGTAACACTCTGCATAATGCACTTGTCTTATCCACTGTCTGTACATGTATTTGCAGCACACGGAATGAGCTGAGTCCCCTGTCCTCGTCCCTGCTGGCGGACTGGCTGGAGATGACCGGCAACATCAGCCAGGCCGACCTTGATGCTCTGGAGCAGGACTTCAGCATGACGTCACCAGTGGCCATGTCTTACCCAGAGTTTCAGCCTCCCAGCACCGAAGGAGGCTGGTGATTGAAGTGAAGGAGGCTGGTGACTGTGGTGAAGGAGGCTGGTGACTGCAGTGAAGGAAGTTGGTGACTGCAGTGAAGGAAGCTGGTGACTGCAGTGAAGGAAGCTGGTGATTGCAGTGAAGGAGGCTGGTGACTGCGGTGACGGAGGCTGGTGACTGCACTGAAGGAGGCTGGTGATCACAGCAAAGGAGGTTGGTTGCGGTGAAGGAGGTTGGTGACTGCAATGAAGGAGGCTGGTGCCTGCAGGAAAGGAGGCAGGTGACTGCAACACAGGAGGCTGGTGACTGCAGCCGAGGACACCGGTGATTGCAACAAACTTCACTGGTGATTGTAGCAGAGGACGCTGGTGATCACAGTGAAGGAGACTGCAATTGCAGTGAAGGAGGCCATTGATACATGCGTGCATATCATTATCAAACCATTTGAGATGTTCCCTCAGGCTGATGTTCCTTGTCTTTATCACATGATAATCCTGTTACATGTTTTATCATTCACATGAGGTTTTGGGTGGTTTAGTATAATTTTCTTATCTCTCACCCTTTTTCTTATCTTAAAATTTATATATATATACAGTCAAACCTTTGGACTGGACCAAACTGACCGCCTTAGACAGGTGGCTGGGTTGTCCAGGAAGGCATGTCAACAGCTAGCATGTCACCCAATGAATACTCTAGTGGTGCACGTGTTACGAGCTGACAACAGGGCTCGCCTAAAGCTCTCTATACACTTGAAAATACGTGTTTGGGGTCCTTTTTTTTATTTTTATTTTTTATTGCACACCGTTTGATTTCAAACAAACAGATCAGCAGGTGATCGACTGACGATGCAACAAAGAAACAACAAGCTTCCTGCTGACAGCGGATTCACGCACATTAACACGTCGTCGTCTCAATTGGAAGCAATAGAAACGACAAACAGGGTGACAACACCTTCACGTATTCGTACACCTTGGAAGTTGATCGGTTTACTAAACACAAAGCTGACTGCTTCCTACAGACCTCGTACTGATTGCAAAGCAATCAAAAGGATGCCGCTAACAGCCACCCCCTCGCCCCCACCAATCCCCCGGCTATTCACTCGGAGGGGGAGGCGCGTGTCAGTGAGCCGCGGCGTGGTTAATCCTGGCTTGTCAAGCAGTTAGGCAGTCTGTCTTGTCAGTTGAGAACAGTTGAGAACACAGCAGGGGCCCGAAGGCGGTCACTACACAACAAAGTGACTGCCCTGTACAGTGTGAAAGGTCGTTTGGGACTGCCAAAATAGGTGGCACGACCGCGTTAGACAGTGACCTGGCTATACAGTGCATATATATAGAGGGAAAACGCTCAGGGATCCTCTGGGGTGACCGAGTTAGACAGTGGAATGGCTTATACAGGTGACCGCCATGGCAGGTTCGACTGTATATTTCTTTTACACAATGTTCGTGTTCTTTCCTTACAGTGATGCTCTTATATGCACCTCTCACTAACAAGCAGACATGTTTTCACTGTGGGTGGTTTGAATCTGTGACAGAATTGAAATGTGGAATTCTGAGTTTTACTAAGACCTCATCGAGGGGGAGTGAGTGAGTGAGTATTTTAAGGCTTAACGCCGCGTCAGCGACAAAGACTAATTCGCGGCAGTCATCTAGGGGGAAGGGAAGGGAAAAGGAAAAATTACCTGAGCTTACAGTTACCCAGTCAACCCTGGGGTTTTTTTTTTTTTTGCCGCTGACCTAAATTTATTGCTAACATCAGAATGACAGTACCATCTGGTGCAGATGTAGACAAACAAATTTATCACCAACAACAGAACATCAGAATGACAGTACTTGAAATACAGCCGCTAATATTGGAACACGAAACTAGAACAGATTGATGTCATCTTGTTTAGACTGTGGCAGCTTGCAAGTCTGTGTCAGACTCTGACGCACACACACCCCCCCCCCCTCCCTCCCCCCAACAGTTTTGTAAGTGTTGCATTTTCAGGGAGCCTAGCTTATGTGTGCATGTGTGTGTGCTGTTAATTCACCAACCCAGAATCACAAACACCAGTATTGCGCCTGTATTGAGGTGCAGTGTACATGTAATAGACTTTGGAGGTGAGTTTCAACATATCATTTGACTGCACATGGTGTTGCATGTAGATCACATGTAGATGGTAAGACATTGTACATCATGCATGCAAGACTGTTGTGACTGTTTTAATACGTACCAGGTACAGCATACGTCGCATTGCGGTACTGCTGTGCATACAGATGCCCTCTTTCCGTGCTGCGGAAGAGGGGATGCTCATGTCGATTCACTAGTCAAGGAAAATGTTGTGAGGCATTTGCTTGTGTGAATGGTGATATGGTATGATATGATGGGCCTCTCGGTGTACATATTCGTCGCTAAGGGCTACTGTACAAGCAAACCTAAATGCTGCTGTTCACTTCAGCAAGTGTACTGTGGCATATTTCCATTTTCCACAGTGAGACACTCATATTTGTTGAAGCATGATTTGAGTACAAGCTCATGGTTGATTTTTTTTTTGTTTGTATATACATGTATGTTCCTTCTGTTTTTCTGATGACGCACATTTGCCCAACATTATGCTATCGGGGCTTCTGTGTACATTAATTCCAGCAGGGCTGGGAAAAGACATGGTTACTGCGCTTGTGCACTGTTTATATGGTAGCATGGTTGAAAAAAAAAATGACATGGGCTCGTCATGTGTGTGATATATATATCTGTGTCTGCTCTTATGTCTGAATTCCATAAACTTTAGGCTGTCAGCAATCTAGTCCCATTTTACTACCATATGTTCTTGTTAAAGCTTTTCTTTCTGATTATGGCTTTCACATTGATTGTATTCAGGTTCACTGCATCTGGTTTTCATGATGTATTCTGGATATGGGGGTAGAAAGAAGTTTGTGTGTGTGTGTGTGTGTGTGTGTGTGTGTGTGTGTGTGTGTGTGTGTGTGCCAGAACTCCGCAACAATTTTTGTAACATAATTGCTTCTGTCTTTACTTCTTTCTAGTCTTATACATGCGGTGATTTTTCTGGAACAATTCAGTGTAGGGTTTTCCTTCCTTCCTTGCTTCCTTCCTTTCATTCGTACTTTGTTCTCCTTGTTCAACCTTTACCATATGTTGCTCTGAAGTGTAGGTGCTGTGTTATCATGGGTGCCCACACCCATATGTTGTGGGTGTCAGACTTTGTACGACACAACTGTACACACCCATACAGTTATGTAAATCCACGGACTCTTTTCTGTAGGGCATGGGCATACACTTTACTTTTAAATGGCAGTTTTCGGACATCACCCTTGCTCTTTGTTTTTGTCTTCGTCCGTCATATATATTAAACAAGCACTTTTTATATCTTACTTTCAAAGTGAATATACTTTTTGAATGTTTCATTTGTTTTCGCCACTGAGTTGGAAATGAGCACTCAAGATTCAATTGTTGGTGATTGTGCATTAGAATGAAGGTTGTTGTGTCAGAGTAGTGTAGCAGATCCTGTGATGGTCGCGGCTACTTTGTTAGATGTGTATGTATACATATATATACATTATTTTAAAAAATATCATTAACTGCTCATTTCTTTCTCTCACTTGTGCATGCACCAGAGGTTTTGCGCTTTCGATACACATTCTCTAATTCTACTCTTTTTTTGTTTTTGTAAATTACATTTACCGGTATATCACTGCTGAGAGAATAGAAATCATATGGTTCTGCAGTCAAATTTGAAGATATACCGTAGAGCTGAGCATAAGCATTCATTTTATGGCAGAATTTTCATTAGCGTTGATGCTGGCATTTTGCTTATGCCCACTTGGTCATTGTTTTTCATTCAATAAATTTTACGACATGTTCAAACTCATTTCAGAGATGTGTGTGGTTTGATAAAGTGGGGTGTGTGTGTGTGTCAAAGAGAGGCATCCTCAACTTGTTTGTCTGTGTTTATGTGGTGTTTTTTTTGTTTGTTTTTTTTTGGTGTTTTTTTCCTCTCTTGTTTTGGGTTTGGATTTTTTGGTGGTGGTTCTTGTTTTTTTTTGGTCTTTTGGGTGGTCTGTGGTTGTTGTTTGATTTTTGGTGTTTTTTGTTTTTGTTATTGTTTTGTTTTGTTTTTTGGGTTGTTTTGGTTTTTTTTTTGTTGTTTTTTTTTGTTGTTGTTTTTTTTTTTTGGGGGGGGGGGTTGTTTGTGTGTGGGAGGGAGGGAGGTGGGGGGAGGTTTGGTCAAAACTTGGTATTAACCTACATGGCTGTTCTTGAATTCTGCAGGCGGCGTATGCTATCTGACTGGCAGAACATGTTCATAATACCATTGGACCTTTGATAAGAGCTAAAATTGCTGATACATTGTACCTTGGTCCCTATAGATATGTCTGTGTTACTTTCTTGTGGTATGTGTGTGTGTGTGTGTGTGTGCATTGGGTGGGGGGGGGGCATAAACAGGGACATACCACACACACACACATATTTCTGCGTGACTATTTTGAGTGTGTGTGTTGTGGAGGGGGGGGGGGCACAGCACACGCACCCACAGATGTTATTTCTGTTTTGTGGGGGGGGGGGGGGGATAGGGACATCGCACACACATACACACGCAAGCGCTTTTTGTGATCATGGTTTATGTTGAGTGTAATTCTGGAAAAACCACCATGTTTTACCCTTATCAGTTGAACCCAGTAGGTACATTGTCATGTGTAGCCTGTTTTTAGCGTAGGACTGAAGGTCTACTACCACACAACACAAGAGATCCAAACTTGGACACTGAACGCCAAGCCACGACGCAATGAGGAAACCAATTATTTTTCTGGTACTTGTGCTGGTAAGTCTATCACAGACTTTTTTGTTTGTTTTCATTCTTTTTGTATTGTTTGTTGTTTTGTTTGTTTTGTTTGTTTGTTGTTTTGGGGGGTTTTTGTTTGTTTGTTTTTTTTTTTTTTTTTGGGGGGGGGGGGGGGAGGCTGATTGGCTGATTTAATCTTGTGACACCTAATCGTTTTTTAAGGGAAAACTCACTTTCATGATTCCAGAGTGGAAGGAAGCAACGAACTGACTTGTAAAAGCTGAAACAGGTTATTTCCATCCCTAATGTTTACCAACCCTGAGCACGGGTGTACAGGTTGAGATAGGCCTGTGTATTACAAACAAGCGGTCACTGCAAGGATAAATGGGGCACTTTAGGTTAACTCTCTTTGGACCCTCACATTCACAACGCTTGTGCGCAGAGGTCCTATTTATTGGATCGCCAATTCTCAGTCCATTTCGTTGGGGTGCGGAACTAAATGCAGCGCTAGCAAAACAGAATTCTGTCAGTCAAAGGGAAGCTACTGTCTCTTAGTATGCAGTCAGGGTCCATACAGGTTCACAGTCTCAAAAATTCATGACTTATTCATGACTTTTCCATGACTTTTCCAGGCCAATTCTCCTGTCTTCCATGACAACTTCCTTACCCTCTTTCACACTGACACACGCGAGGGTAGAAATTATGAGCTTATCCAAGTTACCGCAGTCAGCAAGACCAATGTTCAGAGTTAGTTAATAGCCTTATGGGAAGGCAGTTTGTTGGTATTTTTGGCAATCAGTCCAGCGAGTAATCACCAAGCTGACCGTTTCACTGTTGGGCTCAAATTGGCTTCCATAAAATTCTGAAATTCCATGACTTTTCATGACTCTTTAGATAATTCCATGACTTTCCAGGCCTGGAAAAGCTATTTCCAAATTCCATGACTTTTCCAGGATTCCATGACCTGTATGGACCCTGTATGCTACTGGGGGGAGGGGGGGGGGACTCTCGGCATAGAGAGAGTTAACCCTTCATGTCAGTGACTGACTGGACACCCTTAAGACTAGGACTAGGTTTATAATTTGTAACGCCTGGGAGTCAACACCACCACCACATAAAATAATAATCGGGACAAAAATTGGCGCTTTGTCCCAGCTGCTTGGCTTAAAGTGCTGCGAGTTGAGCCCAATAATTATGCACGCTCACATCAATCACACACATTCACTCGAACATAGAAGCCTGGGCAGGACATAAATCAGCAAATTACAATGACGTGGTGCAAAGGGTCAGTTCAACCTTTTTTTTTTCTTTTTTTTCTTGGTTTTTTCCTCTTTTTTTTCCCTTCTTCAGGTTTATTTTCTCAGTCTGCTTTGGAAATGTTCAGCCCACCAAATTTGAAAAATAAATGCAATTCTAAATTCCGAAATTTAAATAGCTGAGCTGACCCTTCGCACCACGTGTTTATGTTCAGTGTCTGAGAATGCGTGTGATTCACGTGAACGTGCGTGTTGGGTTCAGTTCGCGGCGCTTTGAGACGATTCATGAAACTGGGTAAAACGCCTATACAATACTCATTTTTTTCTCTCTCTCTCTTCAAGCTGGCCTGTGCTAGCGAGGCGGCAGTGGACCCAGTGGGAACCCCATGTGAAAACTCAGCTGAGTGTGGGTCAGGGTACTGCTGTGTATCCACCACACGACCCAGGGGCAAACGTCAGATCTCTGGTTATTCCGGCACTTGTCAGGATATGGGCGAAGCCAAAGATGGTGAGTCTGTACTCATGGTTAATCCTTTTCCTGATCGTGCATTCGTGCATCATACATTTTCTGTTTTGTTTTCGTGTTGTTATTGTATTTGTTGTTGTTGGGTGTGTGCGCGCGCGCGCGCGTGTGTGTGTTTCTTTTGTTGTTGTTGTTGTTCTCGTGTCTTGTTTGGTTGGTTGGTTCAGTCGGCTTTTTTTTTTTTTTTTTTTTTTTGGGGGGGGGGGGGTTGGTTTTGTTTTTGTTTTGCTTTTGTATGTAGTTGTTTGTTGTTTTTTAGGGGGAGGGGGATGTTGCTTTGTGTATACTTGTTATTATTTGTTATGAAGATTTTGTTTGTATTGTTGTTTGCGTCAATACAGTTTGCGTACTCTTCAAAAGTAACATGCTTTAATTCAAAATAAAATAAGACGGCAGCTCATTATGGTTCTCCTGCAAAGCTGTCCGTTTTTCTACCCTCCAGTATCAACGGATTTGCTCTTTACACTGAGATAATGCTTATTTCAGTGAGTGTACACATGCGTTTTCTCAGCTTGCTTTGTGAATAACCACTACGAGGGGAGTCGAGTGTTCTACGTCAACTGTCCCTGTGAGACGGGACTCACGTGCCACGGCAACAAGCAGATCGACGTTCCTCTAGGGGAAATGGGTACGTGTGCACACACACACACACAGAGGGTGGCCGGGTTGGGTGGGTGTTTGGGAGTTTAACATCCTTTTCCTCCACGTAAGGGTGATACCAAAGACGGAGCAACGACAAAAAGGCCAGCACAATATTTGACGCCAGCCAGGACTGATTCGAACTCACGACTGCCTCCGCCAGCATTGAAAGTCCAACGCTCTACCATTCGGCCGTCCAGGCTCGCCACAGAGAGAGAGAGAGAGAGAGGACAGTTGATGTGAGAGAGACTTTGGCCTAATAAACAGTACGTACAGTGACGACTAAGCCAAGCAATCCACCTCAGCCGAGAGGAAACAGCGCACTGTGCCACCAGTACAGCGAAAAAAGCATGTGCTGGTTCGGCCTAGGTCCAAAGCTGTAAACGTGTTGCATTTCTCTGAATGCTGCAATGCACTGGGTTTACTGTAGATCTCCGCTTTGCTTTTTTTTTCCCCCCTTTGATCTTGACAGTAGTAAGGACCGACATAAACAAACGTAGTCTGATGGGGTTTTCATGTGTACTCTAACAGAACTTTAAGCTGTAGTACTTATTTTCTGCCACAATGTTACTTTGTCCGTTCATGCGATCTCTGTTCCAGATGCGATATAACACTGTCTCATTATGTGAGATAACCCAGTCTGTACCATATGATGCAGACTGAATAACAAAACCCATTACGGCATACGCTATTTGATAATAATAATAATTATGACTGATGATGATGATGATGATGATGAAGAAAGAGGATACATACACTTTACTACCCTCTAAGAGGTATCGGAAGATTCAGAAATGGGGGCCGGTCGACGGGTATACCATATTCCAGGGATACATGCTATTGGCCCTTAGTAGGCTAGGGTAATTAGGCTTTTTATATAGCGGAAGGTAGAACAAATTTGATCCTAACTTTTTATTACAGAAATCAGTAGAGCACAGCCCCTAATGCTGTGGTGGACTCCATGAATTTGTTCGTGAATTTGTTCTCCGTCGTTAAAAACGACCGTTTATCTTGATTTTCACTATATGAGCCCTATAAATGGGCTTTTGATGGTGTGCACAAAGTATGCGAGTTTGTGGGCACAGAAATGCGTAGAATTCCGGTCTAAACACTGTTACTGTTCGACAAGACAAGCGTTGCTGACATACTGAAATTTCACACCAATCAGAATGATGCTTCCTGGATAATTGCGGCCATTAAACTGGTCCTTGATTCAAAGGGCCCTGTAAACCGACTGCATTTGATGCTTGTGCACTTGGCAGGTCACTGCAGGTGACATGTATCGCGGAAAACACTTACGAACATTGAACAGTTTAGTCAGAAAACGCTTGTTTGATGTTGCGAAGTTCCCTTGTCGCACGTGCAGTTAAGTATGGAATTTGATATCCAAGTGAGCACTTTTTTCGGTAGGGATATTTTGGGGACACCTACTGTACATGTATGTACATGCAAACATTTTAACACCACACTAACAGTACTTACACACTCTAGAGCACCATTTTTGTAGAACATACAATTACATATATATATACCACAAGAAGAGTTTGAGATCCACACCTGCAGTACTTAATAATGTACCACAACAGTGAAGCACCTGTGATACACACACAAAAATGTCCTATACACTATTTTCTAGACTAGGCTTGCAGTACATACAGAATTTTGAACACACACACTTTTTATCACATGTATTACATGTAGTACAAACTTAGAACCTTGGTTATTTGTATATATATGCAAGACAAGAAGTACATACATACACACATCATATACAACTTTTGAGCACCACACTTCTCACACGTACCCAGTAAACAGAAGGTATGTATGTATTCTTTTTTCTTCTCCAAATTGTGATGATAAGGATTCAAAGATTCAAAGATTTTATTCCTTTCTCCCCATCTGGGGTATGGAGGAATGTCAAGTAATGCATCATACATGATTCTCATACGTACAGAATGACAAAAACACATGTAGGACGGAAGAAATCACAACAGTCCAAACTGCACATCGCATTATACGTTACAAAAGAACAAACAAAAACAATAGTGCATGTGTGTAAAGTGAAACATGTCAACATAGTTACAAACATCTACTAGACGATTTTGCTATTTCTAATGAATTTTGCCAGACTTTAGCAATGTTTTCTTTGGTAGTTCTAGTGACATGTACCTGCAGAAATTAAAAGAAGGTAGGCAGGAGGAAATGAAAAAGTAAGTATTTTAGTTAGCGTCTGATGTCTGGTGCGGCTCAAAGCACCACCTGTGAGATTTTCCTGAAGATCTGGCTTTCAACCCGATGCACAGACAGAGAGAGAAAGTCTATTCCCACAGCATACTAATTTACTTGTGCACCATGACAAATAAAAATTAAGACATGTTGATGTCATTTAAAAAAAAAAAAAAAAAAACCCTCGCTGAGAATACTATTTTGAGTTCCGCGCTCTTAACTGCTGAATTTTCATGTAAATGCTATTCACTGTGCGCCCTGATGCCACCCCTGGTTCTTTCAAAAAGTTTACAATTTTCGTCCGGCAAGTTGGTTTCCGGCCTTCTGCTGCCAGTTCATCATGGAAGTATCTGCGAAACAGTTGCAGCTCCTCAGTGCTCCATTTATTCTTGATACAGTATGTACCTATTAGGCACAAAAAGCAAACGAAGGTATACAATTAAACTAGACAGAAATACAAAAGATGCCGGACAATACTAAAATAATGACCTGTTCATGGTTTGCCTTATTAGTCAAGATTGTGTGAGAGACAGAGCTAGAGGTGTGCTAGTAATTCAATGCCACTGAACTGAGTCGAAGCACCCGTGTTACAAGTTCTGACCAACATGGTGCCTGGCTGAAGCATTCCTTTGATGGTATGTTTGGGGTTTTTAAAATAATTTTTGTAGATTTTTTTTTTATTGTGTGTTATTTGGGTGACGTGGGGTTGGAATCAAAGGTGTGACAACTCTGAGTTCCTGTGACTTTGAAATCAACACTTGATGCACTACTTTTCAACATGAGGATATTTTCCTTTAGGTGCTTATTTGGTTCACTTTCACTTTATTGTTACCTGCTGTCCAAACTTGGAGATGCCAAGAACAGAAGATTTCCAACCATGTGTTTCCACTACAATGTTACAAGTCTATGTTACTCCAGTCTATGGAGTTTGTACACATGAAATAGAGGTGTGTCTGCAGGAGGACCTGTGTATTGTCAACTTACATTTTGATTCTCCTCCCTTCTTTGCAGACTCCGTCTTTTGGTCTTTAACAGCTTCCTCCGGCTTGGCTTGATGCAATTCTGTAAAAGAATTACACTGAAAATTTACTGATTTGGACCCATTGTTGTGAAATTTGCATTTCTCTGTGGGGGTGAGCGGTGGTCTAATAGGTAGCGTGTCGGATTTAGCCGCTGCACTACTGAACGGCCGCCACCAATGTCATGGCAACGAAGCGTGGGTTCCAGCCCAGGATGAGCTTGTGATATGTGATATCGGTTTTTCCTGGCTACCGGGCTGCTCATCGGGGGTTTCTCTCCGGGTTATCCGGCTTTCCTCCCCCAGCAAAATAATAACAAAAATGGTAGGTATTGGGTGGCGCTGCACTGCGGCGACGCGCTTCCCCCAGGGGAAGCAGCCCAAATTTCCCAAAAGGGATAATGAAAGAAGTAAAATAAAATATATAAAAAATCAATGATAGTTTGAGAGTACACCACGTTTCTTCCTAAGGGCATTGGCTACTACTTCAACTAAGAACTTTAGCTCCCAGGGTACTCTCTTACTCTTGCCTTGAGAAGATGCACAACACCCGAACTCGGCAAGCGCACACCTTGCATTAAACATTCTAGTGGTAACAGCAGTGTGGGAACACACACAAACACACCTGATTTCAATGGTAGGTATGCCCCAGTGCTTGAGTGGGCAAGAATTTCAGGGGCGCTCACGACTGGAATTACACTGAAACTCTCGGTATCTGTGGTGGCACTGAAAAGGAACAAAATCAAAATCATAATCATAGTAATAATAATAATAATAAAATGGGTACTTAAAAGACGCCCTCCCTCTCGCGGGAGCTCAGGGCGCCTTACAAAGAACGCACACTCACTCACTCAGAAACACACACGACATGCCTCCACACATACATTTAACTAAAAACACATGATGTGCAGCATCATACACGGGTTGCCCCTGGCTTACACACACACACACACACACACACACACACGACCAGCAAGATGAAGATGTGGCAACAGTTATTGGTTGAAGGCTGTGAAGACGTGGGTTTTCAAATTTGTTTTGAAAGATAGATAGTTTTGTGTCTGCATATCTGATTGAGACTGGGAGATAGTGAATTTCAGCAATCAAAATGATGAGCACACTATTATGCCTTACCAATGCACATTTCTGAGTTTCACATTTGAATACAGATACAAATACATGCTCGCTCACTGCTTTCACAAAAAAAAAAAAAAAAAAAATCACACATAAACAGAGGGTTACAAGTGTAACACTAACAGACTCGATTTACTAACACTCGTAAACCAACCAAGTAAGTGTTGCCACGGAATAATAATAATAATAATGAGGATTTTTTAGCGCCTAATCTCCGAAGCCGGGGCTCTAGGTGCTTTACAAATGTATACCGCAAAAGGTGATAAATAGACACATGAATAACAGATAAATAATCAACTAAATAAATACAAATAAAAGCGTACATGTATATATATATATATATATACGTTCATACATTACATACATACAGTCAGACGTACACTTACAGTCAAACATAATATACAAGCACTGACACCTACATACATACCAGCATCCAATACACACCTACATACATACACACTGTATGATGACAAGAAGAAAGGAATGATAAGAAGTAAGAGCGTGTAGTCAATAATCATGTTGTTTGGGAATGGGAAATGTAACAGGACAAAAAGATGAAAAAAAATATACATACCTTTCAATGTTCACACTTTCAGGTTCCACTTGACCAAAATCCCTGCAGGAAATGAAAGAAAACATAGTGCTTGCTTGAAATAATTAATACAAAGCTAAAACAACGCAGCTGACAGATTTAGCATAACAAACTTCTGTCTCAATTAGGAATATAGGAAAACAGAAAAAACACGCACAGATACACATCATGATCATCATCATGCCTCTAACACACACACACACACCAAAATGCACACTATATGCTTCTTTTCACTACATTTCATGTTTACCAGTGCAATTTTCTTCACAATACACACACCTGTCTGTCGTTGATGCTCCAACGGGCTCACTGTTGCCTGGCACCACTGACACTGTGGCAGCGACAGTGCTGACACGTCTGGACAAAACAAAAGTACATGTATGTACACAAACCATAATCTTCATAGATTATCACAAAATAAACCATTTCTACTGATTTTTGTCTTTTAGAATAGCAATTTGTCTTGTTGTTTACGGTGCAGGTAATACTTAAAATGCTCCAGACGAACAGTAGAGTAAAATGGTGCCCGTAAATTTGGGGGGGGGGGGGGGGGGGATAATTTTTACATAGGTTTACATAGCCATTACGGTCGCTAACCTCATCTTTAATTTTACATGCAGTTTCTTATGTATTTATTTCTTAAGGTATGTGATAGGCTGATGACGTGTGTGTGTGTGTGTGTGTGTGTGTGGGGGGGGGGGGGGCTGTATGTATGAAATTTTAGTCGTTGAGGTCTGTGATGTGTGTTTAGTGCCGCTGTTTAATAACAAATTGCCCAAATTGGGATAATAAATGACATTTACAATACACACACCTGTCCGATGCTGATGTTTCCACGGATTCACTGATGCCTGGCACCACTGTGGCAGCAACAGGCCTGGAGACAACAAAACCAAACCACAATCTTCCTACATTACAGATATCAAACACACACACACACAAGGAATTTTCATACACATACATCGAAACTCTACAGGGTGGGTGGGTGTTTGGGGGTTTAACGTCCTTTTCCACCACATACGGGTGATATCAAAGACGGGGCAATGATGAAAAAGCCAGCACAAATATCTGGCCCCAGCCGGGATATGAACTCACGACCCGAGCATTAGAAGTCCAACGCTCTACCATTCGGCCACCCCGGCTCCCCCAAAACTCTAAAGTGAACACAAACACAATCATGTGAAAAATATGGTCTTGACAATAAAACTTGGAAACAGCGTGTAAGTACTGTAACTGTAATAAGACACATATTTAGGCAAAAAACAAAAACAAAAAATCCTTTGCATGGGGTAAAATGCACCCCCCCCCCCCAAAAAACCCACACACAAAATCATGGTAGGTAGCTAAAACTTTACTTTTTCTTTTTATTTCGCAATGAAGGACTATTGGTTTGAATGTGAGCAACAGTTTCAATACAAAACTTGTGCTCTGTGCCTTGGACATGTACTTTTATTCATGTGTGAGTCATGGGAGAAGGTTTAAAAGGGTGGACGTCTTTTCTACCACATAGTATGGGTGATATCAAAGACTGGACAACGAGAACAAGGCAAGAGAAGAGAGAGAGAGAGACAGATGGATAGGCAATATCCACCCGCTTAGGAAAGCAGATTAAAAAGTGCAGTAAGAGGATCTCCACAGACATGGATGCCTACAATAAAATCAGCTGCTGTCCTGCTTCAGACCGCATGCCAGCCACATTGACGTTTGACCAGGCGTCAGATCATGAACAAGTTCTGGCATTCATTCAAGCATAGACAGAGGAGCGGGATGCGGTTCAAACTTGCTTGAAGAGACAAGTTGTTGCTGCATTCAACAAGCGAGAACGGTGCTTTGAAGAAGAAGGAAAAATTGTTGTCAGTTGAGGATTTGCAGGCTGCCTTCACCTGGTATAGGACAGAACACGATGCCATCATGTCTGCACTCAGAAATTTGCTGAGTGCTGACATGGAGGTTTCAGAAACCATTGATTTTGAGGAAGCTGGCCATTACACTGAATCACCTGCACAGTTGGCCTTTCTTTTTCACAAGCTGCTGAGACTTGAGACAGAGGGGCAAAGGCTGTGTGCAGCAGTAGGTGGTGTCCTCCAAACTAACCTGCCTACAGATGCCGTCAGCTTCCTTGAAACTGTTCTTTCAGCCCCAGCAAATGAAATAGGGGGGTCAGGCAACCAGTGGGGTGAATGGAGATGGTGAGGGTGTGAGTACTGTGTGTGAGTGTGACAGGTGATGAAGATTCAACAGATGAGGACCAAGATTTTCTGTGCCTGATTGATGAACTTGATACTGGTGAAAGAGCAGATGTTGTTGAAGAACTTGATGCTCTTGCTTTATACAGCGGTGGTACAACAGGTATGGCACTATGCCTGAAGCAGACAATAGCTATGGCCGGCTCCATCCGCGAATTTCGTATGCAAGTTTTTTTTTGACACAGTGAGAGTTGCTCATCCTGCATTGGATATGTTTAACTCCTAACTGTCCACACACGAATCACATCCTGAATCAAAATCGTCACAAGACAGCACTATTATGCAACCTCAAGGCCAGCAGTCTGCCCGAGGAGACAGCGTAACGTGCCGTCATGTTGCATCACACTCCGGCGAGCGGTCAACGCTAGCCAGACAGCTCAGCGATTTCACACCCTCTTGTGTATACCGCGGTCACTCCTAATTGGGGTATTGGCCACGTAATAGCCAACAGCACACTCAGTCGGCCCCCTTACAACTTACCCCAAGCACTTCCCACTGGAGTGAGGGCGGTAGACAACAAGAGACAAGTCCCGTTACAAGGAGCATAAAACCACATGTGACGTACTCACAGCTGTATGAGCCATACACAAGACTGCCCTGAGCAGGCAAAGGGATTATGACAGATTATGCAATCTACTGCGGGCTGTGCGTCGTAGGGGGAGGGAAACGGGCCTCCCTGAGAGTGCCCACGCGTTGCGTAATACTGGTAGTGCTGTGGAGTGCTGTCTAGTGGTCTCGTGAGTTTTGTAAGTCTTATCATATAGTGTGGGCGGGGGGGGAGGGGGGGGGGGGCTGTGGACAGTTAGGAGATCCATTATAATGAAAATGGTGTGTAAGAAAGAATACATGACAAAGACATGCATCCAATACCTGTCTATTGCTGAAGCAGAACTAGAAGAACTAGAAGTCAAAACGGCAGCATCAACGGGCCTGCACACACTACTTAGGCCCTTGGCTCCACGTGGAGCATAGGCCATCGACAACCCTTCGCCATCGCACTCTGTTCTGGGCTAGTCTTGCCACTCCAGTCCAGTTGGTACCCTGCTTACATAGCTCTGCCTCAGTGTCCCGCCTCCAGCTGTTGCGAGGCCGGCCTCTCTTCCTTTTCCCCTGTGGGTTCCATGTCAGGGCTTGGCGTGTGGTGCTGGATGCTGGCTTCCTGAGGGTGTGTCCAATCCAGCCCCACTTCCTCCGCAGGATCTGCTTGGCCACTGGTTCCTGCCCCGCTCGCTCCCACAGCTCTTCATTCCGGATCTTCTCTGGCCATCGGATGTTGAAGATGCGCCTCAGACAGGTGTTGAGAAATGTCTGGATCTTCTGCTGCATCGTCTTCGTTGTCCTCCATGTTTCGCATCCGTAGAGCAGAACCGACTTCACGTTGGAGTTGAAGATGCGAAGTTTGGTTCTTATGCTGACAACTTTGGATGCCCAGACGTTCTTCAGCATGACCATCGCTGCCCTTGCCTTGCCGATTCTGGCTGTGACGTCTCGGTCTGTGCCTCCCTGTCCATCAACCACACTTCCCAGGTAGACAAAGGACTCTACCTCCCTGATGGGCTCTCCACCGACTGTGACTGGTGTGTTGGCAGTGGTGTTGATCTTCATCAGCTCGGTTTTCTTCCTGTTGATCTTGAGCCCTGTTCCGGCTGATGTGGCTTCCAGGCGCGTAGTCTTGTCCTGCATCTGGCTGTGGCTGTGAGACAGGAGCGCCAGGTCGTCTGCGAAGTCGAGGTCATCCAGCTGCGTCCAGAGTGTCCACTGTATCCCGTTTTTCCTGCCTGCTGTAGTGGTCTTCATGATCCAGTCGATGACCAGGAGGAAGAGGAACGGGGACAACAGGCATCCCTGGCGGACTCCGGTCTTCACCTCGAAGCTTTCTGACAACTGGCCAGCATGGGCAATCCTGCAGCTCATGTCTTGGTAGGTGCACTGGATCAAGGAGATGATCTTCCCGGGAACTCCATAGTGCCTTAGCAGCTTCCACAGTGCCTCTCTGTCTACACTGTCGAAAGCCTTCTCATAGTCTATGAAGTTGATGTAGAGAGGGGAGTTCCACTCCAGTGACTGCTCCACAATGATGCGTAGGCTGGCAATCTGGTCAGCGCAGGACCTGTTCCTGCGAAAGCCCGCCTGCTGGTCTCGGAGCATGGGGTCGACTGCCTCTCTCATCCTCTCCAGTAGAATTCTGTTGAGAACCTTGCCTGGCACTGACAGGAGCATGATCCCTCGGTAGTTGCTGCAGTCCCTGAGGTCCCCTTTCTTTGGCAGCTTGATGACGATCCCTTCTTTCCACTGGGCTGGCACCTCTTCCTTCTCCCAGATCTTGCTGAAAAGGCTGTGCAGCATGTTGACGGCTGTCTCTGTGTCTGCTTTGATGGCTTCTGCTGGTATCTCGTCCGGCCCTGCAGCTTTCCCATTTCTCAGTGTCATGATGGCTTTCCTGATCTCCGCCTTAGAGGGCTTGTCACAGTTGATGGGTAGTTCTGTCTCTGCTGGTGGGATGTCTGGTGGTGCTTCAGGGATGGGGCGATTTAACAGCTCCCTGAAGTGTTCTGCCCATCGCTTCAGCTGTTCCTCAGTTGTTGTCAGTGGGTGCCCGTTCTTGTCCTTCACTGGTTTGTCTGTCTGCTGGAATTTGCCCGCGAGCTTCTTGGTCACCTGGTACAGGTCTTTTAGATTCCCTTGTCGGGCTGCTTCCTCTGCTTGACTGGCCAGGTTGTCGATGTAGTCCCTCTTGTCCTTCCTGGTGCTCCTCTTCACTTCTCTGTCAGCTGCTGTGTATTCTTCCTGTGCCTTTGCCTTAGCTCTTCTTGTTCGGCTCGTGTTCAGTGCAGTTTTCTTCTCTTTCCTAACTTCCAGCTTCTGGATGGTATCAGCAGAGATCCATTCCTTATGTTGGGTCTTTCTCTTGCCAAGGACCTCTTCGCATGTGTCGTGCCAAAGTTTCTTGCTGTGTTCCCAGTGTGTCTCGATGTCCATTTCACTGTCTTCTATCAGGTCTTGCAGTGGCTGGAACCTGTTGGAAAGGCTGATCCGGAATGCTGCTTGTGTGTCTGTGTTCCTGAGTAGTCCAACGTTGTACCTGGTCCGTGTGTTGTTGGCATTGGTGTGCCTCTTAAGCCGAAGTCTCAATGTTGTTGCAAGAAGGTGGTGGTCTGATGATACATCGGCACCCCTCATCACGCGCACATCCCGCCACGATCTCCTGAACTTCCGGCTGATGCAGATGTGATCAATCTGGTTCTCCGTGACATGGTCCGGTGATCTCCATGTGGCCTTGTGGATGCGCTTGTGTGGGAAGATGCTGCCTCCTATCACTAGCTGGTTCAGGGCACAAAAGTTTGCAAAGCGCTCGCCATTTTCGTTCATCTGTCCCAGTCCGTGTGTTCCCATGGTGTCCTCGTAGCCTGTGTTGTCTGATCCAATCTTGGCGTTGAAGTCTCCCATCAGTATGGTCATGTCCTTGGCTCCTCCTCTATCTATCACTGTCTGCAGTTGTTGGTAGAAGTCATCTTTTTTCTCCTCTTCCGCATCATTGGTGGGAGCATAGCACTGGATGATGTTCAGCTTGATGTCTTTTTTCTTGGTGATGAATTTGGCTGTGATGATGCGGGAGTTGACAGGTTCCCAGCCGATGAGTGCCCGCTGTGCCTCCGGTGCCAGCATCAGGGCCACGCCCTCAGTGTGGGGGGCTCCATCCTCTGTGTGTCCAGAGTACAGCAAATGCTCTCCCGATGAAAATCTCAGCTGTCCTGTCTGTAGCCACCTTGTCTCACTCAGTCCCAGTACTCCTATCTTGTAGTTCTTCATCTCTCTTGCTACTTGTATGGTCCTTCCTACTTCATACATTGTCCTGATGTTCCATGTGGCTACTCTCGTTGTTGTTCTGGGTGTTAGAAGGGGGGTCGGCCTTGCAGCTTCCTTTCGGCTTTCACTGCAATGCGTCATAGGTCTCCGGGATGGAGACCCTTCCTCGCCCAGGTGAATGTCTTGGTTTGTTGCTGTCGATGCTTTTGTAACTTAATGTTTTTTACAGGTAGGGCTGTTAACCCTACGCAAACCCGTTTAGCCTCTTGGAGAGGTGGTCCACATTCGTCTGACCTCTACCCTTCGACCTGTCCAGCTTGGGTGACCCTGCCAGGAGCATGTGCTCCTGCTGGCATAGTTCTCTGGGTCATTGAGGTACACAAGCCACTACCCCACGACAAGGGGTGGACCATGTAGGGGCCTGCACACAACTAGGTCACATTCATGCAGTACAGGAGCAGCTGTTACGGTTGAACTTGAAGTACTTAAAGATGCTCTCTTTATGTACAAGTTTCTAACTTTATTCAAGTACACTGTATATAGTACTCAAAGTCAAAGTGAACCAGCATAAATCATATTTTTCCGATTCTGTTTTGATATTATAGGACAGCTTACCAGATTTTGATTTTGCTTTTCAAAAGAAGCTTCAACTTGCGTCGCCCAACGGATGCTACCTTTTTTAAAGGCAGGCATTCGCTGGGAACTCCCGACACTGCGTACATTCCACGCGAGACATCCTTGTACGGGAATGCCTTCCTTCCCAAATCACGTTCTGCACACACACAAGAAAAGACATTTGGCACAGGGAGAGAGAGAGATGATGGTGTCACTGCAAGTACAACAAACTTATTATAATAATAATAAATTGCTTTTATATAGTGCAGTATCCCAGCAGATGCTGGCTCAGACTGTCAGAGCGCTCTACAACTACAATTACACACGGAGAAACACACACACACACACACACACACACACACACACACACATATATATATATATATATCACTTTCATAAATAAAAATACAGCTGGGATCTCGATAAAATGAGCTGGGGGGAGGGGGAGGGGGAGTATAAAATTTAAAGACTGATGGAGTTGTGCAAGCAACAAAGACCATTTCGCAGCTAATTAACTAAGAGGGAGAGAAGGCTGACTGGAAGAAGTGGGTTTTTAGTTTGTTTTTAAAAACCGTGCAAGAGGGAGACTGACGGACATGTAGAGGAAGTGAATTCCAAACTCTCGGGACCTGATACTGAAAGGACCTCCTGCACACTTGATGACTTTGATCAGCGCTGTACATGGTGCACATGTAATTGATACGTCTTCCTACTACTTTCTACCTGTGGTCATTTTCAGTAAAATCAGTAATTTGATCGTGATGCGATCTGCTGTTTAACACACTGTGTCTCGGAAAATGCTGTGTTGATCAATCCCATAACATTCCTTTTAATGTTACCCAAACCAGGCTGGGTAAGCCCTAAGGTTATTGTAAAGGCATTAATTGATTAAGTCTTTGTTTCAGTCCAAGTCCTTTGATGCTGTGAAAATGAAGTTGTAGTGACGCTAGCAAGTGTAGGCTACGCTTCTCACTGGCAGCAGTTATGGCAAGACATAAAGATCATGTTCATTTTATGTTGAGTAAATTAAATCTGGTCTGGTGGTCCAAGATAAAATTGGTGAACCCTGAAATGTGATTACAAGTATTACTGTTAGTATATATATGGTCAAGAGTACAGAGGTGAGTCGACTGCTCAAAATGGCTACCCATTCAGTGATTCACATGAATGATGCTACAAATTTGTTTAAAAAGCATGCACAGTTGTCTACTTTGGCTCACTTGTTCAGTATAAATCAGAGTTTCAAACAGTGAGAATTGGATGTGGTACATTTACTTCTTGCGTTTAAAACTCTGGGTTTTGGGTGAAAAATCGGTGATTGCAGTGGAAGAAAAACGTGACAGAAAGTACTTGCGATCGCTGAAGTGTTATTTTGAGAAACATGGAGAACGGTCAGTGAACCCATTTGCTGTCTCCAAATGCTCAAAACTGCCTTTATTTCAGTCAGCATACTGGCAGGTGTCAAATATTTTCCGTTTTTTAGAAAAATGACTGAAAATGTAGGCACGTTTGGACATAACGTCGGCGTAAACTTCCGATGATCAACATCGACCACCGAGGTCGAACGTACTTTTGTCCTGCGAAATACCTAACTTGCATAATCTCAACATCGTTTTTTCACTCTTTATTTTTCATGGAAGAACACCGATATATCTCGTGTTGTTGAAAAGAAACTTCGTGTTGATTTCGAAGACCCGATGGTGTGTTAATTTTACTGTTATGTTCACGCGAGAAAAAATCGATCGCTACACTCGGGTATGAGATAAATTCAACCAGCGGCCGTTTCAAACACAAGCTGGAAGCATGATTTCTTTGAGCTGATGACTTTGATTACCGTCACTGGAGGAGGCAGCCGATAATCCCGAGGGTAAGTTTTAAGTGTTAAGTGTTATCTTCAGACAAATCTAGTCAACTCAGCAGCAAAAAGTGAATAAACACAAAGAGTCTGTGTTCTTGTGCATTTTGGAATACTGCTGACAACAGCGGCAATGGTAAACTCGATGTTAGTGTGGTGATTGGTATCACCAACACGTGGATGTTAATTCTTGTCGTGATTCTAATCGATGCAGCCGTGGAGACATTTTTGGTTTAGGTTGTAAACGTTATGTTCATGACTCTGTTACAAAAGTTGTGTATTTAGCAACAAACAATGAATGCCTTAGGTATTTTTAGGTGAAAAGCTACTCTGAAAAAGATTCTTTGCGGAGAGTAAAGCTTTCTTATGTAAAATTTCAGATGTCTCTGGTTTGAACACAACTTTACTCACAAACGAAGGTCGTCAGCATTATGTTCAAACTCATACGACGACAAGTCTAGCACCAAACAAAAATAAAATATCCTGCTAAACATCTTTGGAATAATTTTTCTCCCTGGAGTCTTGAAAATTTCCATTCAAACACATTTTTGTGTGTTCATCTGTTTGTTTATTGAAGTTAACTTTACACACCGTACCCAGATTCATGCAGTTGTTATATTATGTACAAACAACAACTTGGGCATTCCTTCGTTTTTTTAATGGCCAGAAATAGAGGACAGCGAAATTATGTGTTTTTATTCATGACTGTGTGTTTTTTTTTCCAGGATCACACCAATAGAAAATGTGCAGAAGCTGTTTGTGTTTGAACACAACTTTATACACAGACAGTGGGTTTCAAGTTATGTTCAGTCAAAGGTTACATTTTTTTCCTTTGCTGTACTGAAAAATGATATGTATTCACTATTTCCTATGCCGTGAGCCCCTTTTTGATTATAGCAGTTTGTATACATCATCCCTGTGTGTGTTTGAGTGAAAGCCGTTGCATGAGTGTTTGTCAAGTTAAGTTCCAGCAACTTGATCAGTTGATGATGACAGTTAACAATTTTATTATGCTTTTAAATCATATTTTTGTGAAGAGAATGTGTACCTTCGATTAAAGCACACTTCCTGGTAATACATTTTTTTTGTTCCGTTTCCTCTTGTTTGAATTTGACAGTCTCAAATGAGTCTGTCACAGTGTAGTGTTATGTTCGAAGTTGCGTAAAGTTACATTCATGTAGCTTGAGATAGCAATTATCTATGGGATTAAGCTTAAAATCATACTTTGAGGGGGTTAAAGAGTACCTCCCATTGAACCACACTTACTACAACTGATATGTTTTGTTCTTTTTCCTTCTGGTTGACTTTAGCTATCTGAAATTTGTCTGTCACAGTGTAATGTTGTGTTCAAGTGTGTCAAGTTATGTTCAGACAGCTGGATATGGTAATAATTCATGTGTTAAAGCTGTTATCTATACATTTTTGTGTGAGTAAGTTTTACTTACCATAAAAACAAAGTCACTGGTAATGTATTTTTTGGTACCTTTTCCTCCTGTGTGACTTTAAAAGTATTGAATGAGTCTGTCACGTTGTAATGTTATGTTTAAGCATGCTCAGTTCTTTCTTTGATCACTTTATTCAGGGACACAGTGAAGTAGCAACTGTTATTTTTGTTTTTGCATGTATTTCAAGGGTCAGTCTTTAATTTCACTGGGAAACAATAATAACTGGAATAAAATGTTTAGCTTTTTAAAGGGTTTTATTGACATGTTCCGTCAAGCAGAAAACCAGAAACATTTGAATCCATTTCTGTTCACGTATCATTTATTATTGTTCATGTATTGCACTACATTATTATTGAGTAACCCAAACAATGTTCTTAAGAAGGTTTTATTGACCAAACAGTATCAGTACTCTGTCATAATGGTGCTCATTTCAGTTTAACATGCCGCTTGACGTAAAGTTATGTTCACACCACTTTTTCATTGTATTTCTTTGCATCTGGTGAGTCTTTCCTTCTCTTTTGTGATATGGTTGAAGGTTAAGCCTTGAAAATAAAAACACAAAATGCAAACAACATCACTGGTTTGTTTTTGCCTTGAAATTTTAAGTCTGCAAAATTGTGACAGTGTTTAATGTTATGTACAAACTCACAACTTATTTTTTCAAATACGGCCAATCGACAACTTGTATGAGAAAATCAGATACGGTGAAGATTGCTCGTGACAAGACACACCAAATTCACATAAAATAGTTTGTTTATCACTTTGCTGAAAACTGGGTACTCATGTCACACTCACTCGACTCAACTCTGTACTCTTGACCATATATATAGCTGAAGTTTTCACTTTAGAACTTCTTTGACTTACTTGCAATTTGATTCATCATTCTGACATATTGTTCCGCCAGGGTCTCCGGAGGTGCGACATTCTCTGATGACTTTTGGTCTGAAAAGTACAGACAAAAGGAAAGGTCATACAGATTCTATGAACTACATTGTACCATCAAACAAACAAAATAGATACTACAAGTTTTAGAGCTAATTTACTCTTTGACTATTATAAAAAATGTGCTTTAAACCATTAATTCCAGAATAATGAATACAATTCAGGGCTTGCAATGATCCAACATAAGAGGAATGTTCTTTTTCATGGAGTGGTGAGGCCACTATTGTGAACAGGCATGGGAATTGCGTTTGGAAAAAACACTCAGAACTGGAGGAGGTGGGGGAGGGGGGGGGTGTTCTCTGTCTCTCTTGGCAGATTAAGAGATTTCAGACAGCTCACCCACCTATCATCAGTGAGAGTGAGATCAGTGGGAGTTCAGCCAGTTAGCAAAGTCCTTCGCTACCGTTCAGTAGCCAGCTCTAGAAGCTGGGATCGAACTTTTTGCTAAAGTTCCATTGCAATCATTAACTATTACCGAATTCCGTCGAGGAACCCACATTTTGTCGCTTGCTGTCCGACACCGCTGTTGAAGTCGCCGCCTTGAACGGTCTTCTCACTATTTTCGGCCTCCCAGCTTTTCCGGTGTATACTTTATACACAATCTCCTCTCCTAGAATGTACTCATGTATAATCTTTACCCTTCCCATTTTTATGTCGTTTCAATGGTAATAGGACGGGCTATTAAGTATTTTGCTCTGTTTTCAGCAGGACACCGTGGCGTTTCCTAAATCAAAAGCACGCGCGACAACAGCGAGCCGGCTTCCGGTGTGCGAATTTTCGTATATTTACAGCAAATTAAAAGTCAGTGTGGAAAATTACCCGTTAGTGTCACAAAAAGTGTTGCCAAGACGACTTAATGAACAGATACTATCAATCTACTTTTCTGGTGTTATTCCAATTGTGAATCAACTATAACATTTCATGGCCGAGACGTTGCTCTGTATCGTTGCCGATTTTGTTTGCAGTATATAGACACTCTCCGACAATGTTTTTGTTCTGAATCCGCTATGGTGTAGCGGATCTAGTGTCTTCAGTAGGTCTTGCAGATCTGAAAAAAAAAAGAAAAAAAAAAAGCAGCACACGGCAACAATAACAACAAAATAGCACGAAATTGGGCGAAACAACTTTATGGGATGGGGCCATTACTCAACGGTCCTTGTGTCAGCCGTATCATTGTTGTCAGTTGTTTTTAATACATACATGTACCAATACTAGTTTAGTAACTGGAACTTCAAGTCTGAGACTGAGAGGATTTTTGGTATAAATTCTGGTAGTGTTTTTATTGCCACTTTTGCGTTCAATTTTGAAAAACTCAAAAGAGTATGTATGTCAGTCTCTCAGTGATATTGATTGACTGACCGGCCGGCCCTGGCGCGGCCAAGGTCAGTTTCGGTGTCTCGGCGTTAATAAGTAATAATCGGTGTTTCTAAAAATACTTTCAAAGTCAGTGCAGGCCGGGGCTCCGCGACCATGCGCACCGGGATTTCGGTATATGATTTACTTCGAACTCACTTTAGAATTTTGCCTGTGCTGTTCAGTCAAGGGTTTTGAAATTTCTAAAATGATAAACGTGTTTACTGTATGTCAGTCGGTGTGACTAAGCTGCTGAAAATGATGACAAGAGATGCATAGTTGGAACATGTATGATGACAAAGAAAAATAGTAAACAGGTATGGTGTAGGTAAAATGTTGTCATTTTGTTTTTATTTTTTGTTTGTTTGTTGCCTTCTGTTATTGTTGTTGTTGTTGTTGTGTGTGTGTGTGTGTGTGTGTGTGTGTGTGTGTGTGTGTGTGTGTGTGTGTGTGTGTGTGTGTGTGTGTGTGTGTGTGTGTGTGTGTGTGTGTGTGTGTTGGCATTATCGATGTAGTTATTTGTTGTTCTTGTTCTTATAGTTAAAGGCCCGTCTGCCGAGTCCACAAATCGTTGTGAGCTCCTTTGGTACTAATGGTAGTGTATGAAATTAGACACCTGCACAGTAACAGCATCCCACAGACTGGCACTGAGCCAACACGTGACTCGAATACCACAAGGAGCGCCGCTAGTGTTACGGTCACAGATAATGACCCACTGAGTAGGGAAATTTGAATTTTCGACGGCTCTTGCAGCATGTATACTGCACTGTATCGCATTCAGAGCTTCATTCATCACAAAGAGAGACTCTTTCAACTGAGCATGTATGCACATGTATTCAAAAGCACAACTTTCCAACTGACTCCGCTGTGACGCCTTGTAATACCGCTGGGAAAAGGCGGGTGGGTGGGTGGGTGTTTGGGGGTTTAACGTCCTTTTCCACCGTCACATACGGGTGATATCAAAGACGGGGCAACGATAAAAAAGCCAGCACAAATATTTGGCCCCAGCCGGAATACCAACTCACGACCCGAGCATTAGAATTCCACCTTTTCTCACCTTTAATCATGTTTGTGTGTTGTTATTGCTATGTTTTAACCGCTTTCTATCCGTATTAAGAGTTGTTTTCGGTAATTAGTAGAACCGGGGGGGGGCAGATTTCAGACAGCTCACCCACCAGTCACCGGGGTTTTTTTTTGTTTTTTTGTTTGTTTGTTTTGGGGTTTGTTTGTTTTTTTTTGGGGGGGGGGGTCTCCTGCCTCTGCCTTAGTTTTACATTTTCATTTTGTAGTCTAGCAACGGCAAATTATAAACTGGCACATGTGCTACAATTTCTACCGTTGAAAAATAAAGTTTCATTGTCATTGTCATCAATGACAGTGAGATCAGAAGGGCGTTTAGCCAGCTAGCAAAGCCCTTCACTACCATTCAGTAGCCAGCTCTAGTAGCTGGGACCCCAAGTTCTCTTTCACACTATCTTCTTCCATACTAACAGGCTAACCCTAGTATTACTACTAGTAATGTGCTCCCTTCATTTTCAGTTTCACGCCCTCCACTTTTTCCAGATGAGTGCTCGGATTGCTTCCTTCGTCTGAAAAAGGATTATGCGTTCTGTTATTGTTGTTGTTTGGATGATTGTTTGTGTGTTATTGTTGTTGTTTGGGTGATTGTGTGTGTGTGTGTGTGTGTGTGTGTGTGTGTGTGTGTGTGTGTGTGTGTGTGTGTGTGTAATGACCTGGGGAATGTGCAATGTGCACATTCTTGCATGTGCTTGCACTGATTTGAATGTGTGTGAGACTGATAGGTATGACGACAAAGACTACGCAAACTGCTAATGCTATAGATGCACTAATGCAGCAGTGAAACTGTGAACTTGACGTGTTGACTGTCTTAAAAAGTGTTGTTTTTGTAAACAGGCCGAGCACAACAACATCAGAATGTTCATACGTGACAACAAAACTGACCAATTACTGGATCGTACTTTTTGCTAAAGTTCCATTGCAATAATTAACTCTTACCGAATTCCGACGAGGAACCCACATTTCGTCGCTTGTTGTCCGACACCGCTGTTGAAGTCTCCGTCCTGAACGGTCTTCTCACTGTTTTCGGCCTTCCAGGTTTTCCGGTGTATACTTTATACACAACCTCCTCTTGAACTTCTCTAATCTTTACCCTTCCCATTTTTATGTTGTTTCAATGGTAATAGGACGGGCTATTTTGCTCTGTTTTCTGCAGGACACCGTGGCGTTTCCTAAATCAAAAGAACGCGCGACAACAGCGAGCCGGCTTCCGGTGTGCGAATTTTCGTATATATATTTACAGCAAATTAAAAGTTAGTGAAAATCACCCGTTAGTGTCACAGTCACGAAAAGTGTTGCCAAGACGACTTAATGAACTGATATATTTCTATCAATCTACTTTTCTGGTGTTATTTCACTATAACATTTCATGGCTGAGATTTTGCTCTGTATCGTTGCCGATTTTGTTTTCATTGCAGTATATAGACACTCTCCGACAATGTTTTTAAGTTCTGAATCCGCTATGGTGTAGCGGATCTAGTGTCTTCGGCGGGTCTTGCAGATTTTTTTTTGATTTTTTTTTTTTTTTTTTTTTTGGGGGGGGGGGGGGGGGGGGGGGGGGGAAGCAGCACACACGGCAACAATAACAACAAAATAGCACGAAATTGGGAGAAACAACTTTACAGATGGGATGGGGCCACTGATTCCGGCCTCAGTCGGCCCCGGCTTGTGCCGGCCGGTACTGATCCTCTCAGTGCAGTTTTGTTGTTTTTAATACCAATACAATGTACTAGTTTGGTCAGTAAACTTCAAGTCTGAGTGGATTTTTGGTATAAATGCTAGTAGTGTTTTTATGCCACTTTTTTGTTCAATTTTGAAAAACTCAAAAGAGTATGTATGTCTCTGATACTGATTGCCTGACCTGCCGGCCCCCGCCGGCTGCGCCGCCAGGGCCGGTTTCGGTGTCTCGTCAGTCAGTAATTAGGCAGTAACTTGTAATCATGCAGTGTTTCTAAAAATACTTTCAAAGTCGGTGCGGGCCGGGGCTCGACCATGCGCACCGGGATTTTGGCGAATCTTTAGGCCCTTGTGACTCAGTAAGATGGGAGGATCGACCCACCGACCATGCCGGCTGCTCAGTCCCCGTGGCTCATGATGATAGCCGTGTACTAAGAATATTCTGTAGTCTTTGATATTTTTGGACCTTCCGATACCTCATAGACGGGTAGTAAAGTGTAAGTATTCAGTAGGTGTAATAATAATAATATTCGAATCAATATAGGAGCTTTACTGATCCCAAACATTTGGCTCAGTCAAAGCGCATCGAGCTTGGCCGGTTTACCCAATCAGTACGCACGCTCACGTGAATCAGACGCATTCTCTGAGACACTGGGCATGAACACTAATAATCACATGTTGCAAAGGGCCAGTTCAGCAATTTAAGTTTCGGAATTTTAGAATAGCTTTTTTTTTAAATTTAAGTCCGAAACGATATAGCTGTTGTCCCATTATGACGACATCAGCAATAAACTCACCCCATAATTATAACTCTGTCCCATTATGACAACCATCTCAATTTAATGTTTCAGGTGTGTGTGGAAACTGAGGAGCTGAAGAAAAGACAAATCCGGCAGAATTTGATAACACCACAGCGATTGATTTTTACTTATTTGCATTTTAGTTGACGCCTAATTACAAGGAATTCGTGTTTTCTCGATTTACTTCCATCTCACTTTAGAATAATTTATTGTGTGCTGGTGCTGTTCAGTCAAGGGTTTTGAAATTTCTAAAATGATAAACGTGTTTATGTCAGTGTGACTAAGCCGCTGAAAATGATGGCAAGAGATTTAACTCGAACACGTATGATGACAAAGAAAAATAGTAAATAGTTATGTTGTAGGTAAAATATGTTGTCATTTTGTTTTTATTTTTTGTTTGTTTGTTGCCTTCTCTTATTGTTGTTGTTTGGGTGATTGTGTGTGTTTGTGCGTGTGTGTGTGTGTGTGTGTGTGTGTGTGTGTGTGTGTGTGTGTGTGTGTGTGTGTGTGTTGTTGGCGTTGGCATTATCGATGTAGTTATTTGTTGTTCTTGTTCTTATAGTTAAAGGCCCATATGCCAAGTTCACAAATCGTTGTGAGCTCCTTTGGTAGTGTCTAAAATTAGACACCTGCACAGTAGCAGCATCCCACAGACTGGCACTGAGCCAACACGTGACTCGAATACAAGGAGCGCCGCTAGTGTTACGGTCACAGATACTGAACCACTGAGTTATAGTCACCGAGTGAGGAAATTTGAATTTTTGACGGCTCTTGCAGCATGTACACTGCACTATATCGCATTCAGAGCTGCTACATCACTAATCACAAACGGACAAAGAGAGACTCTTTCAACTGAGCATACATGCACATATTCAAAAGCACAATTTTCCAACTCACTCCGCTGTGACGCCTTGTAATACCTCTGGGAAAAGGCGGGTGGGTGGGTGGGTGTTTGGGGGTTGAACGTCCTTTTCCACCGTCACATACGGGTGATATCAAAGACGGGGCAACGATAAAAAAGCCAGCACAAATATTTGGCCCCAGCCGGGATACCAACTCACGACCCGAGCATTAGAATTCCACCTTTTTTCACCTTTAGTCATGTTTGTGTGTTGTTATTTCTATGTTTTAACCGCGTTCTATCCATATTAAGAGTTGTTTTCGATAATTAGTAGGACCGGGGGGGGTGGTCTCTGTCTCTTGGCAGATTTCAGACAGCTCACCCACCAGTCATCAATGACAGTGAGATCAGGAGGGCGTTCAGCCAGCTAGCAAAGCCCTTCGCTACCATTCAGTAGCCAGCTCTAGTAGTTGGGACCCCAAGTTCTCTTTCACATTATCTTCTTCTGTACTAACAGGCTAACCCTAGTATTATGTAGTAATGTGCTCCCTTCATTTTCAGTTTCACGCCCTCCACTTTTTCAAGTTGAGTGCTCGGATTGCTTCCTTCCTCTAAAAAAGGATTATGCGTTCTGTGTACCGAGAACAAGTGTTGTTTAATTTCTTAATAATGACCTGGGGAATGTGCAATGTTCACATTCCTGCATGTGCGTGCACTGATTTGAATGTGTGTGAGACTGATACGTATGACGACAAAGACTACGCAAACTGCTAATGCTATAGATGCAATAATGCAGCAGTGAAACTGTGAACTTGACGTGTTGACTGTCTTAAAAAGTGTTGTTTTTGTAAACAGGCCGAGCACAAGAACTGACATCAGAATGTTCATGCGTGACAACAAAACTGACCAATTACTGGATCGTACGTGACGGTACTTTTTGCTAAAGTTCCATTGCAATCATTAACTCTTACCGAATTCCGTCGAGGAACCCACATTTTGTCCCTTGTTGTTCGACACCGCTGTTGAAGTCTCCGCCCTGAACGGTCTTCTCACCGTTTTCGGCCTTCCAGGTTTTCCGGTGTATACTTTATACACAACCTCCTTTCGAACTGTTCTAATCTTTACCCTTCCCATTTTTATGTTGTTTCAATGGTAATAGGACGGGCTATTATTTTTGCTCTGTTTTCTGCAGGACACCGTGGCGTTTCCTAAATCAAAAGAACGCGCGACAACAGCGAGCCGGCTTCCGGTGTGCGAAATTTCGTATATATTTACAGCAAATTAAAAGTTAGTGAAAATCACCCGTTAGTGTCACAGTCACGAAAAGTGTTGCCAAGACGACTTAATGAACAGATATATTCTATCAATCTACTTTTCTGGTGTTATTTCACTACAACATTTCATGGCTGAGACTTTGCTCTGTATCGTTGCCGATTTTGTTTTCATTGCAGTATATAGACACTCTCCGACAATGTTTTTAAGTTCTGAATCCGCTATGGTGTAGCGGATCTAGTGTCTTCGGCGGGTCTTGCAGATTTGGGGAAAAGAAAAAAAAAAGCAGCACACACGGCAACAATAACAACAAAATAGCACGAAATTGGGAGAAACAACTTTACTGATGGGATGGGGCCATTCCGGCCGGCCTCAGTCGGCCCGGCTCGATCACTGAGTTGTGCCGTATGCAGTTTTGTTGTTTTTAATACCAATACAATGTACTAGTTTGGTCAGTAAACCGGCTTCAAGTCTGAGTGGATTTTTGGTATAAATTCTAGTAGTGTTTTTATGCCACTTTTTTGTTCAATTTTGAAAAACTCAAAAGAGTATGTATGTCTCTGATACTCAGTGATTGACCGACCTGCCGGCCCCCGCCGGCCGGCGCCGCGGCCAGGGCCGGTTTCGGTGTCTCGTCAGTCAGTAACTGATTAGGCAGCAACTTGTAATCATGCAGTGTTTCTAAAAATACTTTCAAAGTCGGTGCGGGCCGGGGCTCGATCATGCGCACCGGGATTTTGGCGAATCTTGAGGCCCTACTCAGTAAGATGGGAGGATCGACCCACCGACCATGCTGCTCCCCGTGGCTCATGATGATAGCCGTGTACTAAGAATATTCTGTAGTCTTTGAGTGATGATCTTCTATACCCTTCGCAGTAGAGGTCTGACAGCATATTCTACACCTATTTTTGGACCCGCTTCCGATACCTCATACTGAGACGGGTAGTAAAGTGTAAGTCATTAGTTGTAATAATAATAATATTCGAATCAATATAGGAGCTTTATCCCAAACATTTGGCTCAGTCAAAGCGCATCGAGCTTGGCCGGTTTACCCAATCAGTACGCACGCTCACGTGAATCAGACGCATTCTCTGAGACACTGGGCATGAACACATAATAATCACGTGTTGCAAAGGGCCAGTTCAGCAATTTAAGTTTCGGAATTTTAGAATAGCTTTTTTTTAAAATTTAAGTCCGAAACGATATAGCTGTTGTCCCATTATGACGACATCAGCAATAAACTCACCCCATAATTATAACTCTGTCCCATTATGACAACCGTCTCAATTTAATGTTTCAGGTGTGTGTGGAAACTGAGGAGCTGAAGTCGGAAAAGGCAAATCCGGCAGAATTTGATAACACCACAGCGATTGATTTTTACTTATTTGCATTTTAGTTGACGCCTAATTACAAGGAATTCGTGTTTCAGTCTCGATTTACTTCCATCTCACTTTAGAATTGTGTGCTGGTGCTGTTCAGTCAAGGGTTTTGAAATTTCTAAAATGATAAACGTGTTTATGTCAGTGTGACTAAGCCGCTGAAAATGATGGCAAGAGATTTAACTCGAACACGTATGATGACAAAGAAAAATAGTAAATAGTTATGTTGTAGGTAAAATATGTTGTCATTTTGTTTTATTTTTTGTTTGTTTGTTGCCTTCTGTTATTGTTGTTGTTTGGGTGATTGTGTGTGTTTGTGTGTGTGTGTGTGTGTGTGTGTGTGTGTTGTTGGCGTTATCGATGTAGTTATTTGTTGTTCTTGTTCTTATAGTTAAAGGCCCGTCTGCCGAGTTCACAAATCGTTGTGAGCTCCTTTGGTAGTGTATGAAATTAGACACCTGCACAGTGACAGCATCCCACAGACTGGCACTGAGCCAACACGTGACTCGAGTATCACAAGGAGCGCCGCTGGTGTTACGGTCACAGATACTCAACCACAGAGTAGGAGAATTTGAATTTTCGACGGCTCTTGCAGCATGTATTCTGCACCGTATCGCACTCAGAGCTTCACTAATCACAATGAGAGACTCTTTCAACTGAGCATACATGCACATTCAAAAGCACAACTTTCCAACTGACTCCGCTGTGACGCCTTGTAATACGGCTGGTGGGTGGGTGGGTGTTTGGGGGTTTAACGTCCTTTTCGACCACATACGGGTGATATCAAAGACGGGGCGACGATGAAAAAGCCAGCACAAATATTTGGCCCCAGCCGGGATTCGAACTCACCACCCGAGCATTAGAATTCCAACGCTCTACCATTCGGCCACCCCGGCTCCCCTGGATTACGGAAAAAGGCGCCGGGATTTAATAACTTGAAACGTTTCATATAAGGGAGCACACGAACATTCAGTCTATGTCCAAGTGACACAGCTGCCGGCAAACTACCTTGTCAGGTAAATATTGACTTGCTGCAAACTGATCACTCTGGCAACTGCAAACCTTGATAATGTATACTTGAAATTATCGAAATCTGGAGACTCAGAATCCAGGCCGGGGAACTTGAACCGGCCAGTTTGTCAATCAGCGTCAGTTTCCAGCATTAGGAGTCCGCGGTGGCGTAGCCAGGATGTGACTTCCCCGATCACTCATGGGTTACCCGAACCGGCGGTGGTGGTGATGGACATGAAACAATCACCGCAAATTTACTGTGTTCTACGGGGATGAAACAAAATGGACGGGTGTTTTTTTCCGGTGCTGTGCCGCTGTAAATCATTGCACCGTCAATCGGCGGGTTCCTACGCCACCATAGCACTGCGTTTCTCCAAATCCAAAACGCCATAGCACGGGAAAAACTGACTGACCTCAGCCGGGTCCGCTGTGGCTTTTCAGTTGTCGGTTAGAACGATTGAAAGGGGCCGTTTACCACCCAGAAACCGGCTTGTCACTACAGTCACTACAGTCTAAACATGTGTATATGTTTTAACACTTTTACTGCCGCCGTCGCAGCATTTCACGAATCGCACCGGTAGCGCCCCACTGTCAAATTAGTTTTAAGAAAATGGTAAATCTAGACTTTCCAGTAGTTAGGGGAAAAAATTCTCTATATGCAATACAGGTTGATTCCTGTTTGCAGCAGAGTGACGTGAAAAGATGTTCTCCGTGAGTGAAAGGAAACGCGTCTGGCAGTGAAAGGGTTAAAATAAGGGCTGTAAATCAGTGAGAGGAATCGTAGTCGAACATTTTGAAGAGGCCGGCATAAGGGTCAACGGAAAAGGGTCGTTCAGTTTGATTACCTCCGTGGTGCTCGGTGGGTGTAGGATGTGGGTGACATAGGAGTGTATTCTATTTGGGGATAAGTATACGCCTATCGGGCCTACAGGCCGCCGCACTCAGTCTCGGGTGCACAATTAGTATAGGCAGCTGTGACGTGACGTGCAATTGCCGTGATACGATAACCCGGCCCGGCTCCGGCATAATGATTAGGATAGTTGTCTGTTTGTTTGTTTGTTTGTTTTATAAGAACAGCAAAATAACGCTGGCAGTCACTGTATATTAAAAACAGTAGAGCACTGTATGCACTGCGGGTGAATTTTCCCGAATTTTCCCCGTCCTCGTGACCGTTAAAAATTGCTGATGAGTTTGTTATTTTTACCATACATGGGACCTGTACTGGCTACGATTCAACTGAACTGACTTTTGTTCTTTCCTAATTACCATTGATCGAGTATTTGTAGTATAGAGGATCCCCAGTGTATACGGAGTATTCGCGGGTTTCGAGACCCCGTGACCCTGCATGCATGATGAATAAGGACACTTGGTGGAGATCAGTCGAGGCACATTACTTTTTCCGGGATTTTCCGTTGCCTGCGTTAGTCGACATGGGAATGTACACACTGAGACATTTACAGGAAGCAACGGTTACGTTTGAAATTGTGATTCAGGCTTGTTCAAGTGTTTGACGCTGACGTGGTACTGACCGACCGAGACTATGATAGAGGGATTTTGAGGACTCAGTCCAGTCGGTAGCACGAAGACTGAAATGACTGACTGATTCACGGTGTGACTGCCAGAAAACTAATGAGTGTAACGCCTTGTGCCGTTGGTGTGTTAGGTTGGTAAAACTTTCGGTCACGCCGCTTGATCTCTCTCTCTCTCTCTCTCTGTGTGTGTGTGTGTGTGTGTGTGTGTGTGTGTGTGTGTGTGTGTGTGTGTGTGTGTGTGTGTGTGTGTGTGTGCAATTGTGTGTGTGTGTGTGTGTGTGTGTGTGTGTGTGTGTGTGTGTGTGTGTGTGCAATTGTGTGTGTGTGTGTGTGTGTGTGTGTGTGTGTGTGCAATTGTGTGTGTGTGTGTGTGTGTGTGTGTGTGTGTGTGTGTGTGTGTGTGTGTGTGTGTTCGCGCATGCGCGCGCTCTATGCGGTGTGTACTGTGTCAGTCAGTGTGTGTGTGTGCGCGCTTTGGCCGGGGTGTGTGTGTGTGTGTGTCGGTGTGTGACGGCCGGATGTGTCCGTGTGTGTGCGCTCTGTGTGTGTGTGCTCAGTGCGTGTGTGTGTGTGTGTGTGTGTGTGTGTGTGTGTGTCAGTCAGTGTGTGTGTGCGCGCGCGCACGGGCCGCTTTGGTGTGTGTGTGTGTGTGTGTGTGTGTGTGTGTGTGTGTGTGTGTGTGTGTGTGTGTGTGTGTGTGTGTGTGTGTCTAGGTGTGTGTGTGTGTGTGTGTGTGTGTGTGTGTGTGTGTGTGTGTGTGTGTGTGTAACAGTCGACTGAGGAGTTTCCCACAGACTAACGTAGTGAGCGTTCAATGTACGGTAACCGCTGAGGGAGTACAGAAGAAGACGTGTGTACTTTTACAGTGAAATGAGAGCAGCTTAGCCAGGCCGGACCAACGTTGATAAAACACTGCACCAAGCGAGGGACTGAAAACATGGCGGGTGACAGTCTTTCGGCTGTCATATGTGTGTGCTTCTTGGTCGCGTTGCAAGTGACAAGCGGGGCAAATATAGGTAAGTATCAAATGAATGGCTGGTGTTTGGTCTACCTAGAACGAAATACCTTCCTTGTTAAGATCAGTTTTAGAAACACCCGTGTTTGGCTTCAGTGGTCTTGCGATCCGAGCTGAGTTCAGCTCGGAAGTTTAACAGCTGGGGACTTCTCAGTGTAGCGGTGTCGGCAGGTTATTGTTGATACTGAGGTACATGATTTGTGTACTGCAGGTTGCGGAGTTATGACGTGTGTACACACACACACACACACACACACACACACACACACACACACACACACACACACGCACGCACGCACGCACGCACGCACGCACGCACAGATCTGTACGATTCGTGTGCTTGGCCACAAAAATTGACAAGATATTCATGTCGCATACAGACTGAAGTTTGTCAGTGTTGTTGACACAATCGTAGGGACTGTATTACCATTGCTCCAGCTGGCCAGCACACACACACACACACACACACACACACACACACACACACACACACACGTGGCACACACACACACACACACACACACACACACACACACACACACACGTGGCACACACACACACACACACACACACACACACACACACACACACACACACACACACACACACACACACACACACACACACACACACACACACACACACACACACCACACACACACACACACACACACACACCACACACACACACAGACACCACACACACACACACACACACACACACACACACACACACACACACACACACACACACACAGAGACACACACACACACACACACACACACACACACACACACACACACACACACACTCGAGTCTGTACGCTTCGTGTGTGTAATCCTGCCACAAAATTGACAAGATATTCATGTCGCGTACAGTAGTTTGTCGGTGCTGTTGACACATTCCTAGGGACTCTATTAGCATAGCTCCAGCTGGCCAGCTGTACGTGTTGTAGGTCAAACAGTCAATACTGACACACTGCACAGCACACGTCTGTCTGTACGTCCTGTGTTTAGTCACTCAGCCACTGAAAGGAATGCAGTCTATTATTTTCGTGTTTGTTTGTGTGTGTGTCGTGATGTCTGTCTGTCAGCATGCCCGTCTGCCAACACCAAGTACGACAAAGGCTAGGAGAGTTTCCGTGACACTGACGGCGTTACTTATTACAATACATGATGTGCATGTATCATTTTGCCGGGTCAGGGTTTTTGTATGTTTGTCAGTTTGTTTGCCCAAGTTTTTTCGTTCTGTGAGTGTGCCGTTCTTGTATGACGGCATGCCATGGATCTCAGAGATAACGCCTTCTGCTTTCTGAAATGTTCAGCACGCAAATAAATAAAAAAAATCAATTAAAAACTTAGATATCTCTGTTGACCCTTCGCCGCACCACGTGATGTTTTGATGTTCGGGTGATGAGAGAAATCACGTGATTCCTGCAGTGAAATGATCTGCACGAACAACAACGACAACAACAAATATACACACACGCATTTACACGACATCGAAACATGATGATGATGATAATGATGATGATGATATGGCTGGCATATTTGCCGGGTGCGACTAAAACCATCCAATCACATTGCAGGACACTTCTGGCACGTGACCGACTTTCATTACGACCACACGTATTGGTCTGAACAACTGTCGTGTAACGATGACGTCCCACAACCCGGCGTGTTCGGCGACTACTGGTGTGACTCGCCCTGGAGGCTCGTAACTGACGCTATCGAGGCTATGACGCACATCCGGTCGGACGTGGACTTTCTTGTGTGGACAGGGTATAAGCTCTCTCTCGCTCTCTCTCTCTCTCTCTGGGAGCCGGGGTGGTCGAATGGCAGAGCGTTGGACTTCTAATGCTCGGGTCGTGAGTTCGATCCCGGCTGGGGCCAAATATTTGTGCTGGCTTTTTCATCGTTGCCCCGTCTTTGATATCACCCTATGTGGTGGAAAAGGACGTTAAACCCCCAAACACCCACCCACTTGCCCTCTCTCTCTCTCTCTCTCTGTTCGCGGCCCGAGAATAGTCCATATTTTCATCCGGCTCTAATATCTTCGCAATTATCATTAATATTTACTCCTTAAAGTTATTCGTCTGTTATTAGCTCTGATCACATTTATTAAGTATTTAAAGTTTCTGAACATTTTCCAGTTTGTTGTTGTTGTTGTTTTACGAGGAGTGTACCAAAAGTCCTCTCACAGGTGCACTGCAGTAGACATTTATGGCAGGGACTTTTGGTACACCCTTTGTACCGCCATGCATGGAGAATATCCGTCTTTTATTGACTCAGCGACACTGTGGCCCACATCCATGACGATCACCTGTCGGTCAACATCAACATGGACATCATGCAGAACCTGACCACGGCCATCACCAAGGCCTTCCCCAACAAGACCGTGTACGCCACCTTCGGCAACCACGACTACTACCCCACCAACCAGTACCCCGCCACCATCACCACCATCATCTACGATCGCACGGCAGGCATGTGGAAGGACTGGATTGAGGAGCCTACCCAGATGGACAACTTCAGGAAGGGTGAGTGCGTGGGTGGGTGTTTTGGGGGTTTAACGTCCTTTTCCACCACATACGGGTGATATCAAAGACAGGGCAACGATGAAAAAGCCAGCACAACTATTCGGCCCCAGCCGGGATACGAACTCACGACCCGAGCATTTGAAGTCTCACGCTCTACCATTCGGCCACCGCGGCTCCCCTTCAGGAAGGGTAATCATGTATTGTAGCTTGTAGCTCCTCTCCCATATAAATCCCTTTAAAGGCCGGAGCGTCCTCTCTTAGACATGCAACACATAAATATCCACACTGACAGCACCCTGACATCCACAGCGGCCCCCTCGTCAGTCTTCCTCCACCTTCTCACAAGTCAAACACATAGCTAGCATGCCACCGACTCATACAACTGTCTGCATAAAAACAATCCCCAGACCCGCCCAGATGGACAACTTCACGAAGGGTAACAATGTATTATTTATCCATCTGCAAACACTCTGGACAAATGTCATATTTGTGCAGGGCCGGGGGGTGGGTGGGAGGGTGTGTGTGTGTGTGTGTGTGTGTGTGTGTGTGTGTGTGTGTGTGTGTGTGTGTGTGTGTGTGTGTGTGTGTGTGTTCTTTTTGTTTGTTTGTTGTTGTTTTTCAAAGTTTTGCTTTACTTGTGGTGCTGCTGTTGTTGCTTTGTTTTTGTCTTTGCTTACGTTTTTTTTTTTAAAAGGTTTTTCATGTATTTGGTTGAATGTGTGTTTATGTCATGTCTATTCTGTATATATATGGGGAGCCGGGATAGCCGAATGGTAGAGCGTTGGACTCCCAATGCTCGGGTCGTGAGTTCGAATCCCGGCTGGGGCCACATATTTGTGCTGGCATTTTTCTCGTTGCCCCGTCTTTGATATCACCCATACGTGGTGGAAAAGGACGTTAAACTCCCAAACACCCACCCACCCCTGTATATATATATATATATATATATATATATATATATATATATATGTGTGTGTGTGTGTGTGTGTGTGTGTGTGTGTGTGTGTGTGTGTGTGTCAAAAAACGTGAAAAAAAAATGTATTATTTTTCAGTGGTAATTTTTGGTATGGTTGAAATAGACACTTCCGTATAGTTTTTGACAAAAGTGAACGCCATGTCTGCGCGACCCATTCACCCCCTAACAAGCAAACAACCAATCATGAAAATCACGTGTTGTTTTACAGGTGGATACTACACACGACTCACAGCCTCCGGACTTCGGATCGTGGCTCTCAATACCAACCTATATTACACCTCTGACAGGCAGACACCAGGTCACCCTGACCCAGCAGGTCAGTTCCAGTGGTTCCGGACCACGATGGAACGGGCGAACAGCACCGGGGAGAAGGTATACATTTGACTAATTATGATGGCCTCGTCCTTTATTACTGACCACTAGCTTTGCTGCTCCTCTTCCAACCAGCGTCCCAAAATCTGTGATACACGTAACAACACGACATTAAAAAAAAAAAAAAAAAACCCTTGGTGTTGATGTTACTGGCCTTGCAAAAAGTGAAAAACAGAATGATATTTGTGTATCTGATCTTGTAACCCGACTCTACCCAAGACAGTGTGTGTGTGTGTGTGTGTGTGTGTGTGTGTGTGTGTGTGTGTGTGTGTGTGTGTGTGTGTGTATTCTCGTATCCGTTTTGTGGCAATGCTTTTTTTTTTTTTTTTTTTGGTTAGCTATGTTCACTTTTGTTTATCTTGGAATTAATTTACCTTCATGTTTACCTTACCTTTTCCGCTTATGCTTGATGTTATATAAAGTATACTGTCCAGTCTTGTAAGAAAATGACAAAAACAGAATTTTTTTTTTTTAAGTTTATCTTTTGACGTATGATGTCTCGTCAGCTTAGCAGTTATCCGTTACCTGTTATGATCAATAAAAAGGCATTTAAAACACACACACACACACACACACACAAACACACCTACACACACACACACACACACACACACACACACACACACACACACACACACACACGCACATCAAAGAAACCAAATGACTCATGTGCATCTTCGTTGATCGGTTGTCCCTTTCCAGCATAGTTCACTTCAGTTTAGATGAAGACGGTGAGTCTGCTCCACTCCGGGCCTCCTGTTAGTAATCTTCCCAGTATCGTAATAATGTTGATTTGGTTCACACGGGCGATGTGAGTTCAATTCAATTCTTTATTGTTTAGGCCATCGGCCCGTCACAAAGCAGATAAGTTTACATACATGTACCTTGAATTCAAACAGAAACCGTTTTTCATCTCCAACTCCTCCATATAACCACACGAGGCCAAAGCCTGTTAGTAATCTTCCCAGAGTCGTAATAATGTTGATTTGGTTCACACTGACGGGCGCTGTCATAACCTTGTATAGTCGATCGTCGGTCGCCCTGCCTCTTTGCACGCCTCTTTTTCTGGGGCCGTCGGTGGTCTAGTGGTTAACAGACTTGTCACCAAAGCGAGAGGTTCCCTAGGGGTTCGAGTCCCACTCGGGGCAGAGAATTTTTCCTTCTCGTATGTGGCACCGTTCATTCGGGCCGATCTTCCGGGGTTCTCTCCGGGTACTCCGGCTTCCTCCCCCCTCTGCTTTGGAAATGTTTAGCCCACCAAATTTGAAAAATAAATGCAATTCTAAACTCCGAAGTTTAAATAGCTGAGCTGACACTTCGCACCACATGATTGTAATGTGTTTATGTCCAGTGTGTGAGAGAATGCGTGTGATTCACGTGAGCGTGCGTGTTGGGTTCAGTTCGCGGCGCTTTGAGCCGATTCATGAAAGTGGATAAAGCGCCTATACAATACTCATTATTATTATTATTATTATTATTATTATTATTATTATTAAGCGGTCTGTGGTATAATGACCGATGCTTTGCTCCTGCACCGAGCGTCTCGGACTTCTTTCCAGCATAATTATACTAGTGACACCAAAGATGGAGCAACTTGGAAAGGTCAGCATTTTTATTTGGGGTGGGGGGATGGAAGGAGGGGGTGATGTTGGGGAGAGGGGTGGAGATGGAATTTTTACAGTCGGAAATGGAACTCTCGAGCATCCACGAGATCCTCTGACTGTCGTCCTCTGTGGGTCTTTAGGTTATCGTGATCGCCCACATCCCGCCCGGACTCCACACACCACGCGGCACCCTGTGGTTCCAAACAGAGTTCGTCCAACCTTTCAACTCCATCCTGACTCAGTTCGCACACAACATCGTGGGCATGCACTTCGGCCATGACCATCACGACGGCTTCAAGATCTTCTATGACGCCCAAGGTAAGATTTCCATGACGAGTAGAACTACCTGGTAGAGGTGTGCGTCAGCAGCGAAGAAGCAACCAAGATGTTCGATGCGACTTCGACTCACTGATACGTGTGTCGACATACACAAGGGTTGATCGTTATTCATTCATTGACTGGACGGACGGACGGTTGGATCGATGGATGTACGGACGGACGGACGGACGGGTGGGTGGGTGGGTGGATTGATGGACGGAAAGACGGGTGGCTGGATGGATGCACGGACGGGTGGATGGATGGATGGATGCACAGACGGGTGGGTGGATGGATGGATGGATGGATGGATGGATGGATGGATGGGCGCACGGATGGACGGACAGACGGACGGACGAATTGACCAAAGGCCGAATTCATGGGTAGATGGATTAATTAAGTTGAGGGATTGGAGATGGGTAGACAGATGGAGGTATGGCTAGGTGCATTCAGTGAATGGATGGACGGAAGCAAGCTTGCTTGATTGCTTGATTGATTCATTGATTCATTCATTCATTCGTTCATTCATTCATTCATTTAATCATTCATTGACCCTACAGGTAGTCCCTCTATTCCCGTGTTCGTGGCCCCGTCAGTCACACCATGGCGCTACAAGTTACCGGGACAGGTCGGCGTGCCCCACAATCCCGCCATTAGACTGGTGACCTTTGACCGCGACACGGGGCGCCACCTGGACATCCAGCAGTACTACTTGGACCTGCCGGCCAGCAACAAGCAAGATCAGGCTGGGGCGGAGACAACCGCTAACTTTACACTGCTGTACACTTTCACTCAGGTAGCCCCCCCCCCCCCCCCCCCCCCCGGACATAAATACCATCACTGGTCATTTTATTGTTGCCTGCATTTTTTTTTAATTTGCAGCAAATAAATAGTAATTGATTTGTCCGTTCGTTCGTCAAGTTTCTCTGCGGGAAGAAACTGCCGCTTTTTAATAGAGCAAATAGGCAAAAGAGTGAAAAGATATTGCTTCCCGTTGGCTGCAAAACAGGTCGGTTGAGTTACTACACTTCAGGGTGGTGGTGGTTGCGGGGGTGGGGGGAGGGGGGAGGGCATTCGTCAGTTCTACAGGCTGTTTATCAGTTCCTTTCATTTGGCCATAAAAGTATAAAAAAAAAAAAAAAAGTTATACAATTTTAGCTTAATTTGTTTGGATTTTTAATTCGAAGTAGAGTTTGGGGGGGGGGGGGTGTTTACAAAGCGATTGATTCTTCACTCCTCTACTTCTAGTTAACCAGAGAGCCAGTTGGTACCTTTAACTTTTTTTTAAACTTCTTTAAATTCTGTGTTTAGTATTTTACACCATAGACGCATATACAGAGAAGTACATACACTGTAGACAAACAAAGAAGCGGACTGAGATAAATGAGTAAGAATTCAACCTTTTAACTTTCATCTGTCGGGCAGCATTACGGTGTGGCCGACCTGACTGCGTCATCACTGGACCAGCTGATCTCACGTCTGGAAACTCCTGAAGGAGAACATCTCCTGGATGACTACTACAGGTCGGATTCTCTCTCTCTCTCTCTCTCTCTCTCTCTCTCTCTCTCTCTCTCTCTCTCTCTCTCTCTCTCTGGGGCAGCCGGGATAGCCGAATGGTAGAGCGTTGGACTTTCAGTGCTCAAGTCGTGAGTTTGAATCCCGACTTGGGTACAAATATTTGCGCTGGCCTTGGCCTTTTTCTCGTTGCCTCGTCTTTGATATCACCCATACTTGGTGGAAAAGGACGTTAATTAAACTCCCACACAGCCCCCCAACCCCAACCCCAACCCCACCCTCTCTCTTTCTGTCTGTCTTTGAATTTTCTATGAATTTGAAGTGTGTCTTATTTTAAGATTTTCTCTTGTTCATATTTCTGTAGGTTTTTGTTTCTGTTTTATATTCATGTGGCTTAGCAACGGCAAGTTTGAATATGGTACTTTGCACTAAGACTTCTTGCCGTTGAAAAATGAAATCATTCAAACCAAAATTCTTTCAGGTTTACGACCGCGGCAGCAGAGCAGGAGGGAACAGCCAAGGTGTGCAACAAGACATGCAAAGCTCGCATCTTGTGCGGTTTCAAACACTACACCATGGCGGACTTCGACGCTTGCGTGTCCCAACAGTGCGACGACACGTGTCCCAACAGTGGAGCAATCGTTGGAAAATAACCGTGCGGTGTGACACGCCAGGAACCGTAGTAGACTTTGACTTTTGGCTACACGTACAGCACACACACGCGGATTTCAAAGAAAATGCTGTAGGCTGGTATTAAACATAACGCACCAACGTGTTCATGTCCAGTGTGTGGGAGAATGCGTGTGATTCACGTGAGCGTGCGTGTTGGGTTTAGCTCGCGGCTCTTTGAGCCAGCTATCTGGGATAAAGCGCCTATACCAATGAGATTATTATTATTATTATTATTTAAGATTCACCAGCAAAATCACACCAAAAAATCGAGCAGCCATAGACTCATGTGTAGGGTAAATTTAAACAAATTCCAATATTCCACTTTTTTTGCGATGCTAGCAGCGACCACCTACCCCCTCATTCCTCTGTCGTCTGCCAGCTCTTTTGCCAGCCGTGCACGAATACAAATAGTCCACATGCCAGGCTTATTTTTTCACTGTTTTCACAATTACCTTGCAGGAAACGTATTTACAAAGCCAACAAACAGCCCCCGATTGCCATTTTTTTTACCCCTTTTGGGTGGGTGGGGGTGGGGTGGGGGGGCGTTGCTTGCTTGGTATTTTTGTGTGTATATGTGTGCTTTTTTTTTTTTTTTTTTTTTCCTTCTTTCCTTCTTTCTTTCTTTGGGTACGCGGGAATGATTTAAGCCTGGCGTGTTGCACGGTGATGAAACATATGAGTGGCGAATTGAAATACTGATATTTCAAGATGGACGATAAGTTTATGTGATGCCTGATTGCAATATGATAATTGTGTGATGATGGTGATGATGACGACGACGACGACGATGATGATGACGACGACGAAGACGATGATAATGATGATGATGATGACTGCGTGGCTGATGCAAGTTCGATTTTTTAATGTAATGTGATGTAATTTAAATGATGATCGACTGTTTGAAACTTTGTGTCTGATGATCCATGGTTGTGCTGAACACACCTCGAATAAATGAGTTTGTGAACAAGTAACTGACTCGCTGATTGACGAAATATTCTTCTAAAGATCACACGCTAGCTTGACCAAAAGTTTATTTTCTGTCGTTGTAAGTCAAGCCAAGCAAACTTTATTCCAACAGTCTAAGTAGTTGGACAAAAGAAAGTGACAAAACATGCATGCAACACTACCACCCGTGGCCAGTACACATTCCAAGGCATGTAAAATCGCTGAAGTAATGTTTGTCAGAGTGGCTTTCAACATCAGACAGTAAACTGAGTAGATCAGTGTAATGACATACATGCTTAAGCAAGTACATGCATATTTGTGTGTGTGTGTGTGTGTGTGTGTGTGTGTGTGTGTGTGTGTGTGTGTGTGTGTGTGTGTGTGTGTGTGCGTGCGTGTATGTGCGTGTGTGTGTGTGTGTGTGTGTGTGTGCATGCCCGCGCGTGCGTGTCTGTATATATGTGTAATATTGGCCTGTTTCTGTTTTATGAATCTCTGTCTGTTGTTGTTGTTGTTGTTGTTGTTGTTGTTTAAGCAACAGCAGATTGAAAATGACCTAAGTATGGTCAAATCTTATCCGTTGAAAAAAAAAGTTCGTTCGTTAAAAAAAATCATTATCCCTAAAACGAAGCCAAACGATGACACTGTCTATCAAGTTCGTTGGTGCTTCTAAGGTCACCAATACCGCGTCAAGCGCGAGGATAAATCGGCTGAAGGTTGTACCTGACTCCAAAGCGGAAGTGCGCGATCATGACCCACACATCCCAGAAGACGATGCCTCCAAGGAGCAGAGCGACCACGACCATCCCGGCCACTCCCATGCTAGTGGACGAGGCGCGTGAATCCGGGGCGCTCTCCTTTTGTCGTCTGGTGGAGGACAGGCTGCTTACGTTCACGGCCAGCTCTTTCTGCAGGTCACAAAGCAGAATTTCAATTAGGCAAGGCTAGGGAGTAAGAGGCCCTGCATTATTCGAATGATTCCCTCTCCCCTCCCCCTTTTCCCTGTCTTTTTTTCTAGGGGGAGATGGGATAGCCGAATGGTAGAGCGTTTGTACCGCTCTCAATGCTCGGGTGAGTTCGGTTCAATCCCGGCTGGCTCCAAATATTTGTACTGGCCTTTTTCTCGCTGACAAGTCTTTGATATCACCCTTACGTGGTGGAAAAGGACGTTTAACTCTCAACCCCCCCCCCCCCCCCCCCCCGTCTTTATTTTAGAGTTGGTAAAAATGCGTTTGACCCCAGATTTTTGTTTTTTGTTGAAAAGAGGGATGTTTGATATGTTCAAAAATGCTCGTGCTGACTTGAGGGGTGGCCTGTTTTTGACCATATCTTTGGGCGTGTGCCAGGGCATGAATAACGGAGTGCACCGTATTGTGTATGGGGTTGGGAAGGTCGCCGCACCAGCAGACTATGAAAATTACGCTTTCGAGACTTCATTTTTGGCATGTAGCTTGTGGACGTGTCTTGCTTCTGGAAACCATTGTCTGTTTCGGTGGGGAAATTGTATTCAAGGGCGTGTGCTGCCTGACATTTGTAGGAGGCAGAGTAGCGAAGAGTTGTGCCACCTTTAACCTGTGTCAGCTGATTGGAAACAGAACCAAAAGCGTTTGCCTGAACCTTGCTAAATTTCTTGTAGCGAGTGGGGCTGTTTGACACTCTGTGTGTGTGTGTGTGTGTGTGTGTGTGTGTGTGTGTGTGTGTGTGTGTGTGTGTGTGTGTGTGTGTGTGTGTGTGTGTGTGTGAAACTTGACTCAGTATCTTTGTGTGTGTGTGCGAAACTTGACTCAGTATTATTTTCTTTTCTTTGTTTGTCGGGGTTTTTTTGTTTTGTTTTGTTTTGGGTTGTTTTGTTTGTGTGTGTGTGTTTTTGTTTTGTTTTGTTTTTGTTTTTTTTGTTTGTTTGTTTTTGTTGTTTTTTTTGTTGTTTTTTTTTTGGGGGGGGGGTGTTCTTTTTTTATTGTATTCCTCCATTCCCCAAAATGGGAAAAAGGAAATAAAATCTTGAATCTTGTGACCTGTACTTGTGCGGCGGCCTTCCGAACTGTAGCGGCGTTCACGCTGGACACCTGGACACTCTGACATACGCATGCGCACAGGTTGCTTGGAGACACCGGTCTGGCTGAAGCTGCAGATGTTGATGAGGCTGGAGATGCTGCGGTCGTGGTGGATGACCTGGTCCATGTAGCAGAAGGCGTTTCTGATGTCTCAGGGGGTGGGGCTGTTGTCTCAGTAGGTGGGGTTGTCGTCTCAGTACGCCGGGTTGCTGTCTCAGTGGGCGGAGCCGATATGTCAGTAGGCGAGGTTGTTGTCTCAGTAGGCGGAGCCGATATCTCAGTAGGCGAGGTTGTTGTCTCAGTAGGCGGAGCCGATATCTCAGTAGGCGAGGTTGTTGTCTCAGTAGGCGAGGTTGTTGTCTCAGTAGGCGGAGCCGATATCTCAGTAGGCGAGGTTGTTGTCTCAGTAGGCGAGGTAGTTGTCTCAGTAGGCGGAGCCGAGATTTCAGTAGGCGAGGTTGTTGTCTCAGTAGGCGGAGCCGATATGTCAGTAGGCGAGGTTGTTGTCTCAGTAGGCGGAGCCGATATCTCAGCAGGCGAGCTTGTTGTCTCAGTAGGCGGAGCCGATATCTCAGTAGGCGAGGTTGTTGTCTCAGTAGGCGGAGCCGATATGTCAGTAGGCGAGGCTGTTGTCTCAGAAGGTGAAGCCGATATCTCAGTAGGCAGGCTTGTTATCTCAGTAGATAGGGCTGTTGTCTCGAATGTAGTGCGTTTGATTTCAGTCGCGCCCTCTGAAATATGTGGTAAATCAAGTCATTGTAGTTCACAGTAGTCGCCAGTCGTAGGGAAACATGTCGAACGTCGTTTACGTACAACGAAGTTTTCCTCGTTCGTACGGCAATCAAACGTCAGTGTGTAGCATTCGGATCTTTACTAATATCTAATCTCTTAGGTAGACTATTTCGAGTCCACAGGCGCTGTCACACGCGCAAATATTCCAAACGAAATTCTCCGTATGTAAAGCCTTGTTATCTTCTAACTTACCCTCTGGTACCGTTGAAGACTTGCCGCTGTCTTACCTGATGTATGGTCCGTGGTCTGTGTTGCCTCGCACTGCACGTGCGGTATCTCGCAACAACAACAACAACAACAACAAATCCAAGAAAGAAAGAAACAAGAACTATTGCCACTACTACTGTCTGGTACGTGTACTTTTTCTAGCGGACAATTACTTTCATGGTGATTTTTTTTTTTTTTTTTTTGGGGGGGGGGGGTTACCCTGAAGTAATAATGGTAGTATTAATAGCAATAGTGGCAGTAGCAGTGGTACTAGTAGAAGTAGTTGCAGTAGTACTAGTAGAAGTAGTTGCAGTGGTAGTGGCAAAAGTAGTCGTATTACACGTAGTTACCGTTGCCTCATGGCAGATGTAAAGTTAATATGTGCTGATAATAATAATAATTGATACTTATATGGTGCTCTTTCTCACAGAGCTCACGGCGCTTTACAAGGAAAAGAAAAGAAAAACATTGGAACAAGACAGTCACATATGAACAAAGCATATCACATAAATACAAACAATACAGTACACCTTCACAAAACACAATATTTACTGCAGACTGAAAAGGATGTCATTGCCAGTAGAGCGAGAAAGACGTAGCATTCAAGAGATCTTTTTTTCATCCTAAGTTTTGACACGTTTCCGACCAGGCAGAACTGATGTAGTGAAAGATTTAAGTTTCAGGCAAGTCAGGTTCACCAGCAAAAGGCCACCCTGGGATGAAACAGGTGTTGTGTTTGGCTGACTGCATGACTGTTCATCCAGGACCTGTACGCCGAAGGACCCATGTATCGATATTTTGTGGCTATGTCCATTCTGTGATGCTCAGTAGCAGCGAGTGTGTGTGTGTGTGTGTGTGTGTGTGTGTGTGTGTGTGTGTGTGTGTGTGTGTGTGTGTGTGTGTGTGTGTGTGTGTGTGTGTGTGTGTGTGTGTGCGTGCGTGCGTGCGAGAGAGAGAGAGAGTGTGTGTGTGTGTGTGCGTGCGTGCGTGCGTGCGTGCGTGCGTGCGTGCGTGTGTGTGTGTGTGTGTGTGTGTGTGTGTGTGTGTGTGTGTGTGTGTGTGCGGGCGGGCGGCTAGTCCACTGAGCAAAATAATGATTAACATCTACCGTATTTCACTAACTCCTGCATTACCACCTGAAAATAACTTTGCCTGTGATCACTACTGTGTGGTTGGGAGGGACTATTTACAAATCATTAGGACACGTGTATAAATGCACGTAAGCGTGTAATTTTCACCAAGCGTTGTGCAAATTCACTTTGGCGTGAATATTTCATGACCGTGACAACGTAAAGGTTCGCAAACTGGAACTGTTTGTAAGGAAGGATAATTGAACGCACAAATACATCTCTCTCTCTCTCTCTCTCTCTCTCTCTCTCTCTCTCTCTCTCACTGGGGCGTTTTGCACGAATAGCATGTGTGTGTGTGTTTGTGTGTGTGTGTGTGTGTGTGTGTGGGTGTGTGTGTGTGTGTGTGTGTGTGTGTGTGTGTGTGTGTGTGTGAGAGAGAGAGAGAGAGAGAGAGAGAGAGAGAGACGGTGGGGGTGGGTGGGTGTTTGGGGGTTTAACGTCCTTTTCCACCACATAGGAGCTTATTCGCCACAAAGACGGGGCAACGATGAAAAAGCCAGCACAAATATTTGGCCCCAGCCGGGATCGAACTCACGACCCGAGCATTAGAAGTCCAACGCTCTACCATTCGACCACCCCGGCTCCCGAGAGAGAGAGAGAGAATCCATCAAGCACAAAATAAATTTTACGTCAGAATTTATTTATGTTCAGTTTGATCGAATTCAACCTGATTCATTCTTTTTCACGACGACTCTTCTTCAATTTTTCTTTAATCCAGTTTTAGTGACAATTCAAGAATGCGTGTGACACAGAATAAAGAAAAAATCCACAACACTCTAGCAAAAGACAGCGAGACATGGGCAAAGACTTTAGAACCACTGTGCTCCAGAGTCCTTAACTTGAATCAAGACATTATTATACATGTATAATTATGGCATTTTGGCAAAATGTCAGAAGCAGATTCTAAAGGCACAGATAAGTAATAAGAAAAAACATTTACTTGTGCACTGGAAAATAGATGCCCCAGAAAATTCAATATTTCAATGAGTAACCTCAAAGGAAGATTGAATAGGATACATTTCATCTTTATGAAAAACCACGAGTCCGCGGTTGTAACGTTCCATATCCTGTGTCTGTCTGGAAGCCTATGCAGGATGCAACATTAATATTTTTTCTCTCTTTTTTTTATTTCTTCATTTCTTTTCTTTTTCCCATCATTATTATTATTATTATTATTATCCATCGAGATTTGAAGTCCACAACTTTTGTACAGAGCATATTTACTCAGTGTTTGTTGTTCCAGTTTTGTATTCTGTTTACACCACTCGCCAGTGCAAATTTTCAGTGAGTTAACTATGAGTGCTTTACGTCCGAAAATAGTAATGAAACAGAGAGCGAAAGTGTGAGTTATGACTTTCCATAACCCACTCATACGTCACGGGTGCACAGTTATTTTGTTCAGTCTCGGGGGTGAAATTTTAGTTTCCTTGGATCACGTAAAAAATGTTCGCACAGAAAATTCTCTGCGAAGTATTTGCGAGTGCACTTTTGAATGTCAGTACATGAGCACATGCTTTGGGTGATATTCTTCTTAACGTCAAGCAATTTCAACTGCCCTACGCATCATTTTCCTCACAAGTCAGTGCGCAGAATTTTGAGGGGGTACAAAAGTCACTGGTCACCATACCAGAAAAATAAAATGTATGCGACTAGAGCAGTAGAGGTAAGAGTCTGAATGCTCGTGGTATAAACAGCTTACATGATTAGTTCGGAGGCTCGGTAGCTCCGCAAACAATCGATCTCGGGTTTAGTTTTTCGCCGTGAACCACTCGAACTAATCATGTAAGCTCTATTTATACAACCGCTTTCGTAAGAGTATCGAAGAGAAAAGAAATTATCCTGGCCTAGTGACCTAATATAATATTATTTCATGACAGTCGGCGCTCTCAGTTTCCCTCGTTTCTTCTCAGCATAATGAAATTATCAGTGAAAACGCGAGCTGGACATAATTATGTGAAGTATCGAAGCAGCGTAAAATATACCTCCGGGAAAGCCTCAAGTGTCAATGACGTAATAGGTAATCACGCTCAGTAATTGACGTTTGCTCCTAAAACCTACAGGAGACAGCAAGAAGAAATGACGTCAGTGAATTGCGTCAACGTGTTACACACCATGAAAAAAATGCCTACCGATAGTCCACACATCAGACAGAATGAGAACTCTTTGTCCTTCGAAGATAAGGCGAATTAGCTCGGCCACAAGACCAACCCTCCTACGCAAATAAACAACAACAACAACAACAACGACAACAACAATAACATCCAAAATCGCCAAGAAACGTGTGTTAATAACAATAATAATAAAATTCATTTGAATGTGACGCCCGTCCCTCATCAGAATCTCCAAGCGCCATTACAATAGGAGGTAAAAACAAATTTTAATTACGTTTCGTCACACACCATGAAGTATATGCCTCGCGACAGCCCACACATCCGACAGAATGATACAAGACAGCAAGACGACGATGAAAACCATCCCGGCTACGCCCATGTTCGTGGAGGAAGTCCGCGGGTCTGTGGCGCTTTCTTTCCGCCTCCGTTGCTGCGACAACGTGCTAGCGTCCACTGCAAGTTCTTTCTTCGCCTTCTCCGCGGCTTCCATGGCCTGGGTGACGTTGCTAGGCAATGTGATTTCAAGCGCGCACGAGCATCTGCAGAGATTCGGCGTGGAGTGTGTGGTGGTCGACGCGGCTGTGTGTGTGGACGAAATGGTCGAGGACGAGATCGCGGAGTGGGAAGCTGGACCGCCGGAAGCCGAGGAAACTGTCGTGGGCGTCGTTCCCGTCGTGCTGCCGACGCCAGTTCCACCAGTTGTCGTACTGTTTGAAATGGGCGTCTTTCCCGTCGTGCTGCCGACGCCAGTTCCACCAGTCGTAGTATGTGAAGTGGGCGTCGTTCCTGTCGTGCTGCCGACGCCAGTTCCACCAGTCGTCGTACTGTGTGAAGTGGGGGTCGTTCCCGTCATGCTGCCGACGCCAGTTCCACCAGTCGTCGTACTGTGTGAAGTGGGGTTCGTTCCCGTCATGCTGCCGACGCCAGTTCCACCAGTCGTCGTACTGTGTGAAGTGGGGTTCGTTCCCGTCATGCTGCCGACGCCAGTTCCACCAGTCGTCGTACTGTGTGAAGTGGGGGTCGTTCCCGTCATGCTGCCGACGCCAGTTCCACCAGTCGTCGTACTGTGTGAAGTGGGGTTCGTTCCCGTCATGCTGCCGACGCCAGTTCCACCAGTCGTCGTACTGTGTGAAGTGGGGTTCGTTCCCGTCATGCTGCCGACGCCACTTCCACCAGTCGTCGTACTGTGTGAAGTGGGGGTCGTTCCCGTCATGCTGCCGACGCCAGTTCCACCAGTCGTCGTACTGTGTGAAGTGGGGGTCGTTCCCGTCATGCTGCCGACGCCAGTTCCACCAGTCGTCGTACTGTGTGAAGTGGGGTCGTTCCCGTCATGCTGCCGACGCCAGTTCCACCAGTCGTCGTACTGTGTGAAGTGGGGGTCGTTCCCGTCATGCTGCCGACGCCAGTTCCACCAGTCGTCGTACTGTGTGAAGTGGGGGTCGTTCCCGTCATGCTGCCGACGCCAGTTCCACCAGGCGTAGTATGTGAAGTGGGGGTCGTTCCCGTCATGCTGCCGACGCCAGTTCCACCAGTCGTCGTACTGTGTGAAGTGGGGGTCGTTCCCGTCATGCTGCCGACGCCAGTTCCACCAGTCGTCGTACTGTGTGAAGTGGGGTTCGTTCCCGTCATGCTGCCGACGCCAGTTCCACCAGTCGTCGTACTGTGTGAAGTGGGGGTCGTTCCCGTCATGCTGCCGACGCCAGTTCCACCAGTCGTCGTACTGTGTGAAGTGGGCGTCGTTCCCGTCGTGCTGCCGACGCCAGTTCCACCAGTCGTTCCACTGTATGAAGTGGGCGTCGTTCCTGTCGTGCTTTCAGTTCCACCAGTCTTCGTACTGTGTGAAGTGGGCGTCGTTCCCGTCGTGCTGCCGACGCCAGTTCCACCAGTCGTTCCACTGTATGAAGTGGAACTCGTTCTTGTAGTACTCCCAGTTCCACCAGTCGTCGCACTGTATGAAGTGGAACTCGTTCTTGTAGTACTCACAGTTCCACCAATCGTCGTACTGTGTGAAGTGGACCTCGTTCTTGTCGTACTCCCGGTTCCACTTGTCGTCGTATTGTGCGGAGTGGAACTCGCTCCTGTCGTACTGCCAAGGAGTATAGTTCCTGGAGTCGTTGTTTTCGCCTCTGACATACTCGTTCCTTCGGCTGTTGCCGTAGGAAGAGTTGTGGGTCCAGTCATGGGCTTTAAAGGTCTAGCTGTCGGCGTTGCAGTTGGTGGCGTTTTATTCAGAAGGTTTACAAACTTAGTTGTGGAACTTGTAGTCGAAGACGCTTTTGTGGAAGCAGACTCTGCAAGAAACAACATGATGAAAATTAAGTCCAGAATCCAAGCAAGGGGCATCAAAAGATTTGTGTTTGTTGTTGTTATTTGTTTGGGGGCATTTTAGGAGAGAGAAAGGGGTATTTGATTAGTCTCAATAACTATTTCAAAATCATATCGCCATCTTTTTTTTTTTTTTTAAATTACTTTATTATGCCTTTCGGGAAACTCGGGCTGCCTCCCCCGGGGAAGCGCGTCACCGCAGTGCAGCGCCACCCAATACCTAACCTATATTTTTTACAATTTTGCTGGGGGAGGAAAGCCGGATAACCCGGAGAGAAACCCCCGATGAGCAGCCCGGCAGCAAGGAACAACCAGTATCACATATCACAAGCTCGGCCTGGGCTCGAAACCACGCTTCATCGCCGTGACATTGGTGACGGCCGTTCAATAGTTCAGCGGCTAAATCCGACGCGCAACCTATTAGACCACCGCTCACCCCATGAGAAAGCATGGAGAAAGTAAGTATAGTAAAAAAAAAATTAAAAGGAGTAGTGGGTGTGTGGATGGTTTAGGGTTTAGCGTCGGAGAGGTGAGGAAGACAAGAAAAAAGAGAAGGCAAAAGGGAGAGAAAAAGGAGGAGAGGGAAGAAGATAAGGAGGAGGAGAATAAGAAGGAGGAAAAGGGTGGGGCTGGTGGGGTGGGTGGATGTTTAGGAGTTTAACGTCCTTTACCACCACGTATGGGTGATATCAAAGACGGGACAACGAGAAAAAGGCCAGCACAAATATTTGGCCCCAGCCGGGATGCGAACTCGAGCACTCAGTGAAAGTCCAACGCTCTACCATTCGGATATCCCGGCTCCCCAGAAGACAGAAAAGAAGATAAAGAAGGAAAGAATGGGAAGAAGGAAGAAGAAGAGAATGAAGAGGGAAAGACACAGAGAAGAAGAAGGAGAAGTTGAAAAGGTGAAGGAGAAAAGAAAGAGAAGACGAAGACAAAATGAAGTGCACTGCAGTCTTTTGCATCACTGCATCCTCCTAGTAAGCGGGTGGGTGGGGTGTTGGGGGTTTAACGTCCTTTTCCACCACATACGGGTGATATCAAAGACGGGGCAACGACGAAAAAGCCAGCACAAATATTTGGCCCCAGCCCGGATACGAACTCACGACCCGAGCATTGGAAGTCCAACGCTCTACCAGTCGGCCACCCCGGCTTCCCCTCCTAGTAAATAGCGTTTCATCCAGAACAGGTGCTTTCTTAACTTAATACGACCGCCCCCATGCAGTAGTTCATCTTCTTGAGAAATCGACAGTTCTGGCTGGAGTACCTGTCACTGTAGACTGAGACGTCGTCTCGCACGTCACTTCCGGAACGTCACTGCCGCTCGAGGAACTCAGCTGAGAATCGTCGTAAATGACTGGAAGAGACAACATCAAGTGCAGTTCGCAGAAAACAAGAATTTCGTTACAGTCCAAGACCGGAGCAAGTGTGAAGTATCCACAAGTACAGCTGAAAGGGCGTTTGGTCCAGCGGTTAACAAATTGATATTTTGTGGGGTTTTGCATTGACTTGCTCTGTACCTCTGCCAGACAAGATGCATGATGTAAAAGGAATGCCACAGAAGTTAAGAATAAGAATAAGAAATTTGTTGAATTTCCAAATGTGGAACATTGCTTTGTGGTCTCATCAAAGCATGCCAAACACTCACTCATATGGCCATACACACCCACTCCACCCACTTACATGCTCGCACACTCACACCTAAAAACAGTGACCTGCCATCTATCACACATTGCATCACGATAAATTACACAAGGACACAAACTGACCGTGGGGTCATGTGCAGTGTTTATTTGAAGAACCCTGTTTGGCGAGTGTACTACATTGTAATTTGTTTTTGTTGTCACGAAAAAAAAGGGATTTCCGTGATTTTTGTTGTTTGCAGGACAAGGTGCATGCCCGAGGGCCGCAGCAACTGGAGAGCTGCCAATGAAGCTGGGACTTTTTGCGCACAGGTCGGGCACAAGCGACGTGAGTAGATTTGAGTGAAATGGTTTTCTGACCTAAACAGAAAGTAGACTTGAATTACTCCAGTGAGGCCTGAGCGGAAAAGAGCCATTCAAGTTTTTTTTTTTTTAAACTTCTGTCAGGTGCGTGCCCTTGAATGGTCTGTGCATGGTAGTTTAGGGTTGAAGCATGTTTAGGGTTGACTATTATGCCTGAGGCTTATAGGGAATACATAGGCATATTCAGGCCTCGCGAATTTGTGTTCTTTGACTACATTAACTTCCCCGAAGAGGGGAGCAGTGGTCCAATAGGTAGCAGTGGGAGACTAAAGGGAGTACATTCAGCTTTATTAGCGGTAAAGCGGTAAGTGCCCGGAGTATATGAAGCCGGCGCGTTACACCAGTCTTTCGCTATTTTCTCTGTCAATCACTACTCACCTGAATGACACACACGCCTGTAAATATTTCCTGTATTTGCGGCAGCAGAAGGACATACAGGGCTCCTGCCAAAGAAGTAAAGTTTGCAACCAGAAGGGGTCACGAGTTCTGCGAACCAGCACGCCCATTCGTCATATGACGTCGAGCCACATAGGTCATTACACTCATCTTGTGTCTCTCCGTCGACCTTCGTCACCGATGGATGCCCATCTAGGTTGCACTGCGTGTGGTCTGTAGCGACGAAAGAGCAAGCTCCTGAAAGAGATATATGATAGCGTTTAAACTCGCAGTTTTACTGTCGAAATCAACATAACTCGTGTAGTGTATTTTCCGTAATCGGGGGCACCTCATTGTGAAAACTATATATAACTATAACTATATATATATAACTATATTATTACAAGCCACTGTGGCTTGTAGCCAATATAGGGCAAGGCGGACTTGTCCAATGGCATACAAAGCACACATCTCATAGATTTAGGGAGCGCTCTTAGTTTATTTACTTCCCTTTCAAATTGACCTGATTGAGCGCATGTTTTTGGCTTTAGCGACGCCTTTGTTCCTGTGTTTTATATATATATATATATAATCCCCCCCCCCAACTCCCGCCTCCCCCCCCCCCCTTCCTCCAGTGGCTCGTCTTATCTTGTAACCTCACGTCTCGCACGTCTCGTCTCGTCACATCACGTCTCGTCTCGTCTCGTCACATCACGTCTCGTTTTGTCTCGTCGCGTCACGTCACGTCTCGTCTCGTCTCGTCTCGTCTCGTCTCGCCATGTCCCGCCTTGTCCCGCCTTGTCTCCTCTTGTCTTTATCTCGTCTTGTCTGTGACGCAAAACCAATCGAATTATCGACTAACTTCACGTGTGGAAACAGAAAATGTTGTCAGGTCAAGTCCAGTCAGACTAGGCTGCGCACTGTACGATGGACAATGCCGTCTGTTGAGGAGCTTCCAACAAACACAAACATAGATTTTGTCGGTGAATTATTGTCGATTTTTCGGATGAATCCGCTGTTGAACCAGGGAACATGTGGTCTTTAGGAAGAAGTTTATCTTCCCACAGATATCGATCCCCCGAGAAACGTTGTATCTTCACATAGATAGGGAACCTCTGGACCGGGCCTCCTTGTTTTGCTTCTAACCTGGGCATCGAGATCAATGCTGAATAGTTTAATCAGTTGGTGCAGCATGAAGTAATCAGATAACCTGGACACTCCCCAGGAGCTGAAACAAACAAGCTCGGTGGTAACAGGACTGTACTTAGTTATTGGGTTTTTTGTTGTTTTTTTTCGTTAATAGACCAAGGTCATGGTGTTTACGACATCACCCAAAGATTGCAAATGTTTCCATTAACTGTGTGAGTGCGTCACTGCCATAATGATTTCAAGCTACAGAGGAGGCGAACAAATGCTGACTAACAATGCTCATTATTGTCTGAAAAGGTTTTGGGAGTCCAACAGAGCAACCCACAATACGTGTCTGAATTATTCTTTCTAATGGGTCCGCAGTAGAGAGGTTAACTACAGGCTATTGTCATATTGTTAATTGCAGTCGCTGAACGCAAAATCTTTCTGAATAGACCATTTACCATCGCATTTCAACACAGAGAGAGCAGCACATACATTGTTTTATTTCTGTTAACTCTTTGGCTTCCAACACAGTGCCGGCACCTTTCATGTATACAAAGTTTGTTTTCTTGCTTGCTTTTGTTGTTGTTTGCTTTTGTTTTTGTGTTGTTGTTTTTTTTTTTTTTTTTTGGTTGTTTGTTTGGTTGTGGTGTTGTTGTTGTTGTTTGTTTTCTGGAAGTCAATGTGGTCAAAGAACACAACTTCACGAGGCCTAAATATGCCCCTGTTAGCCTCAGGCATCATCGTCACCCTCAAAAAAAACGTTCAATCTAGAACAAAAATTACCATGCACAGACCACTCAAGGGTACGCACCTGACATGACTTTAAAAAAATTGAATGACTTGTTTTTGTGTTTTTGTTTTGTTTTGGTTGGTTGTTTGGTTGTGTTGTTATTGTTGTCTTTTGTATGGTTTTTGTTTTGTTTGGGGGGGGGGGAGATTGTTGTTTTTTGAAGGGAAGATTTTTGTTTTAATAACTTTGACCATTGCCATAAACATTTTTCAACAACAGCAACAGACTCTCTCTCTCTCTCTTTCTCTCTCTCTCTCTCTCTCTCTCTCTCTCTCTCTCGTTTGTTGTTGTTTGTTGCTACAGAAACGCAGTTTTGCACGGTTCCCACGGACTGTTTATGTGTTTTTGGAAGAAAAATCACTCCAAGCATTCTGCTTTCTCTTAGTTTTCATGCCTCACCGCTGGGTCTGAGGCCGCTCCCGATGACAAAAGCCTGATGCCCTTAAGACACGTTCAAACTTATTGTAACCTTTGTGTGGGACAGTCGTTGCTAAGATATCAGCCAAAGCGTCCGTCCGTTGACCGGTCCACCACAGGGTTTGCCGAGCGCTCTGAGCTAAAGCATATCTCTGACAGATAATTTGCATATAGAGGGTGTGAGAGACAAGAGAGTTGTAGTGTGCGTGTTTTGGGGCAGTTCACTGACTGAGTGGTTACAGCGTCTCTTGGAATGATATGAGCCAAAGAGTCCCGTCCGTTGACCGGTCACACAGGGGTTGCCGAGCGCTCTGAGCTGAATTATATCTGTCATGTGACACCTAATTTGCAAATAGAGGGTATGAAAGACAAGAGAGTTGTAGTGTGTGTGTTTTGGGGCAGTTCACGACTGAGTGGTTACAGCGTCTCTTGGAAATGATATAAGCCAAAGAGTCCGTCCGTTGACCGGTCACACAGGGGTTGGCCGGCGTTCTCAGCTACAGTATTTCTGTCATGTGACACTTAATTTGCAAATAAAAGGTGCAAAGACAAGAGAGTTGTAGTGTGTGTTTTGGGGCAGTTCACTGGACTGAGTGGTTTACAGCGTCCTCTTGGAAATGATATGAGGCCAAAGCGTCCGTCCGTTGACCGGTCACACAGGGGTTGGCCAGCGCTCTCAGCTAACGTATTTCTGTCATGTGACACTTAATTTGCAAATAGAAGAGATGAAAGACAAGAGAGTTGTAGTGTGTGTTCTTGGGGCAGTTCACTGACTCAGTGGGTCACAGGGTCTCTTGGAAACACTTGTTTTGTTTTTGTTGTTGCTGTTGACACTTAGGTATATGTATATATAATTATTATCTGATATGTGATGACATGAAGTCAGTCTCACTTGGCGATTCTCAATTCTGACCTATTTCCTGCTGTTTATGGATGGACGGATCTTTGTCAAAGCATTTCTCAATGTGTTTTTATTGTATTTATTGCGTTGGCAATTTCAGTCAATATGGTTTAATATTTGTGCGAGAGGCGGTAATTTACAGTATGTTGCATAATGCTTGTGTGAGTGATTGCAAAGCAGCTCTTTCAAACCACAACAACGGATGCCAGACCAAGCCATCTGTTGCGCTCATTATGTCATGGCACGCGATTGGCGGAATTCAGGGGACTCGCCCCATGGGACAGCCGTGGAGTCGTCTATTGAACCCTGTATGTATATGGAGAACACAAGACGTCTTCACATACGCACTTTACTCTTTGACAAGACCGCCCACAGATCTCTCGCCTGTCACGTCTCCTCAAGATGTTATCTACGGTAAATAACTCAGAAAGGGGAAGAAAAACGATACCGTGCATGCACCACAAAGAAAGCATGCATCGATGGCCAGCGAAACTTTAAAAAAAAAAATGTTGGAGTAATTTGAATAGATCTACCACTTCAAGATGTCCAGTCTCCTGCACTTTTGTCACGCACCGAAGAGTGAATATGACAGGGGAATGTTTGTGCGTCAACAGAAAAAATCGTTAAAGTTTCTAGGTGTGACAAGGCATGCCGCCGCTCTCAAGAAGATGCTTTGAATTAAACTTCAAGGAACGTCATATTGACATAACAGTGAGCATAACAATGGCAGCGGTAGCCCCCTTTTTGAATTTATTTTGTCCTGTTGTCCTTGTAGCGTGTTTTGACCCTCTGGTGTCAGGTCTGGGTTTTGTTGGGGTTTTGTTGTTGTTGTTGTTGTTGTTGTTGTTGTTGTTGTTGTTGTCCTAACATGTGGGCAACCCTTTACGTTCTGGGCCCGCATGTAAAAGTCGGGGTTAGGGGATTTAGCCCGGGTTAGAGTCTAACCTCGAACTAAACTAGCTCTAGGGTTACATTTTCTGTTGTTTTTTGTTTCAAATCAGGAAGCGGGTCCATTTTCAGCAAGGTGCTTAAGCCGTTATAGAAGGAGTTTTGTCTTTCTTTCTTCACTTCCTTTTTTTATATAAAATTTTGTTTTGGGGTTTCATTTGTCCTAATCTGGGTTAGGCCCGTAGCCGTGGGTTACATTAACCTCGAGTTTTACATACGGGCCCTGATCAACAAAGATGGACGTTTCCACTATTTTCTGAACACTGTATGTGATCATTATCACATCCATTCATTCTACCCCTGAATGTCGGCCCGGGTTTTGAAAATAACGTCATCGACCGGCGACCGATTTGCGTTGTCATTGTTTTTGTTCTTCCCCGCCATACCTGCTAACAACAAAATGGTTTTACTAAGAAAACAAATTAATACGAGAAAAGAAAAGAACAGGCAAATCGAAAATCTGACAGTCTGTGTGTGTGTGTGTGTGTGTGTGTGTGTGTGTGTGTGTGTGTGTGTGTGTGTGTGTGTATGACAGTGTGTGTGTGTGTGTGTGTGTGTGGTGTGTGTGTGTGTGTGTGTGTGTGTGTGTGTGTGTGTGTGTGTGTGTGTGTGTAACTTCTGAGGCTTCACAGGAGCTAACACACGTGACCTGCGCAGAACGATGAGCAGTGGGCAGTACCAGGAGAGGCCGACGCTATCAGGCTGACGAAAAGGACCCGACTGATGTACACGAGATACGACCTCCACTAGATGCTTCACAGGGCGAGAGCGATAAACATTAGGAGGCAATGTTGCAGGACACGCTCGGATAAACATTAGGAGGCAATGTTGTAGGACACGCTCGGATAAACATTAGGAGGCAATGTTGCAGGACACGCTCAATCAGATCAACCGCCCAAAAGAGCTGATCAAAAAACATATTTACACGAAATCGCCTTTTGAATCACCTCATATTCACGTGTAAACTTGCTTATGGTGCCTCTCCGACCTCATGTACACATGCACGCACATACATCAGGTGAGTCACGCTAAATGCCTCGATTTTCAAACGGGAGGGACCTTGGAATGAAATGAATCCCCCCCCCCCCAAAAAAAATAAAAAAAAAAATATATATATATATATAAAAAACAATTTAAAAAAAACGAAGAGAAAACACACTCATAAATCTTGAGAATAGGTGAGTTATTTTGTCAGTTCGTATTTAGGGCTTGACGCCAAGAATAATGTGCAATATCTTTCATGTATAAAGGACTTGGTAGAGAAAGGCATCGGTAAGCCGCGAAATAGTCTTTGTCGCTTGCGCTGCGTTAAAGCCTCAAAGAACTCAGTCACTGACGCTATATTTCGAAAACCGCTCGGGGCCAACGTACTGACACTGGAAACGTGCTTCCACCCCCCCTCCCTCCCCACCTCCCTCCCCCTCCCCCGCCCCCCCCCCCACCTCCCACCCGTGACCATTCAGCACTGGATAACTCAATGGTTCTTCCAATTTCACTGTTCATTGTTTCCGTGGATGTTATTGATGCGTTGTTCGTTTTCGAGATCTGTTCCAGCAACAACGCCTTCCGAATGAAAATCGACCGAAGTCAAATTAATCTCACGATACACATGACTGAACTGATCATTAAAACGCCTGGCCGTTGGTTTGTTACTCGGGGAAAAAACAACAAAAAAACCCCACGACTTTCGTCAGGCACATGAAAGGTCCCGAAGAGAATCAGTTCAAAGATCAAAAGATTGTGCCTAGATATGTTTCAATGCCGAAGGTTAATATTACACCGTTGTTTTTGGATCAAAGCAGAAACTGTTTGTAATGAGTACTGTCATGTCATTTGAATACGTTTTACGTAATATTACGCACGTTAAAAGATTTTTTTTTTTTAACTTACTTATAAAGGACATGTACTACTTTGAAAATATTGCTTTTCATTCTTATTGCTTTTCCCTGCTTACATGTTGTTGATTTCAGTAGCATTGTAACTTTTGGTCAAGGTCACGTCAACCACTTGCTCTAGCTAATCATGTGAATCAGGATCAGGGGAAGTAGCTACCCGACAGTAGTGATGTCCCTTGTGTCGAACGTTTTTTTTTTATATTTTTTTATTCTCGTCTTCTTCTTCTTGTTTTTTGTTGTTGTTTTTGGGGGGGTTTGTTTTGGCTTTATTTCAATGTTTCTTATCATTTGTAAATCTTTTTTTTCTTTTGCTACTTCTTCCATCTTGGGGGAACTTGTGAAGGATACTTGAAGGTACACTGAGGAACCCTCTTTCGGTGCCTAATAGGCGGTGTTTGAATTTTAACGTCCTTTTCCACCACGCATGGGTGATATCAAAGACGGGTCGACGAGAACAAAAAAGTCCAGCACAAATGTCTGGCCCCATCCGTGGTTCGAACTCACGTTCTCTGAACACCCCCCCCCCCCCCAAAAAAAAAAAAAAACCCGCACTTCGGACCATGGACCGAGAGACCCGGGTTCGAGTCCCAGCCGAGGCAAGCGGGATTTTCCCTACCTAGGTCGGCTCCTACCCACAGCGGGTGTGCTATGGGCCCAATGGAGAGGGCTGTTGCCACACAGCCGAGATTCGCCCACTTCACGGGTACGACTTTGGGCCTGGTTAACGCCGGGAAATTTGTGACAGGAAAGCGTGGATTGCGACCCTGTCCCGCAGTCCCAAACCACACGGACCGCCATATCACCATCTTACCATCAACCTCATCTCCATCATCATGCCTAATGAAAATTGACCCCAGCTTTCGAGCTCTCCGTGGATTCCACCCATGACCAGGGAGGAACGCCACTGGAGATCCTCATCTCCATCATCATGCCTAATGAAAATTGACCCCAGCTTTCGAGCTCTCCGTGGATTCCACCCATGACCAGGGAGGAACGCCACTGGAGATCCTCATCTCCATCATCATGGCCTAATGAAAATTGACCCAAGCTTTCGAGCTCTCCGTGGATTCCACCCATGACCAGGGAGGAACGCCACTGGAGATCCTCATCTCCATCATCATGCCTAATGAAAATTGACCCCAGCTTTCGAGCTCTCCGTGGATTCCACCCATGACCAGGGAGGAACGCCACTGGAGATCCTCATCTCCATCACCATGCCTAATAAAAATTGACCCCAGCTTTTCGAGCTCATCCGTGGATTCCACCATGACCAGGGAGGAACGCCACTGGAGATCCTCATCTCCTATCATCATGCCTAATGAAAATTGACCCAGCTTTCGAGCTCTCCGTGGATTCTACCATGGACCAGGGAGGAACGCCAACTGGAGATCCTCATCTCCATCATCATGCCTAATGAAAATTTGACCCCAGCTTTCGAGCTCTCCGTGGATCCACCATGACCAGGGAGGAACGCCACTGGAGATCCTCATCTCCATCATCATGCCTAATAAAAATTGACCCCAGCTTTCGAGCTCTCCGTGATTCCACCCATGACCAGGGAGGAACGCCACTGGAGATCCTCATCTCCATCATCATGCCTAATGAAAATTGACCCCAGCTTTCGAAGCTCTCCGTGGATTCTACCCATGACCCAGGGAGGAACGCCACTGAAGCTGGCAAAGAGTTGGGGCAGGAAAAAAAAAAAAACCCCTGAGGAAAAGAAGAAGACTAGGAATAAAACCGAACCCTCACCTAAAGTCCGCTGGCACAGAAAACCCCCGCTGCTAGGCTGCATTTGTCCGTGCGCGCCACTCCCCGCTACCCTTCTCAGCATACACGCACAACTTCTCCGCGGTTGCCGTCCGGTTCTCACTGGCTTCCACCCGGACCACGTGCCGTCTGACGTCACTGACAAGGACTGACAGTCTTCCCGCCGCCCATGCGTACCCGCTGTTGTCATGGAGTGGTGTCACTGACGTTCCGAATCATACAGTCCGATCCAGTGATCCCGTTCCACTGAGCAGGAACACATCCATAGTAGTTGAGGGTCCGCATGTAAAAGTCGGGGTTAGGGAGTTTAGGCCCTGGGTTTAGTGTCTAACCTCGAACTAAACTAGCTCTAGGGTTAAATTTTCTGTTGTTTTTTTGGTTTTAAATCAGGAAGCGGGGTCCATTCCAGCAAGGTGCCTATGCCGTATAGAAGCATTTTTGTCTTTCTTTCTTCACTTCCTTTTTAATTTAATTTTTGTATTGGGTTTCTTTTGTCCTAGTCTGGGTTAGGCCCGTAGCTGTGAGTTAAATTAACCTGGAGTTCTACATAACGGGCCGAGGACGTTAAAGTGGGTAGGTGGGGTTGGGTGGGTGTTCGCAGGTTTCACGTCTTTTTTCCACCCACGTGTGGGTGATGTCAAAGACGGGGCAAACGAGGAGGGAGAAAAAAAGCCAGCACAAATATTTGTCTCTCAGTCGAGATTCGAACTCAAGAGGACGTTACAGATAAAATAAGATCAGATTGAGGTAAGGTAAGGCAAGGTAAAGAGGGACCTGATCACACGGCCATTGTTGTTGAGGGCGTTAAGATAAATAAGATAAGCTGACACAATATAACACAAGACAAGACAAGACAAAACAAGACAATATAAGACAAGACAAGACAAGGCAAGACAAAGATAAGACAAAACAAGACCATTAAGACACCAGATAGGACAAAACAAGACAATAAAGACAAGATAAGACAATTAAGACAAGATAAGACAAAACAAGACAATATAAGACAAGACAAGACAATTAAGACAAGATAAGAACAAAACAAGGACAATTAGACAAGATAAGACAAAACAAGACAATATAAGACAAGACCAGACAATTAAGACAAGATAAGACCAAAACAAGACAATTAAGACAAGATAAGACAATAAGACAAGATAAGACAAAACAAGACAATATAAGACAAGACAAGACAAGATAAGACAAACAAGACAATTAAGACAAGATAAGACAAAACAAGACAATTAAGACAAGATAAGACAAAACAAGACAATTAAGACAAGATAAGACAATTAAGACAAGATAAGACAAAACAAGACAATATAAGACAAGACAAGATAAGACAAAACAAGACAATTAAGACAAGATAAGACAAAACAAGACAATTAAGACAAGATAAGACAAAACAAGACAAGATAAGACAAGACAAGACAATTAAGACAAGATAAGACAAAACAAGACAATTAAGACAAGATAAGACAAAACAAGACAATTAAGACAAGATAAGACAAAACAAGACAATATAAGACAAGACAAGACAATTAAGACAAGATAAGACAAAACAAGACAATTAAGACAAGATAAGACAATTAAGACAAGATAAGACAAAACAAGACAAGATAAGACAAGACAAGACAATGAAGACAAGATAAGACAAAACAAGACAATATAAGACAAGATTTAAAAAAAAATACAAGACATGATGAGTCTGTCCCATCGAATCTTTCAATATTGCATCAATGTTTTCTCGTTAGAAACAATACAGAATACCGGAAAATGCGCAATAAAATACAAAATATGAGAGAGAGAAAAATCTATGCAGGCTTACACATCGTTGTGATACCAATCCTCGTGAATAAGCGCCTTGAAGTAGTTTCACAGCGTCCTTGTCCAGGAGCGGGCCAGGGTCATGCCGGACCTGCTGACACCGCACGTTGCGCTTCGGTTCCATGTGACTTGAGCGTGGGTGAAATAGTAGAATTCCGCCGGTACCTGGGCACCTGGGGACCATTTGGCTTGTTAAGATATGATACAACACACGGTACATATGAGAGCATATCAGCATATTGTCTCGTTTAAACTAATTCTGATGAGGAAAGGAGGCTGTCTAACTTGGTTTTATACAAATATATACTGTGTATTATTTTCTCTTCGGGGTGGGGAGCCGGGGTGGCCGAATGGTAGAGCGTTGGACTTTTCATGCTCGGGTCGTGAGTTTGTATCCCGGCTGGGGCCAACTATTTGTGCTGGCTTTTTCATCGTTGCCCCGTCTTTGATATCACCCGTATATGGTGGGAAAAGGACGTTAAATCCCCCAAACACCCATCCACCCACCCTATTCGGGGGAAATTCGGGTGTCTTCGCCACGCATTCACCTACATTCTAAAGTCTCTGTTTCTTTTTTTTTTTTTCTTCTTTTTTAATAACCGATATGCATCGTACAAAAATGTGTTGACTGTGTGTTTTTTTTTGTAATGGACAGTTCATTAAAGGATGTACAATCTTTTCCCAGTACTTAAGATTATGGTGTCTGTTCATGTATTGTGTGCGTTTCTTTTTTGTGGATGTAAGTTTGCATGTATTTAAATGACAGCTCATTTTGAAACAGTACGTGTTGGCAATTTCACAAGTACGAATCAAATTTTTCTAAGTTCAACCTCATATTCAAACAGGCACAAATGTCTACAGTATTACCATATTTAAACTTGCCTTATTACCATTTTGGCAATGAGTATTAAATGATTTCTGTTTCTAATCTTATCCGGCTGATAGCCTAGCAACACATTCGAAAAGCCTGGAATTCTCTGCCTCTTTCGCTCCGCCAGTCAACCTCCCTCGAAACCTTCAAAACAAATCTAAAAACCTACCTGTTTTCATCTCAAAGCTCCGTCTAACCTCCCTCCGTCTTTCTCCATCTCCTTATTAAGTACCATACATGCAGTTGCCCTGGCCCTGAACCTTCACGTCTATCTGTCTCTTTACCTGTACTCTAAGCGCTTCGAACTACCTTACATGTAGATTAAGCGCTATATAAATAAATTATTATTATTATTATTATTATTATTCAGATAAGACAATGTTCTGCTCAGTTTTTTTTAAAATGAATTTTAAACAGATTTCCCACAGTGGGCCTAACTTTCTTACATTTTCTACATTCTCAAGTCTCAATATGTACGACAGGCATACAACAGTGTGTGGAAATCTTTTCATCAAATGCGCATCAGTTTATCACCTGAGACCATCGTGTTGACTGTGGCCGGCGTGTAAGTTGTTCTAGAAGTGTACCGCGTACTGAGCAGACGATGCTATTTGGTTTGCGGACTGAGGGCTAAGTAGACGGTGCCTATTGGTGGCTATTTTTAGAAGTTTTCTCTAGTCCCAGTCTGTTCAGGAATAGGCCAAAGGCTCGAAGAAAAGTTGTATTTCTCTTATATTAGAAGCCACAAAGTCACGCAAACAATAGCGATGGCCAAATGAAATATGCTTCTATCTGGCAAACACACCTAGGAGCTTCGAAAGTAGCAGTGCTCCATCTGAGCGGCGTTACGAACATAGAGGACTTAATATCCTGTGCTCATAAACAGAGAAAGTCGAGAAAACAACGTATTACAATCAAACCAAATGAAATAAATTAGAAGAAATCTTTAAAAGAAAACTTAAACAATTCATAAGTAAATTTAATATAATGCTTTATTGGACTTGTTTTCCAAAATAAAAAAAGAGCTTCATACTTACGTGCCATGTAAATGAAGGACACAACTGTGAGGACACAGATGACCTTTAAAAAGTACGCAGACTCGAACATCGTCACCGTTAGCTGTGTGGTACTTGTGACACCAAACAGTAAAACTCTTGACGGCCTATCTCTGACCTTTCCACAACGCTCAATCGTATTTGAGTTAATGCTGGCACACTCGAACCGAAAACAATTCACAAAAGTCCAAGAGTCAGATAAATATCCCTCAATCTGATTCTATTGACAAGTTTATCAAGAGTGAAAATCTTCTGTCGGTAGTAACGTTCTGACAAAAGCACTTGCAACAACTGATACCGTTGTACCAGCGAGCGGGCAACTTGCGGTCTGCAAGTTCTCTCCGTCTGCGGCTCCCTTCGACTAACGACACCAGTAAGAGTGCACGGTCCTTCACACATGCAGTTCTCAAACTGTGGAACTCCCTTCGTGAGTCAGTGAAGGAGGGAGTCAGCATCATCACATTCCGAAATCGCCTGAAGACTCATCTCGTCCGTGGATCACCCCAGTAATCATCTGCACTTTTTTAAAACTATCTTTCTTTATTAAAAAAAAAATAATAAAGCTCTTCCTAAGCGCCGTGAGCATTCAGTTAGGGTGGAGCCGTGCGCTATACCATACCAAGTCATCATCATCAGCTTTAATCTTCGGAGGGTATTCTGGTGCCACAACCTTTTCGCCAACTTGTAATGGACGTACACTGCTGCTGGCTAGGCGGCGGAACTGTAAGCACTGTGTCGCAGTTCAGCTGGTCTACAGTAGTCATGTCCTGCATCAGCTCTTAATCCCAAGCGCTCCACTGCTCGCTGTCTGCCGCGCGCCGTGCTATTAGTGCACTTAGTGAAGTACGAACTGCGTTTCGTTTGGTTTAAACATTTTTATTCATTGAAGCCGGATCACCGTCAAGCAGTCAACAGTTTTACGTTGAAAGAGGGGGAGCCGGGGTGGTCGAAGGGTAGAGCGTTGGACTTCTAATGCTCGGTCGTGAGTTCGATCCCGGCTGGGGCCAAATATTTCTGCTGGCTTTTTCATCGTTGCCCCGTCTTTGATATCACCCTATATGTGGAAAAGGACGTTAAACCCCCAAACACCCACCCACCCACGTTGAAATAGAGCACAACAAGTAAAAACTTATATACGTGCTCATCTGAACTAGTTTACAAAGAGCATGGCGGAGAAATTGGCTTGGAAAAACTGGACTGAAATGTAAAAGACCTGGAAAAAAATAAAAGAAGAAGAAGAAGAGAGGAGGAAGAAGAAAGAGCATATCAAACTTTACTGTGAGTGGTGGTGGCAACAGCCCGTCCGCGTGGACACAGGTTTAGAAATTTAAATGGCGAAGCGACCCGATAAGTCAATAAATGTTTGTACTGTTTGAAAAAGGTGCGTTTCGTTTCGTTTCGTTTCTTTCGGGATTGTTCAAGCTCTGTGAGTTTTTCTTCTCTACCAACGAAAGGCATAACAGTGATCACACAGCGCAGTTCTTGAAAATACATCAACTCATTGCGCAATTCACGCATTGGCACGGTTACATGAATCAGTAGAAGGCAAGTTGAAACAGATAAGTTTTAAGCTCTAATGTGATACATGACTGAGTAGGTTGCTGTCTCACGCTAGCAGGCAGCGAGTTCCAGACTGTTGGGGTGGTAAACCGGAAACAACGTTCGCGAACAGATTTCAGATTTCTCTTAGGGAGAAGCTTTTCACTGGATGAGCGGAGGGTACGCGACGGGTCGTAGGTGCAGAGTGAAGCGGACAGATGAGGCGGTAGGGTACCATCGACACGACGAAACGCCAGAACTGCTAGCTTGTACTGAATACGGGGGTGGGTGGGTGTTTGGGAGTTTAACGTCCTTTTCCACCACATACGGGTGATATTAAAGACGGGGCAACGAGAAAAAAGGCTAGCACAAATATTTGGCCCCAGCCGGGATTCGAACTCACGACCCGAGCATTGAAAGTCCAACGCTCTACCTTTCGGCCACGTACCCGCGGCTCCCCTTGTACTGACTACGGAGACTGACTATTCACATCATTGTAATCAATTCGTTCCGCCCGCCCGCAAAACACGAACGCAGTGAAGCGAAACCGGCGCGAACGAACTCAAATTCTTCTAAAGTTCGCCATAGGGTGAAGAGCAAGCCGCTTTGTCAGCGTGTGTGTGTGTGTGTGTGTGTGTGTGTGTGTGTGTGTGTGTGTGTGTGTGTGTGTGTGTGTGTGTGTGTGTGGTGTGGTGAAGAAAAATGTCGATCTAAAGATTAGCATTAGTCATCTATCGCGACGAAAGTTGCATGATGTCTTCTGAACATGTTTTCATGTGTCATTGTGCAGGAAAATGCACCTAATTGCTCCGATAGTGGGGCGGTCGGGTGGTCTAATTGGTTAAGAGATTTCGTCACTAATGCGAGAGGTCTGGTTCGAGTCCCACTCGGGGCAGAAGAATTTTCCTTCTCGTACGTGGCACCGTTCATTCCGGGGTTCTCTCTCCGGGTACTCCGGCTTCCTCCCCCTCTGCTATGGAAATGTTTCAGCCCACAAAATTTGAATATGAATGCAATTGAAAAGTTCCGAAATTTAAATAGCTGAGCTGACCCTTCGCACCACCGTGATTGCAATGCGTTCATGTCCAGAGTGTGTGAGAGAATGCGTGTAATTCACGTGAGCGTGCGTGTTTGGGTAAAGTGTCTATATTAATGAGCCTATTATTATTATTATTATTATTCATCTATCGCGACAAAAGATGCATGACGTCTTCTTAACATGTTTCCATATCATTGTGAATGTTCGTGCAGGAAAATGCAACTAATTCCACCGATATATTGTGTTACTTCAAATAACAGTATGCTCGTTAAATTGAGAATGAGAATTGAGGGAAAATGCCCCTCAATAAAACTCTAAGGCTGTTTGCCAAAGACCTGACGCTCTATTTGGGTATAGAGACGGTTTTTTTTGTTTTGTTTTTTTGTTTGTTTGTTTGTTTTGTTTTGTTTTATTTTTTCTTATCTTTTCATCTTCTACTCTTGGAGAAATACGACTTTCATTCTTCTTCTTCTTCTTTTTTAACACGAGACGCTTTTCTTTTACGACATACCACGTTGAGAGTGTCTAAAAATAGACCACTTCATATGCTAGCCTTGGGACGACATTACCGCGACGCGAGTCTTCGCTGTGGTCGAATTAGTCTTTGTGGCTTGCGCGGCTTTAAACCCTAAAAACTCACTCACTCACTCACTCTTCGCGGTGGTCAGTAATGTCATATCTTGTTATAAGCGACTGTTTTGGATGCAAGGGCTGCTTTTGTTGTTGTTGTTGTTGTATGCCTGACAAGATTACTGAGGGTTTATTTGCATCTCTGCACTTTTACTGCGCCGTGTTGTGATCGATATTCCACTGTGACTGACACTTCCGTTTGCGTCACATGCATCTCCGAATAATATTATTAGTTGCCCCTGGCAACATTTTCACGACGGCCGATCCCTCGAGGGCGTAAAAAGTGAGTTTCTCCATGTTGACAGGACAAAAAAAGACTAGAGTCAATACAAGGAGCTTACTCTTTCTTTCATTTCAAAAGCATTCTATTCACAGTCATCTCTGAGTTTGTGTTCCTCCGGAATGACCTTGTAGAATCATTCGGTCAAAAGGTCTGAGCACCACTGACTGGATAAGCCACTAAAGCCGTTTTAGGAATTAACGATAGAGAGGATGCGCTCCGGTGTACTTTCAGAAAACCCTTGGGGAACAGCCTGACAAAACTGAGTTTCAAAGCTAGCAAAGTTGATGGATTTAAGCACCAAAGCAATACCCGCTCTTTCTTCCTTTTCTTTTGTTTCTCTTTCTTTCTTTTTTTTTGTGAGTACTTACTCACTTATCTCAGTCCGCCTGTTTGTTTGTCACAGTATATGTATTTCTCTGTATATGTGTCTATGTTGTAAAATACTAAAAACAGATTTTTTTTAAATTAAAAAAAAACCCTATGCGGCTGTGCAAAATGCACAGTCACCCTCTGTCACAGTTGCAGAGTTTTCAACGCCTCGGAGACCCTTAAGGCCGTTCTTAACCGGGCGAATCACCAGTCCAACGAAACTTGTTCGGCGAACTGTGTATTGTATACGAACAGGGCGAGCGGCGAACACGTTCGTAGTTCCAGAGGTTCGGCCGAACTAGTTCTCTTTCTTAACCGACCGTTAATGATATGCATACGTCATCGCCCGAACAAGGCGAGAGATGAGACACTGGCAATCGTAAACACCAAAATGGCCCGCCTTCGTAGATCGAGACGACGAGGCATTTGCGGTTGTTATCGTTTTGAGTGAACTCTTGGAAGCCGAGGAAAAGGAGAAAAGAGGAAAAGAGCGCAAGAGAGGGAAATGTCAAGTGAGTCGATAGCCGCCATGCCGTCCGCCATTTTCCTCAACTTTGTACATGCGCATAACAGCTCTCCCCGAGCAACCAATCAGAGCGCAGGATCGGCCAAAGGATCGCGAGGGTTCCCACGACACGCTGTGCAGACCTCAAACCTAGTTCGGCGAACCTTTCGAACCAGGTTTTGGGAAGAAGGGTTCGGTTGGTTTAAGAAATCAACGTGCGCGAATCTAGTTCGCCGTACTCTTCGAACCTAGTTCGCGAACCAAAAGTTCGCCCGGTTAAGAACGGCCTTTATGAAAGGAGAGTGTGAGTTTGCCATGCCTTCATTGTCCGAGCGAGACAACAGTGCCTAGCGGGTGTTGTGTGCTGCACGTCAACACTGCGACGTTTGTCTGTTTGCCTGTTGCTTTGTTTTCTTAAGGGGTGGGGTTTACTTATATCTCTCTGTGTGTATAAGTGTATGTGTCTGTCTGTGTGAAAGATTGTGTATGATTGGCACGTCTGTTCAAAATGTTTAAAAAAAAACAAAAAAAAACAAGAAAAATGTGCAGAGTGAAATGCCTTGAACGTGTTGCTGGTAAATAAAGTCACACACTGACAACGTAATGCAAACGTAAAACTGACAAAAATACTGCAGTGTTCCAGAACATTACCTTTATTGATATGAAACAATAAATGCACACAAACCAGTTTTGTACAAATATAAAGATGAAAACAAAGAAAAACAAACTGTAGGCGTATACTGGCAGTGTGAAACTAAAAACAAAAACAAACAACTCAAGTGGAGGTGTCGTCTACGTAAACAAATAAATATCACAAAGTTCTTTAAGAAGTAAATAAGGACATATTCCACTGTTTCACTTCCATACACACAGATACCTGCATCTCTGTGAAAGTTTGATCTCTTGACATTGCAATGTTTACTCACTCCTCGTGCAAACCGTACGGAAAGGGAAGCTACATTTTTTTTTAAAAGGCATTACATTCACACACACACCTCATAATTTTTCCAACAGAATCTCAGGCTGATTACAAATCAAAGAGTCAACAGTATCACATGCAGATTACAAATCATAGAAATTCAAAGGTGTTGGATTATAAACTGAAATTACTCAGTTTTAAATAACATCCACACTACACTATTCTAATACATAATTCATCTACATGCTACCAGACGCAGTATAGAGCTTTACGGGTGTATTTCACGAGTAAACTCAACAGCCTCAGCGCTGCAAAACTATTTAAAGAACTGTGGACTTAAAAAAAAAAAAACTCTGACAAATATCAGGCTTTCAGCACCGATATTATTCTACAATAAGATATAAAACTACAAACGGACACATCTAAAATCGCCAATAAATAGGAAAAGGGTTGCAAGACGACATTACTGAAATTCAATATGAATATGAACCACACACAACAGCATTTCTTTCGCTGTTACAAGACTACCTTACAAGACCGACTGAGATGCTTGCCAGTGAGTTACCAGGAAAACAATACGACAAAGCAGTACCCGTTGTTTCAGGAACATTTCTCAACTAAGTATGAATTGTTTGTTCTTGTCAATGTCGCGTACGTGGATCCTCGTGTTGTTAGCAGTCCGGGTTTTCGTCGTCGCCTGTTTCCCTCCTTGATTCAGAACGGAAATTAGATAAAGATTCATGTCTGTGCTACCGACCCTAAACAGCCTGAAATGAAAATAAAGGAACATAATGAGAAAAACTCAAGACAAAAACAAAAACACTGAAAACAAAAACCAGCGGTGTTATATGAACAGCAAAGCTAAAAAATCAAAGCTGTAAAATTCAAACGAAAGCACCAGAGAATAGGGGGAACTAAAAGAATAACTAGCTGAACTGAGCAAGTCAGTCAAATCAAGAAAAATCTAGATTTAAATGACGAAAACAAGTAGGGTTGCGGTTAAAAACAAAAACAGTAAACCAAACCCAAACAACAACAACTGAATATCAAAAGAGTAGTATGAAACCAAAAGATAACGCGTACAACGACCAGAATATTTCATTCGGACATTATTATACATTTATACAACCATTGTCTCTATGTTTATTCGCTGTCTTCCTTTTGCCAGAGCATAGCAGAGTTCTGGTTTAGTTGTCGATTTTACTTGAACTGATCCGCCAACCTTTCAGACCAGATACAATGCACATATAGCCCCGCACGCCCGTAACCTACGACCTCTTGATTTTCCATAGCAACCGATCTGATTTCTTGATTGCCGCGCAATGGCAGGTCCACGACCTCATTGATGAGACAAGGGTAATTTCAAAATGAAAGACACTGACGTCATGGTCTTTTTTCCACAAAATGACGTCATGGATTTACAGTGTTTTGCCATTGCACGGCAGCTTTGTCAAACAAATTGAGGGTTCCCTGCTATCGATACAGATAGAAAGAAGGGAGATAGGACGTTTCTGGCGTGTGATTTGTCTGTCGGAGCATTGGTGCACTGTGATTCGCTGCACTGACCTGTCAATCAGAATCTGGTTACACGTCAATTCGTGCACACGCATTCTCCAACCCCTTAACGAGCCTTCGCGAACATTTCACCGTGCCCGTCTGACAACGACCTTGACCTAACATCAACCTGACCTTGACCCCACTTGACCTCTACAGAGGACTCCTCACCTCTTCGTTGATGTGACAGATGCGCTCCACGAGTTCCATCGACTGGCGCATGCTTTTGCCCTCGTCCAGCAGCTGCACGCCTTCGGGCAGTTGAGGGTTGATGCCAGCTTCCGTACGAGCCACGAACACCTGCACGCCATCGTCCAGCAAAGCCTGCAGCTCCTTGTTCAGCTTACCTTGGTCGACCTGTGGACAGACGTTACATTGGTTGGTTCGCTGACTGGTAGACTGCCTTTTGATGAAGTCTTATGCAGAGTTTAACTCAGGTCCTACCGAGTAAGTTTGGGTTGTACCGGCCCCCGTAGTGTAGTGGTTAGCACTTCGGACTACGGACCGGGAGACTCGAGTTCGAGTCCCCAGCCGAGGCAAGCGGGATTTTTCCTACCTAGGTCGGCTCCTACCCAGAGCGGGGTGTGCTATGGGCCCAATGGGGAGGCTGTTGCCACACAGGCCGAGCTTCACCCACTTCACGGGTGCGACTTTGGGGGTGCTTCCCTTAGTATGGACACGTCTTATGATGTGGATGATTACACGGCCGGCACCGCGGCAGGTGCCGTTAGTTCCCGGGCCTGGTTTAATGCCGGGATATATTATGACAGGAAGCGTGGAATGCGGCCCTGTCCGCAGTCCCAGACCACACGGACCTCCATGGCATCATCTTACCATCATCCTCATCTCCATCATCATGCATAATAATAATTGCCCCGACTTCCGAGCCCTCCGTGGATTCCACCCATTACCAGGGAGGAACACCACTGGAGCCGGCAAGAGTTGTGGCAAAACAAAAAACAAAAAAAAAGTTTTGCGGTTGTGCACCAGTGTCCTCACTTAAAAAAAAAGAATTTCTGTCTGCATGGATTTAAATTTGGCTTTGTGGGAGTGTTGCACTTTGATTATATACTCCTATTTTCTGTAATAAGAGCCGTCAAGGAACCGTTTAATCTGGTCAGAGTTTTCGCATACAGGAAAAACCGAAAAAAAGAATCAAAAACGAAAACATGGATACTCGTGCGCGGTACGGAATGTGTTAAAGTTCAATTGGGATCTTAAAGTCCTATTCTAGAACGTGAGGTTGGCTGGACGGTTGGTTTAGGGTTTAACATCTACCGTTTCTGTCATCAACTACACTAGAGTGACACCACAGGCGAGGCAAAGGACCGAGGAGATCGCCTGCACAAAAGTGTAGCTCTCCGAACTCCGAAGTGGAAATCCGAAACTCGGGTTTCCAAGCAAAGACCAAACGCTCGTTACACTTCTCCGCTATTCAGCAATAACTTTTTGATGGAAACTCGCTGCGAACGGTCGATCTTTTGAATCAGCATTTTTCACATCAAGTTTCGCTGAAGATAGTGAATGATGCTCAAATCGAGCTCATCAATAGAGGGGTGGTTGGGTCGGTGTTTGGGAGTTTAACGTCCTTTTTCACTACATGACGGTGATATCAAAGACGGGGCTAACCAGATAAAAGGCCAGCACAAATATAATTGGCCCAAGCCGGGATTCGAACGACTCGAGCATTGAAAGTCCAACGCTCTACCATTCGGCCACCCCTCATCAAAAAAGACCTAATAATTGCAACCAACAACGACCAAAAAAAAAAGAAAAAGGTTGGACAACGTGGCCTTGACCTTGGTATACTGACCTTGGCCTTGCCCAGGAAAACGACAGCAACTTTAGAAGATGTCGGTCTGGCGCCGTTGTTAGCAGTGAAGGCCTCAGAGCGGGGCGCGTCCGACGAGTTCAGGAAGGTTGTTGCGGTCGTAGCGGCGAGGTGTTGGCGGATGGCATCAGTCGTCTGGTACTCGTTGAGGGCAAAGCCAGAATCGTCAGGGCAGGACCCGCTCACGACGCCGTACTGGGGACACAGAACAACAGCGGTGCAATGCCAAGCTTCAGGGTTCAGGGCGTATATGGTTTGAGGTTCAAATCCCGCCCCTTTGTATTGCTGTAAGTGTGTAACTATTAGGACAACTTTCTCCACGTTTTATGTAGTTATAAGCTTGTGTCATTTTTTTTTCTTTTCTTTTATAGTCTGGTAAGATTCTAAACATAATAAACATGTTATCCATATAGACACAATTAATATTTCATAGGACGCGAATCCTCAAACAAATTAAATTTCATTTTTTTTAACAGCTACAGATTCTGCAGTTATGTGTGTGTGTGTGTGTGTGTGTGTGTGTGTGTGTGTGTGTGTGTGTGTGTGTGTTTTTTTTTTTACCTGGAAGCCTCCTCCAGCTCCTCGTTGTTGATGGTATGGGAGATGAACTGTGTGACCCAGCTGGTGGCGTCCACGCCGAGACTTGCCGGGCTGAACACAAAGTTGATGTCGCTCGGGTACAGCGCGCTGCAGGTCTGAACACACAAAACATGCTATGATGAAAAAAATTAAAAACAACAACCAACTGTATTCGCACTGAATGGAGGAGAAACAATATTACTTTCGAACCTTAAATGCTGTTTTGCCTTGATGCTTCTTTCGGTATGGGCTCCGTTTTTCCTCTCTTGCACATTTCCGTCATAATTATGGCACCCAAGTTACATACAGAGGGAACAAAGATATGTGACGGGCTCCAACGAAAGGGGGTACAAAAGGCGATTTTGGGCCATATGCAATTATTAGTATGACTGAAAAGTTCAGAAAATGGCGACACCCGACACCCGCCTTCTCCGTATTCCCATCCGTCGGAAAAAGTTTCAGGGACAGCGTGCTTTTTCATACATTGGTCCTGTAATCTGGAACGGCCTCCCCTCT
>JACVVK020000087.1:722500-730000 GCA_018292915.2 Batillaria attramentaria
CTTGCAAGGAATACGACCAAAGACCTTGGAAACTTCTCTTTCCAAGGTCATTGTTATGATCTGAGATCTACAGATCCCAGCACAGATCTAAGATCACTTTCCACAGTTCTGTCCCCTGCCGCATCGAAATTCTTCGCTCTTCCAATAATTTGTTTAACTCTTTCTATGCTATTTTCCCCATTTCGGGCGCTCGCGCTCACGCCGCTTGGCTGCTGAAGTCCAAGTTATGCGATCGCCAGCTTTCTATTTTTAGTTTCAGTCATGACATCGTAAAGTGCGGAACTAAAACACAGTGCTAGCAAAGACCGTAGATAATTATTATCTACGGTCTTTGGTGCTAGCAAAACGGGTTTCAACCAGTCAAAGTGAACGGGGCCAACCATCTGTTAGGCTAGTATGCAACAGGGTAAACCTCTTAGCATAGAGAGTTAAGGCTGAGTTTGGCTCACCTCTGTGAGTTCCCGTCAGTGAGGACGATAGCGATTTTGGGAACGCCCTCCCGGGTTCTGACCATTTGTTTCTCCCGCATGAACTTGATGGCGTCCCCGGTGTCTGTGCGACCTCCGGACCTGAAGGCCATGTTGTCCAGTGCCTCCAACACTTGATCCTTCGTCTTGTACGTGTTGAGGTTGAAGGCGTCGTCTGTGTAAACCCCGTAGCCGAACGTCACCGCGCTCACCCTCACCTTGGGGCGACGAAAGAGGAAAATGAATAATGATAATAATAATAATAATAATAATAATAATAATACATTTTTATATAGCGCAGTATCCCCACAAGGTGATCTCAAGGCGCTTCACAATTACCGTCTAAACTTATAAAACAAGAGTCTGCAAGAGTCTGCAACACATATTGACACAACACACACACACACACACACACACACACACACCACACACACACACACACACACACACACACACACACACACACGCACGCACACACACACACACACACACACACACACACACACACACACACACACACACACACACACACACACACATTTCAAACTGTAAAACAGACAGAGTGGTGGCTTTTTGTTAGATCTCTAGTCCCCCGTGTGCGTGCGTGCGTGCGTGCGTGTGTGTGTGTGTGTGTGTGTGTGTGTGTGTGTGTGTGTGTGTGTGTGTGTGTGTGTGTGTGTGTGTGTGTGTGTGTGTGTGTGTGTGTGCGTTAGCGTGAGTATAAGGCCTGGCCGTTTACACGACCAAGACGGATTAAGCTCGGTACAAGGAATTCATTAGATAGTATACCTGCGACTTCCCTGGACCGACGTCATAACCTCCGACAAAATCCACGAGAAACTTCTGCCCTTTGTTGAAGTCTCGGTAGTCAATACTTCTGCTGGAGTCGATGACCAGGGCAAGTTCAATCGGTTCCTGGTAGCACACTTTGATAAAGTCACCAGCATCCTCTTTTGAATACCGCTTTTCTGCAATGAACAACAAATATACAACATGAGGGACCAGATGCGCGTATTTCAAACTCTCTGCACGACTGTAGCAGCTGAGCGCGCTGTTGAAAGGAAAACGCTCTCTCTCTCTCTCTCTCTCTCTCTCTCTCTCTCTCTCTCTCTCTCTCTCTCTCTCTCTCTCTCCCTAATTAAAGAAAAATGGCTCGCCTAGACAGACTGAAAATTTCATCTTATGCGGGGAGCCGGGATAACCGAATGGTAGAGCGTTGGACTCTCAATGCTCGGGTCGTGAGTTCGAATCCCGACTAGGACCAAATACTTGTACTGGCCTTTTTCTCGTTGCCCCGTCTTTGATATCACCCTTACGTGGTGGAAAAGGACGTTAAACTCCCAAACACCCACCCTCCCTCATCTTATACGATTGAGATATTACAATGTTGCAAGCTGTTTCCCGAGTATCCCTTAAATTGTTTCGAGCAGAATGGTAACAGATCACTTACCAACATCAAGGAGATCCGCTAAGTCCATCAGATCACGGTAGGTTGGGTTGCCTGCAGTCAGCTGAAAGAAACAGCAGGCCCATGATTCCATACATAATACATAATTATCTCGATTTGGAACAAACTCAGACACGGGTTACTGTCGTAAATTCTGCATGACTGCCTGCCAAATGCCGACTCAAGCTGAGACGACTTGGAGCGACAAGTTGCCTTGTTGGTTTGGTGTCTGGGTTATCAATGACTTAGAAGCACAACCTACACGCATACTATATGTACATGTACTGGCCAGTCTCAAACTACATGCCAACAGATATTATACAGGAATTCTATGGTTCGAACTTTACGGTTCAATAATTATAATCACGACATTTGACAACTGCATGTGCGTTGTACCCGACTTTTTTTTTTTTTTTTTTTTGTTAAATAAAATCATCAGTATATCAGTGTTCTAGAAGCAGGTGTGCAAGCCTCGTGGAGTATTTGGCGCTAAGAAATACGGTTCACGACTTCGATACGTCCTTTACTCCCAGCGAAACGAAAAGAAAAAAACAGAAGAAAGAGAATCCAAAGCTTACCTGGGCAACGAAGAAGAAAGGTAAAACACACGCCAAAAGCTTCATCTTCGTGATTTGGAGCAGTCGGTGGCCACAGCAAAAGCTTTCCTCAGTTGTAGATAACCGGTTCCCCTTCAGTTCAGTTCACGAGAAAAGTGCTGTCCTCAATGGGCTATGTGCAATATGTCCACTCAAAACCGTTGTCGGTCAGAAGTAGGCGTATATTTGCTCTGAAGCGAGGGTAGTCCAGACAGAGTCGAGTAACGGAGAAACGCCTGGTGGTAATATCAGTCTTATCACTGGGTGTGCAGTCCACAAGTCCCGTGTGCATCTGATGGCTTGACACTGAGCAAACACTTTCTTTTATATCCATAGCTACCCACCACCCCTGCAGGGACGAAATTCCATTGCCAACAACAGCGCGGGTTCCTTCGCTGACGTTTAGTGCCGTTAGCTTTTCTTCCCTCTCTTCCCGCCTTTGAAGTGGTCCCATCCTGCCTGGGTTGGACAATCGACAATTGCACATTTTACGTTATCCAGCCCCGCCTCTAACTCCCCTCACCCTCTCTCAAACCCGTCAATCGCTGACTCGTTTCGGAAATCAGCCTTCTCATTACGGAAATTTCCGTCATTCGGTTACGTTCGGGCACGGTCGGGAGTTCCCGTTCAGGAAGACGTTTTACCATATTATGGTCATGTTCGCGCGGCCGAACTACGAAAGTGGGTCAGCGAACTGACGCGAGGGATGAAGTTCACGAGGAAATTGGCAGTCGGCGGATCACGCTGAAAGAGCCATTCTGGATCGGAGCGGTAATTACGTTTACAATTAGCACATTGAGTTACTGGCTCCCACTTCTGCGCATAATTTGTCTACAAACAGTGGGTGTTGTTTTACTGTCACTGGGCACAGTGATACACTGATGTTTCAGGCTAAAAACGGGGGCCACTAAATGCCTTCAGAGCACGTGAATTATAAATTAACAGTGCTATGCGACGAGTCATCTAATTCCATCGACAATTAAATCCATTCACAGGACATTCACACAGTGCTGGGCCTTTGATAAGGATTGATTCAGCAATTCTCAGCCAAACCCCTCCTGCGAAAATCCATCACAAGCAGCCCCAAGAATAAGGACAGGCTGCCGTATTTTGCAATTACGACCTCGTTCTTGGATCCCAAAATTAATGCGATGGAAAGCACACTCGATGATATCTCCGATTAACGATAAAACATAACGACATAAATAGAGCATAACGGCTCTGCATTTTTACTCTTATGTAATAATTATGTGAACTCCCGGTGGGACAATTATTTTTGCATATTTTTGTTTTGTTTTGTTTTGTCTGCTCTTTTTCTTCGCCATTTTTTTTACATACTTCTGATTTCACTGTTGTAAGAATGAAGTTTCGTGTTTGTCTTTGCAAGCACTATTTCAGTGGTGAACAATCCTTTAGGGAGGGTAAAGATTTCACTCTCATTCAAGTTATTTCCAGTGTCTGTATGGATGCGTGCCTTCTGTTTTGACAAAGAGTCACTGGGTGAATGCGTGTCCATTTGATTTGCTTTTCTCAGCGGTCCTGCCTGCGCCGAGTCCAGTGTGTCAGAAATTCTTTTCGCACACTTACCATAAAGTCAGGACGTGGCTGTTTCACAGGTATAGGTGTATTTATAGTGGACGTACACGGATGTGTGTGTGTGTGTGTGTGTGTGTGTGTGTGTGTGTGTGTGTGTGTGTGTGTGTGTGCGTGCGTGCGTGCGTGCGTGTGCGTGTGTGTGTGTGTGTGTGTGTGTGTGTGTGTGTGTGTGTGAGCACTTATGTGCAAGATTTACTTGTGTGCGTGACTGAGGCTTCTGTTAGTACAAGTTTTATTTGTTATTATTGTGTCTTGTTGTTATTTTTTATGGTGGCCTATAATTTCCCTTCTGGGATTAATTAAGTAATTTGAATTTGAATTTATGCCTAGTCTGATAATTGTAGCTACATCTGTGCACAATCGCGGGGTGAGCGGTGGCCTAATAGGTAGCGCGTCGGATTTAGCCGCTGCGCTGCTGAACGGCCGTCACCAAAGTCACGGCGATGAAGCGTGGGATCGAGCCCAGGTCGAGCTTGTGATACCGGTTTTTCCTGGCTGCCGGGCTGCTCATCGGGGGTTTCTCTCCGGGTTATCCGGCTTTCCTCCCCCAGAAAAATTGTTTAAAAAAAAGGATAGGTATTGGGTGGTGCTGCACCGCGGCGACGCGCTTCCCCCGGGGGAGGAAGCCCGAATTTCCCGAAAGGGATAATAAAGTAATAAAAAAAAAAATCATTACACAACAGGAAGTAGAAGAAGTAGAACCCTTGGGAATGCACTCCATTCACACACTGTAACAACGATCTTAAACGGGCTATTTCCATCTTCGCTAAGCCAACTGATTTTTTGGAACAGTTTGGCTTTGATTGCGCCTGTACGCTCGAAATGCTCTGTCTTGATGATTAGTACAGCTCTTAATGCGATACAGTGTTGTTTACACTTTGCGCGAGCGGTCCAACATTCAAATTCTACGACTGTTGTTACACTACTGGAACGCTCAGTGTTGTCACCGCGTCATTTTTTTTTTTTTTTTTTTTTACTACTTTATTGTCCCTTTCGGGAAATTCAGGCTGCTTCCCCGCGGGGGAAGCGCGTCGCCACGATGCAGCGCCACCCAATACCTGTTTGTTTGTTTTTTAAATTTTCTACAACAATTTTCCTGGGGGAGGAAAGCCGGATAACCCGGAGAGAAACCCCCGATGAGCAGCCCGGCAGCCAGGAAAAACCGACATCACATATCACAAGCTCGACCTGGGCTCGAACCCACGCTTTATGGTGACGGCCGTTTAGTAGCGCAGCGGCTAAATCCGACTCGCTACCTATTAGACCACCGCTCACCCCAAGTGAGTACACTTTCACTGTTCGCTCAGTGCCAGCATTACAGACGCTGTCACTGTCCAGGGCCCGTATGTAATAGTCGAGGTTAGGGCTATTAGCCCCGGGTTAGAGTCTAACCTCGCACTATAGTAGCTGTAGGGTTAAATTTTCTGTTGTTTTTTGTTTTAAATCAGGAAGCGGGCCAATTCCAGCAAGGTGCCTGAGCCATTAAAGAAGGATTTTTTCTTCCTTTCTTCGCTTCCTTTTTTATTTCATTTTGCTTTTGGGTTTCTTTTGTCCTAGTCTGGGTTAGGCCCGTGTTAAATTAACCTCGACTTTTACATACGAGCCCAGGTGTCTAACTGGTGCGATGATAGATACCACGAACACAGCTCTGTGAGCATAAAAAACGGTAGCTTTAGCCCCTTTAAGATATATGAACACCCGGACAACACAAAAGCGAGAGCAAACACAGCTTGTGTTGACAGAGAGGGAGAGGAAGAGGCCACTTGAACTTAGACAAATAAAATCGAAATTGCTTCAAGTTCGAGTGCAGAGATAGGGACGTAAATGGTTGTTTTTTTGTTTTTTTTTGCGGGGGTATACTGGAAACACCGCTAGACCGCTGAAGGGTATCTACGTGGTTGTTTGGGTGATACATGTTGACTGCAACATTTCTTAACCGTGTGAGCAAAATTATTTCTTCTCTCTTCTCTCTCTCTCTCTCTCTCTCTCTCTCTCTCTTCTGCTTTTTTTCCCCCCAACTCTTCGTCAGCCCCAATGGTGTTCCTCCCAGGTCATGGGTGGGGTCCACGGAGAGCTCGGGTTAAGCTGGGACAATTTTTATTATGCATGGTAATGGAGATAAGGATGGTGGTATCATGATACTATGGAGGTCTTTGTGGTTTTGGACTGCGGGACAGGGCCGTTTTCTGCCATAAATATCCCGGCGTTCGTACTGAGATGTGTCATACGAAGGGAAGCACCCCCATTGTCGCACCTCTGAACTAGGTGCGTCTCGGCTGTGTGGCAACAGCCTACTCACTGGGCCCATAACACACCCGTTCTGGGTAGAAGCCGACCTAGGCAGGAAAAATCCCGCTTGCCTCGGCTGGGACTCGAACCCGGGTCTCCCAGTTCATAGTCCGAAGTGCTCACCACCACACTACGGGGGCCGGTGCACAAATTAATTTCAGAACGGACCGATTGTTCATGAAATGTACACAATAAATAATGGATCACACGATGTAAGATTTACTACGATGCACTTACTGCACTACCTGTTGCATCTTTGTGTTCAGCAGAGCTGCCAAGAAAGTGACATTTTTGGAAGGTTTGTTTGATTGTTTGTTTGTATTATGCCGTTTCATCTCGTGCTTTGTTTTCGCGTGTTTAATTTTTTTTTTTTTGTTGTTGTTGTTTTGTTTTGTTTGTTTGTTTGTTTGTTTGTTTGTTTGTTTGTTTGTTTGTTTGTTTGTTTGTTTGTTTGTTTGTTTGACTGGTTCAGTGGTTGGTTGTTTTCGTTTTTCGCTGGCGGTTTTTGGGGGGATTTTGTTGTTTATTGACTGATGTATATACTTGATGCGTGTGTGTGTGTGTGTGTGTGTGTGTGTGTGTGTGTGTGTGTGTGTGTGTGTGTGTGTGTGTGTGTCTGTGTGTCTGTGTGTCTGTCTGTCTGTCTGTCTGTCTGTGCGAGGGATGGGGGGAAGAGGGAGATGGTGAAAGGGAAGGGGGATGCCTACGTTTGCTTTTAATATTGCCATGTACGTGTCCTTATAAGCAATCTTGGTCGTTCTCAGTTTTATTTATATACATCTTTCCATGCATTGCATTTAGTTCATACAGAGTTGGCATATGCATGCAGTCATTATCGGCCTCCGACAGACCTGCATTTAAGTTCTAGATCTGTTTGAAATTACGGCTAATTTTGACGATCGCTGAGATAATGTGCAAATCTCTCACGCCACACCTACATAAATAGAGCAGCTTTCAAAAACAAAAAGCAAAAGGGGAGGAGGGGGGAAAACAGAAAATTGTAATAATATGTAATAGGAGCTTTAATTACCATGATTAATAACATCCAGTCCCTTGATAATGACGGGCGTAATTAACATTATTAACGGCCACTTCTCATTATGAC
>JACVVK020000087.1:735000-765000 GCA_018292915.2 Batillaria attramentaria
TTTCGGGAAATTCGGGCTGCTTCCCCCGGGGGAAGCGCGTCGCTGCGGTGCAGTGCCACCCAATACCTATCCTATATTAATTTTTTGGCTCCCTTGTGTAACAATGGGAGTCTATGTAATAGCCCTCCGTCGTCTGTGTGTGTGTGTATGTGTGTGTGTGTGTGTGTGTGTGTGTGTGTGTGTGTCCAGAAAACTTTAACGTTGTCGTTTTCTCAGAAACTACAAACAGCAGAGACACCAAACTTGGCATGCTGATAGACAACCATGAGACCTTTCAAAACATATCATTTTGAATGACCTTGACTCAAGGTCAAGGTCACTAACGCTGTCTGTTTGAAAATTTTACATTGGCATTTTCACGGAATCTACAAAGACCAGAGGTTTGAAACTTTGCATGATGATAGACATTGATCAGAACTTTACAGATATACATGTATGCAATGGCCTTGTGTCAAGGTCAAGGCCATACAAGCTATTTTTGTGAAACCTTAACATTGGCATTTTCTCAGAAATAACAAACAGCAGAGGCGCCAAACTTGGCGTGCTGATAGACAGTGATAAGACATATGCACACATACCATTTTAAATGACCTTGACCCAAGGTCAAGGTCATTAAAGCAGTCTGTTTGGAAATTTTTACATTTGCATTTTTTTTCGGAATCTAAAAGAACCAGAAGTATCAAACTTTGCATGATGATAGACATTGGCAACACCTTCACTGACATACCTGTGTTCAGTGACTTTTAGTCAAGGTCAAGGCCATGCAAACTGTTTGGGGGAAGCTTTAACCTTGGCATTTTCTCTGAAACAACAAACAGTTGAGGCACCAAATAGGGCATGATGATAGACTGCAATGAGACCTACCTTTTTGAATGACCTTGACTGAAGGTCAAGGTCATTAACGCTGTCTGTTGTGAATTTTAACATTACCGTTTTCGGAGGAACTACAAATACTAGAGGCGTCAAACTTGGCATAATAATAGACATTGATGTGATCTCATTTTAATGACCTTGACCCAAGGTCAAGGCCATGCAAACTGTTTGGGGGGAAAATTGTAATATTGCCAGGAACTTGGAACACCAGAGACACTTTACTTGCCGTGATGATAGTGATAAGAGCTTTACATACACTTGTGAATGACGTTGACCCTTGTCACAAGGGAGCCATGGAGGCTTTTGCCTCTCTAGTTTACAATTTGCAATTTATAAAGAAGAAGGAAAAAAAAGCCGTTGTCTTGTTGACAGATAAACGACCCCTTTCTCACTTTCACACAGACAGATCGAAGTCTGTTGGGTGGGTGGATGGGTGTTCGGGAGTTTAACGTCCTTTTCCACCACATACGGGTGATATCAAAGACGGGGCAACATTGAAAAAGCCAGCACAAATATTTGGCTCCAGCCGGGATACGAACTCACGACCCGAGCATTAGAAGTCCAACGCCTTACCATTCGGCCACCCGGGCTCCCCTCGAAGTCTGTTTGAAGCACTCGGTGCTACTCAGATTTGAAATGGAAACACGCGGTGCTACTGTTCGGAAACCCTCGATCTGTCCTGGTCCGGGTGCTACCGGTTTCGAGGCGGAGTTAGTAGCATCGGAAAAAATCTGCGTCTGTTTAGATTACATCCCGTGTCAGTAGTGGTGTCTTCTCAGTGTTGCGTTTTGCTGTTTTCCCGGTAAAGCAAGATGTTCACTGAGGCGACACACTGGCGGTGACAGTACAGGTTAGCTGGTGCCAACACTTATGACCATCTATTTCACTGTCAGGGTTTACACGCTTATTACGTGAAGGCGATTTGCACAAGGCGGCCCACACGTCACATTTTAATCTTCCGCGTGCGTGCGTTTGTGTTACGACTCAGTGCTTCCATCTTGTGGCTTCGGATGGGCAAGCGCCGTAAAAGATTACTTTGGAGGCAAAATATGCAAAAGCATGAGCCTGGGGGCTCAGTGACTACGCCGGGGACGGGACCCGAAAAGTCATGCCTGCCCGCCAGTTCCGTGTATGTGTTTACAGTTGTAGGGTAATTAGCTGTCACGTGATACCAATGACCGTATATGGCTCTATACATTCACAGGAAAGCGTATAGCAGCCGATACTGAGACTAGCATTTTCGCTCATGTCAGTCTTTGCAACGACGGCCCGGAATAGGTTCAGATTTTGCTCTATTTTGAGACTATATTCTTGTCACCATAATTAGGTTAGGTCGATCCGTGAGCTTAACAAGCTGCGGTATGTATCTTTAACTCTGTCCCTACCAAGTTGAAACCATGAACAGCACCTTCCACTTTTTACTGAAAGATCTAAGCTCCCAAGAAAAAGCTTTCCTAAGTGTGAAACATTTTTCAGTCGATCGTGCAAGTACAGTCAACTCTGTCACAGTTGCAGAGTTTTCAGCGTCCCTGAAACCCCAATAAAAGCCAAGGGCAGCCTGATTTCACAGCTCAGTCAGTTTGCGTTTTGACACTGAGCGAGAAAGATCGTGCAGCACTCAACATCCGCTAGACACTGCAGCGATGTGTCTCGCTCACTGACCAAAAGCCAAATAATGCCACGGCAAACTCGTGCTCTGGTTTTATAAGGGTCCCCGAAGCCGCGCTGAAAACTCTGCAACTGTGACAGAGTTGCCTGGATTATGCACAGTCGAAGGAGTCGCAGTTTTAAAAAACACAATGTTTGCGGCCTTTTTTTTTTTTTTTTTGCTGAGATTGCAGATCTTTAAGCCCCTGCACAGTGGTCAGGGTTGGCTGGTTGTTTTTTTTGTTTTTTTTTGTTTTTTGCTTATTATTATTTTTTTTCTTTTTTGACCGCGCAGTGACCACTGGTCGTGATTTCCCGTCGCGTGTCAGTCCTGTTACGGTCAGTTGGTGAACAGAGTCCGTGACTGTCCCGTCAGTCCCGCGCCTGACTAACCAGACAATCACAGTCAGCACGTTTCGGCACTGGCTAAAATCCTTTCCGGTCGTCGTGCGTGTTGGTGGAAATCCTCCACAACTCAAACTCGAGCGAGTTGACTAGTAGCCAGTTCCTGATTGACGCCGGGGTCATGCTAGACAGTCCGACAAAGTGCGCAAACGAGAGACATGTACTCCGACAAAAGAACCCACACCTCTGGGTTAGCTTAACGAAGTGCGTTTTTGACAAAGAGATCAGAAGGTTAAAAAAAATGAATGCGCTGCGTGCGGTCGCCATGTAGGATTCGTATTAGTCAGTTTGCGTGGCTGGAGGCGTCTGGGCTACATGTCAGCTGACTGGTTGGGTGGTGTGAGTGGTTTGGTTGTTGCTTTTCAATTTCAGGTCAAAGTTCAACCAGCACAAGCATGTGGTTGGTGACCAGTAGGTTGGGATTTTGAACCGCAACACGGTCAAACTTCGTAGAAAACATTTTCTGTTGTAAGTAGTCTTTGAAATCACCTTTGTGGTAGAGAGAATGATTTCCCATTTCTAAACTATGACACTGTTTATTCTAGCCAGTCACAGAGGTGGCTATGCTAGGCAATCCAGATTCCTCTCCCTCACCACATCCCCATAGCTGCACCCTCCCATCTGGGAAACAGAGGGAGTAAGAGAGCGAGAGAGGATACACTTTTATTGGTATGATAAATGCAAAATAATACAGCTGAGCCGATCCTTCGTAGCGCTGAACGAACTTTAAATCGTTAACTGATGATGGACAGAGCGTGGTTTAAGTGAGGGTGCGTACTGAGTTCAGGTTGTTGCAGTATGAATCCTGGAATTGTTCATGAGTTTTTGCACCATAAATCCGTTATTATTATTATTATTATCATCATCATCATCATTATTATAGCCTAGTGGTTCCATTTGTTCATCCCTCTGACTGAGTTGCGTCTGTGACGTCACGTAGTGTTTTGTCTGTCGTAATGGTCTTTCTGTGACGTAATGTCTGTGATGTAAAACAAGTGAGTGACGCAGTCTGACGTTGTCTTTTTGGGAGTTGGTGTTGTCAGCCACGGTTTCCGCTGTTACGGCAAGAGGCCATCATATTGTACCTTGTATTTGAGTTCAATAAAAGGCTATCAAATTATTATTGTTGTTGTTGTTGTTGCAAACTCAGGGAGATGGTAAGAAAAATCATAGGGACACTGGCGCCGTCACATGGGTGGGTGTTTGGGAGTTTAACGTCCTTTTCCACCACATACGCGCCGTCGCAGACATCAGAGAAGTCTACAGAAAAAAAAAAAACCACAATGACAAGTACGGATATCAGCAGGAACGGCATGTTCGTGCATCGATGCTACTGTCAGGCATCTTTAGAATCACCAATACTCAGTCGCTCACTACTACTCAAGACCGTAAATACACACCTAGCGTTTTCAAGACCGTGACGGATATCTGAAGGAATGCGGAACCCTCTCTGCTCCCGCTTGTATTTATGGGATAGCTTCCCTGACAGTCAGAGTGACATGGCACTGAGAAGGGGAAGCCACTCCGGAATGACAGACAACCGCGGACGCAATGATGGACCATCACGGGGCTGTGAGATGTGATAGAATGGGTGCGATGTGAGGAAACGGCGCGAACTCGCGGCCAGTGTCGTCTGCACTCTGACTGGAGGGAAAGTGGAGCGAAAACTTGCTCGGAGAAGCCTGAGAGATGGTCGGTTTGTGCCAAGAAAGGAGTCTTTGTAGACTTAAACGGACACGGTTCAGTGCCGTTACCGCCGTGACTGACTGACTCTCCTTCAGCTGAAATAAACTGAGCCCGGCCGCTACGCGGGTTGGTTCGCATACTTTCATGCGAACTCTTGACTGACTTATACCTGCGACTTACTAAGCCGGACAGAGGTCGGTCTGTGTTGGGAGCTGAGTTGTGATAATTTATCGCCTCAGTGCAGTCCGGCCGTCGCTTCCTGTCCGTCCGGTGACCACGACTGACCAGACACTCACTGATCTCGTCCAAGCCTCGGTCGGTCAGCTGCCTACGTCGAGACAGGTAAGGGGAAGAAAATTCGCGTCTAGTGCTGCCTTACTACTGTACCTTTTGTTTGTTTTTTGTGATGACATCATCATAACCATTCCATGTCTTTACGCCACACGCTGATAACTTTGTAATTGTTTAAAGTCAAACTAGTATAATGTTAGAGAAGAAGACGGTTACAGAAATTGTCTGGTGTAAAAAAATATGGATTTGTAAAAATAGCCAAAGCTACCGACTTTACCGACCGATTTTTTTTCCTGTGTTACTGTCAGTGTAAACCGGTTCAGGAAACAAGGAAACTTACATGTTCGTTTGCCTTGCTTTTTTCCGCGCGGAGGCTGAGGGTGGGGGGGGGGGGGGGACTGATGGGGGATGTTGTTGTTGCTGCTGCTGTTGTCAATTATACATTACAGAAACAGACATTTTAATTGTTTACTGATCACATGTATAGTCCTCACACGCGTCAGTCAGGCCAAACAGTTTAAGACTGAGCTACGGATTCTGTCTAAAAATTCATTTTCCTTTCTAGGTATCTATTTATCGCGGTTCTTGGTTTAATATTTCATGTTACAATAGAAAACGCGATTTAAAATCTAAAAGCACAAAAATCGTTATTTCACAAATTTATACGAAAGATCATGTCTCATTATCTTTTCTAATTATCATCAGATGCCATCTGTTAACAACACACCAAAAGTTTTCATATAAACTGTTGATAGGTTAAAAGGGTACCGGGAAACCAAAAAATATCACAACAGAATGTGCTTACTGTTTTCAAAACAAATAGATTGACCAGCTGTTCTTGGGTGTTTCACTCGGTTGAAAATGGGTGTCTGTGCTCAGTGAGGCGGGGAACTTCTTCTTGAATGTGTGTAAAAACTGTGAACAGCGTATTTATATTTGGGTATGATTACGTTTATGTCAGAAATTAGCGTTTAGCAATGTTTTCTTTGGTAGTTCTAACAAAGACAGCAGTTCTTGGGTGTTTCGCTCGGTTGAAAATGGGTGTATGTGCTCAGTGAGGCGCGGAACTTCTTCTTAAATGTGTGTAAAAAAAAATATATAAAAAAACCCAACAACTGTGAACAACGTATTTTATGTTTGCCGGGGTGTGATTATGTTTACGTTAGAAAACAGCGTTTAAATATAAACGTATGCAGCTTGGATTTTCAAATAAACATCCTAAGAGTTGTCTGTCCAGATGGTGCACGGGCACCGAAACGTTTCAACGAAACATTTTGGTCATTTCGACTAAGCTACGTGTGTTGTTGCTGTTGTGTTTTGTGTTTTCATGTTTCATAATCTTTTTGCGCAGCTTTCGTTAGATTGTGAACGCTAACGTTGACATTAGCGCGTCAGGCGGAGTACGAGTAATAATAATGATGTAATAAGGATATGGGTATTCGGGACGCCGTACCTCCCGCAGGAGCTCAGGGCGCCTTACAATCAACACACACGCTCACTCACACAGCAACACTTACACGCAACATGCCTCCACAAGTGCATTTAACTACAAACACATAATCAGTGTGCAGCATCATACACGGCCTCCGCTGCACCCGGGTTCTACACACACACACACACACACACACACACACACACACACACACACACACACACACACACACACACACATCATACACGGCCTCCGCTGCACCCGGGTTCTACACACACACACACACACACACACACACACACACACACACACACACACACACACACACACACACACACACGCACGCACGCACGCACGCACGCACGCACGCACGCACGCACACGAGACTAGCAAGATGATGATGTGACAATAGCTACTGGTTGAGGACCTCTCTGGTTTTATTCTTATTTTCATTCATATCTTCGCTCCTGTAGAATTCCTTGTCGCACAACCTCGTTGTTGGTTGTTGTGTTTGTTTTGTTTTTGGTTGTTGTTGTTGTTGTGTTGTTGTTGTTTTCTTCTTCTTCTTCTCCTTCGTTTTTGGCTTCTTTGTTGTTGTTTTTTGGAAGCAGTATAATTCACCGACCTTCTCGTATCTTCCTTCTGGTGGCTTGTCAACGCGTTCATTTTTTCATTCTAATAAGGACGACTGAGTGGATGAATTAAACCGCTGCACTGCACTGCACTGCACTGCACTGCACTGCACTGCACTGCCCTTGCGTAAACACAGGCTACGCAACACAGATACGGGTTTTAAAGAAAATGCTGTATATTCCTGTTGAACATAACGATGCGTATGACACCAAAGAACCGCTTTAAAATCCCCCCCCCCCCCCCCCCAAAAAAAAAAAAAAAAACTCCAACAGCCAAAGACGTCTGTGTAGGGTAAATTTCAACAAATTCCAATATTCCGGGTTTTTTGCAATGCGAGCAGCGACCACATACCCCCCCCCCCTCATCCCTCTGTCGTGTGCTGGCTCTTGTGCCAGCCGCCGCGCATGAATACAAACAGTCCACAAGCCAGGCTCACTTTCCCCAGTTTTTACTATTATCTGGCGTGAAATTTACAAAGCCAACAAACAGCCCCAGACTGCCCTCTTTTTTTTTTCTTTTTTTTTTTCCCCCTGCACACAAATTTAGAAAGGGGCAAAAATTCTGTACTATATGTAGCGGAATTGCTACTACATGGCCCCGGAAGCTGTTAGTGTTGTGTGACGCAAAGTCTGCTGGTGTTTCTCGAGGATGACGTCATTTCTTTCTTGATTTTTCTGTCACGTTTGCGTGGTGTCTGGTCGGCGAGTGCAAGCCTGACTGTTGATGTCTTAGCGGGGGACGCGTCTTCGGGAGTTAAGAGGGTCACACTAGTAAACTTTGAGGTGGCGTGAAGAGAAATTAAGCTGTTGTGGAAGACCCATTCGCTGTGCTGGGGTTGAAAAAGAAAGAGAAAAAAAAAATGACGAGCTATGTCTTTAATGGCATCTCGATGGGATAGTTCTCGCGTTTGGCGAGTACGACGTAGTGCACGTCCATAGCCTTGGACCAGGGACATACATAAGGCTTACGTGTGTCTCTGTTTGGACAGAAATTGGCGTAAGAGACATTAATCAAGGGATTGCGTCATCGTCTTCGTATTAACATTCAAGTCCCGGCTGTGAGCCAAACGTTCGCGCTGGCCTCTATATTTCTAGTTGTCCCGTCTGTGGAATCACCCTTATGCCGGGGAACCGGGATAGCCGAATGGTAGAGCGTTGCACTCTCAATGCTCGGGTCGTGAGTTCCAATCCCGGCTGGGGCCAAATATTTGTGCTGGCCTTTTTCTCGTTGCTCCGTCTTTGATATCACCCTTCCGTGGTGGAAAAGGACGTTAAATTCCTAAACACCCTCCCTCCCACTCACCCTTTTGCGGTGGAAAACTTGAAGACGTTAACTCATTCGTGGCGGGACACTGACGTCAATCAACGGTTCAGCCACACCGGATCGCCCACGGTTGATCAAAAATTGAATTCTTTGTTCGTTCTTCATTAACTACACAAATCAGTTGAGAATGTCAGGTGTGCGTGTCTTTGATTAAGATTGCTAGAGATTTTGTTTACATGCAGTCAGGTTACTGCAGTTGAATGTCGGCAGTTCCAGGCATGGGCAGTGTTGAGACGTCGGCAGCCCTACTCACAATAGAGTTAAACCCGCAAGCAGCCAAACTAAGGTTCGAGGTACGAGATAATATGTTCCAAAGGGCAGAGGCAGGTTACCAGGGGTTGTTCCTGAAAGCTTGGAACCGCCCGCTACCACTCTTCCCATTCAGTTGAGGGGAGCCGGGGTGGCCGAATGGTAGAGCGTTGGACTTTTAATACTCGAGTCGTGAGTTCATATCCCGGCTGGGGCCAAATGTTAGTGCTGGCTGTTTCATCGTTGCCCCGTCTTTGATATCACCCTTACGTGGTGGAAAAGGACGTTAAACCCCCAAACACCTACCCACTCACCCATTCAGTTGACAGCAAAAACTATGGGTAGTGTACTCGTGGTCTCCTTGGTGTCACAAAGCGTCAACAAACCCGACAGGTGACAGTATTTCCAGGAACTGATCTGTTAATGCTGTCAATGACTTAACCAGACCCCAGTTCGGGACCAGCAATAATATCAGTGTACTTTCTGAACAGTGGTGGATGCTAGCTTCCTTTCCACGTTCACCTGACGTCCTACTCACGAACTGGGAGGTCCGTGAAGTCCACGGAACACTGTCGTTGTAGGAGAAGTAGGAGGAGGAGGAGGAGTTGTTTTTGTTGTAGTTATTGTAGTAGTAGTAGTAATTGTTGTTGTTGTTGTTGCTTATCTTCGACACTGCCTGACCACATCCAGAAGACCGCATGCCTCAAAATCGACCATTCGAACCAGATGGTTGTGGGATCTATCGCTTACGTTTAGGCCTGAAGCCAGTGTGGATAACTTCCATGCGAACAAACAATCCCCTTATACATAGAGCCCTTTGTAAGGTACCCCACCGCCTGCCTATGTTAAATGTAGTTTGATATAAAGTACAAGTTAGTCATTATCATCATCATCATTATCATCATCATCATCCTTGTCACGAGGAGGCGAGTCACAAGTACTTTAAAATCATTATGCATTTCATGTGTGGGGGCGAATAACTGCCACAGAAGGATTATGTTCTTGTGCGTATCTCTGTACGTGAGATCTGTCTGCGTTGATTTTATATTAATTGTCTACGTCGGCTTCAAGTCACCAAACCAGGTACCAGACTGTCAGGAAATTATAAATTACTTATGAAAAAGCCAGGAAAGCATCTCCCACAGAGAATATCATTATAAAAAAAAAAACAAGTTCTGCTTTCTACGGGCGTCCAGACAGACTGACATACACACATATCACCAGAACGACAACATACAACCAACAATACCTAAGACAGCGACTGGGCAGTGACTGTCTACGGAAACCCTTCCTAGCCAAGTACTTAGGGTCAGCATCCTCATACCGTAACATTACTCACATGGACAGCTCACAAGTACTAACAAGGAAAGAGTCCTGTTACGTTCTGGCTCTGTACATGGGTTTGTCTCAGAGATGTCAAACCTGTCTTGCAAAGTAGTTATTGTAGGTAACAGTGTAACATGGCATCACTCACTCACTCACTCACACGAACAACTCACGAGTACTGACAACTGAATGGTCCTATTACTTTCTGGCTCTGTGTATGGATATTTTATCAGCGATGTCTTGTTCTTCAAAAGTAGTGGGGAGCCGGGATAGCCGAATGGTAGAGCGTTGGACTTTCAATGCTCGGTTCGTGAGTTCGAATCCCGGCTGGGGCCAAATATTTGTGCTGGCCTTTTTCATCGTTGCCCCGTCTTTGATGTCACCCATACGTGGTGGAAAAGGACGTTACACTCTCACCCACCCACCCTTCAAAAGTAGCACCGCCAGGACAGAGTGTTTCCAAAGAGTAGCACCGAGTGTTTCCATTTTCAAATCTGAGTAGCACCGAGTGCCTCGAAACGTCTGAAGCAGAGTACTGTCCTTTTCTCTCATCTCTCAGCTGATTTGTAAGTTCGGCCCTTCCATCAATATTTCTCCTTTTTAATCTCTCACTCACGTCTGCACTACCAGTGGTTAGGAATAAGTGATGTTGGGCATATGCTGCGAACTGGTTTATTGCACCTAGGAGATAACAAGTTCCAATATTTGCTGTATATGCGCTTAGTATTTATGTTTGTTTTACCTAGTTGTAATTGTTATTTGTTTTCTACGCTTTATTTATTTATTTATTTATTTTTTTTGCAATCGGGAGTTTGAGAAATTAGGATGAAGGTGCAGCGTCTCCTGCATGTCCTAGGTTTATACTGCCCCGTAGACCAGTTTGTATCCTTTGTCTAACGTTAAATGTTTGTTTTTGGTGTTTTGGGTGGTTTTTTTGTTGTTTCCATAGTAATGGAAACAACATAATAGGACGGGCTAAAATTTCCACGTTCATGGGCAAGCATCTGTGGTACAAACGCACGTCACTGCCGATCTCCCGCAGAGACGATTTTGCAAGTGTAACTCTGACAATGACGTAAGAAAACTTGCGTCATCGATGCTGACGCGTATGATGTTCCGAACGCAGTTCTCCTCCTCCTGAGTGCCGTCTGTGTGGATGTGCGTGTGTGTGTGAATTGTGTCCGGGCCCGTTTCTTCGAAAATACTTAACCGAATGGCTTCAAATTTGGGGTATCCAAATTTATCAAAATGTTACATTAGACGATTCAAGCGTGTGATGATTGCTTAAGTGATTTGGGAGTTATCGCCCTTTTGAGACAAGTTGGTTGTCTTTCGTGTACAGGCGTAATATTTATTTAAATCACTCAATTTTTTGGCAGTAGATAGCTTGAATACGGACTCTGAATTGACTCACTACTAGAAAATGGTCGCTCTTATAGTTTTCATGTAAACCGAGCCTGAGCTGACATTGCATGTGAACCCAGTTCAGATGCCTATTTCTCCGAAAATACTGAACCGATCGATTTCAAATTTGGGGTTTCTAAATGAATCAAGATTGTTGAATAGAAGGCCCGATCCAGGTACGATTGCACACATGATTTGCGAGTTATCGCCCTTTTCAAAAAAAGTGGCTTTCTGGCGTTTAAAGGCGTAATATTTACCTAAACCACTCCATGTTTGGGACATAGATAGCATGAATACGGACTCTCAACTGAGTGAATTTTGGAGGTTGTCGCTTTTGTACTTTTGGCGTAAACCGTACCTGATGAAAGTGCTGGTGAACACACTTTAGATCTCAAAATCGCTCCTACTATACATAGATAATGAGCCTGGGGTGCCATAAAAAATATACAAAAAAATTAGAAAAATTCACTGCAGCCGTTGTCGTCAGTTGACTCGAAAATTTGTACTCGAAGCACATTTCCTTTACACAAGCCACACGCCTCACAAACATCGCAGAAAAGGCACACGCGCACTGACGCAAAACTGTATCAGCGTCAGTTTGCCGACGTCATGTTTGATTGACGTGGGGGTGTGTCGTCACTTTTCGGAAGTTCTCTATTTGTAGACGGGGAAAGCGGGAGTTTCATTGATGTAGTGAGCTTTGTTTTTCCCACTGACTCTCACTCAATAGCATAGTAGAGTGAGAGAACACCACATAGGTCTCAATGGAGCACATGCACAAACGCGGCTCGCGCAAGTCTGCGTGCGTGCGTGCGTGCGTGCGTGCGTGCGTGCGTGCGCGCGCGCGTATGTCTGTGTGTGTCTGTGTGCGCGCGCGCGCAGCAGACATAACACATAGTGAAAAAACGTTCGCCGCGCAGACTTGTCTGTTAAACACATTGAGCCGGTATAAATTCGATCTTTACACTGTGCAGCAGCAACACTTCAATTTTCATGGGGCTGCTTTCATTGCAAGAATTGTATCCGAGTCAAAGTTATTACGTCAAATGTATTATGCGTCATCCCAATGAGGAAAACGTCATATATTTCAAAGAAAACAACTTGACGTCTCTCTTCCAAAACCAAGATTGGTCTGACAAGCCCGGTCAGTTGTTTCCATTGAGAGAGAGAGAGAGAGAGAGTGTGTGTGTGTGTGTGTGTGTGTGTGTGTGTGTGTGTGTGTGTGTGTGTGTGTGTGTGTGTGTGTGTGTGTGTGTGTGTCCTCCCGTATACATGGCATTACAAAAGAACGACCGTGACGACAGCAGGTGATTAAATGGAAACAACATATTGGGCTGGTCAGTGGCCATCTTGTTTGTTGTTGTTATTGTTGTTGTTTTTTTCAAGTAGGGCAGGCACACTCAGCCGCGAATTAGCCTTTGATGCTTGCGCGGCTAAAGCCCGAAAAACTCACTCTTCTGAAGTCCATGTAGACCATGGCTCATGTTCTTGTGCTAAACAACGTGCTTTGTAATGGTGTACTCGCCCATTCATACAAAGCCGCTGACTCACCAGGAATTCCGACCTCTCACTTGCAAAAAACATGTAAATTTTCTTGACATCCCTGTAAGGGGGTTGTTTCACAGCCTGTACGTCAGCGCTGTAAATCATAAGGGAAGGCAGACGCGCTTCTTGTGCTCACAGCATCACTGACGGTACGTGCATGTCTCCTCCGTAGCGGCGAGTGTTACTGTTCCATGACGACGAAACTACTACCATGACGACAACGATGTCGCCATGGCGATTGTGCATGTAATTATACCAATAAAATGTCACAAGCCCTTTAAACAGTTGAATGCAGTTGTCGTTCGTCCTAGCGTGCACGCGTCTCGCCGTATTGACAAGTGTTACAGTTGTCTGGCAATCGACTTGCCACCATGGCGACCAGGATGTCACCATGACGACCATGCCCGTTGAACAGTGTGTTACTGAGGCGGACAGTGTTATGTTGCCATTGTGAGAAGAGTTTTACCTATACGTGGAACCACGGCGATGTTACCATGACGATCAAAATGTCACCATGATGACATAAAGAACGTTGCCGACGCATTGTGTGCAACCATGTTAATGAGATGACGATGCTAATCATAAATTGTGATAGCAACTTGGAACTTTTCTCGTTCCACAACTTTCTGTTATGTAATGATTATCGTTCAATAGAGGAGATTCCTAACGGGCTTTGCGGACGTACCTAAATCCAGTGCACTATGTTACATGTCCGATTCGCACTGCACCAGCAAAGGGCAGGCTTAAAATAAAAACAAATTTTAAAAAAAACGTCTCAGAATTAATTACGTATTTGACATCATTTTAAAAAATGACGCAGTAGCTGTGGTATCACAACTCTTTGTTTTCCAGCGAACGCAGTTAGATTTATGCAGAAATGTCGAGAAGCTGAATAACATTAAAACTGAAAACCACCAGTATTATACACGTGAGTCATGGAGTCGTGCTAGCGATTGTTATGCACACAGCGGACGGTGATGTCTTGTTTATTCGCACCTCCACGCCCCCCCTCCAACCCCCGTCACTACACCCGGGGCCACCCCCACCCCACTCACCCACCCAATTTCACCACTAAAAGTAATACGGTCGTCGCTGTACTAACGATAATAATAATAATGATGAATGGTTTTCGTCCCCCCCCCCTCCCCTTTCCCAGCATACTATCAAGGGGCTTTCCAAGAAAAATGTTTCATCTGTATATCATCTGGGGCGGTCGGTGGTCTAGTGGTTAAGAGACTTGTCACCAATGCGAGAGGTCAGGGGTTTGAGTCCCACTCGGGGCAAAGAATTTTTCCTTCTCGTATGTGGCACCGATCATTCGGGCCGATCGTCAGGGGTTCTCTCCGGGTACTTCCTCCCCCTCTGCTTTGGAAATGTTCAGCCCCCCAAAATTTGAAAAATAAATGCAATTCTAAATTCCGAAACTTAAATAACTGAGCTGATCCTTCGCACCACGTGATTGTAATGTGTTTATGTCCAGTGTGTGAATGTGTGTGATTCACGTGAGCGTGCGTGTTGGGTTCAGTTCGCGGCGCTTTGACTGAGCCGATTCATGAAATTGGGAAAAGCGCCGATACAATACTCATTATTATTATTATCATTATTATACACACTAGAACGTGTAATTATAAAACACGACTGTCCAATGACAAAATGAAGGTTCTCAGACATTATCAAAGGCCAGACTGAAGTACAGACTGTAGTACGTTTTTTTTTTTTTTTTAGCAGGGATCAGGCTCCTCGTGTAGAAGTCGAGGTTACGGCTTTTAGCCGCGGGTTAGATTCTAACCTCGAACTAAACTAGCTCTAGGGTTACATTTTCTGTTGTTGTTGTTGTTGTTGTTTGTTGTTGTTGTTGTTTGTTGTTGTGGTTGTTTTTTTAATTATTCAGGAAGCAGGTCCATTTCAGCAAGATGCCTAAGCCGTTATAGAAGGATTTATTTTTTCCTTTCTTTACCTTTTTATTTTTATTATTATTATTGGTTTCTTTTGTCCTAGTCTGGGTTAGACCCGTGGGTTAAACTGATTAACCTCGACTTTTACATACGGGCCCTGAGCGATATAACTGATTTTGCATAAAGGATCTGGCACGGCCGCAATCTTGTCCAAGTTTGAGTGACCACATTTCGCAATCAATTTTACTTTTGTAGGAATTCACGTTGATGTTAAACAAACGAAACTGGTTGCATGACCGGACACCCACTCTTCTGCATGCCGTTCAACGCGAGAATTTTCGCACAGCCAATCAAAGTCGTCAAATCACGCGACGCCGGCGTGCGATACGGCACGTTTATCACATACCTGTGAGAAAGCCTGACACTGACCGTGAGGGAGGAGAAAAGATTGGTCTCCCAGGCTTATTTACGGCCAGATTTGCGGTTTGAGGAAACACGAACCAGGAACATAGCTGAATATGATGACCAGTACAGTGGCGCCCATAGATTCCAGTTATGACAGCGGCGTGTAGCGTGGTACATTTATCGCCAGGGAAGGTTGTGAGGAAAGGAGGGTGCATTTACAACAAAGGACTGTTTGCGATCTGCGATTACTCCTCCACCGCCCAGGCAGCCGGTATTTATAGCCGAGCTTGTAGATCATGGGGCAACCCTGTTCCGGGTCCGTCGATAACTCTAGGTCCCTTCCGACGACGGCTAAGTCGGGCTAACCGAGACCGAGCCGAGCTAAGTGATACCTAAGAGAGAAAAAACAAAAATACTCGGTGACAAGGAAAGTGGACAGTTGCGAACAACTTTGAGGTCCCCCTGTTATTTCACAGTGTGCACAGAAGCGGCGAAACCTGTCGCATTCACCAGCACAATACAGTCTCAGCCTGTTTCGAGATTATTGCCTGCATGAGTTGTCCCTCGTGCATATACAGACCCGCAGCATGCATGCGTTTTTGGTGGCAGCTCTGTGTGCTCTGCCACGAAATAAAAAATGCGTGTTTGTTGCGGCAAGGGAGACAACTCATGCAGGCAATAATCTCGAAACAGGCTGAGAATGTACTGTGCTGGTGAATGCGACAGTTTTCGCTGCTTCTGTGCACACTGTGAAATAACACGGGGACCTCAAAGTTGTTCGCAACTGTCCACTTTCCTTGTCGCCGAGTATTTTTTTTTTCCTTCTTAAGTATCATTTAGCTCGGCCGTCGTCGCAGGGGCGTGGAGTTATCGACGGACCCGGAACAGGGTTGCATTCTGTAGAGCTATTGTCAAAGGCTTTGGCAATGTCATTGTTGTGGTATTCACGCAGTTACGAGTTCCTACCCGCATTTGCAAACAAAATGCTCGGTTTTCTTTTTTTTAATTTTTTTTTTAATCATCACAAAAGAATTATTGGTATCCTTGTTTTGGATGAGTCATAGAAACAAAAAGGTTGTCGCGTGCTAGTGCGAAGTCTGATTTACATTTTGCGTACGAATCCCTTCTTACACGCACAATTTATGACTGTATGGTGATTGGGAGAATGGGTCCTATATTCGTCTGTGCGTGGCTCGTACTTCAGACTTGCACTGAGATACCTTCTCTTTTCTTCTGACAGATGCGTGTGTGTGATTCATTTTCTTTCCATTTACTTTTTTGTGTGTGTGTGTAAATTTGTTAGTTGTGAGGGGAGCCGGGGTGGCCGAATGGTAGAGCGTTGGACTTCTAATGCTCGGGTCGTGAGTCCGTATCGCGGCTGGGGCCAAATATTTTTTTGCTGGCTTTTTCATCGTTGTGCCAGCCCAGTGGAAAGAAGGGATCGTCATCAAGCTGCCAAAGAAAGGGGACCTCAGGGACTGCAGCAACTACCGAGGGATCATGCTCCTGTCAGTGCCAGGCAAGGTTCTCAACAGAATTCTACTGGAGAGGATGAGAGAGGCAGTCGACCCCATGCTCCGAGACCAGCAGGCAGGCTTTCGCAGGAACAGGTCCTGCGCTGACCAGATTGCCAGCCTACGCATCATTGTGGAGCAGTCACTGGAGTGGAACTCCCCCCTCTACATCAACTTCATAGACTATGAGAAGGCCTTCGACAGTGTAGACAGAGAGGCGCTGTGGAAGCTGCTAAGGCACTATGGAGTTCCCGGGAAGATCATCTCCCTGATCCAGTGCACCTACCAAGACATGAGCTGCAGGATTGCCCATGCCGGCCAGTTGTCAGAAAGCTTCGAGGTGAAGACCGGAGTCCGCCAGGGATGCCTGTTGTCCCCGTTTCTCTTCCTCCTGGTCATCGACTGGATCATGAAGACCACTACAGCAGGCAGGAAAAACGGGATACAGTGGACACTCTGGACGCAGCTGGATGACCTCGACTTCGCGGACGACCTGGCGCTCCTGTCTCACAGCCACAGCCAGATGCAGGACAAGACTACGTGCCTGGAAGCCACATCAGCCGGAACAGGGCTCAAGATCAACAGGAAGAAAACCGAGCTGATGAAGATCAACACCACTGCCAACACACCAGTCACAGTCGGTGGAGAGCCCATCAGGGAGGTGGAGTCTTTTGTCTACCTGGGGAGTGTGGTTGATGGACAGGGAGGCACAGACCGAGACGTCACAGCCAGAATCGGCAAGGCAAGGGCAGCAATGGTCATGCTGAAGAACGTCTGGGCATCCAAAGTTGTCAGCATAAGAACCAAACTTCGCATCTTCAACTCCAACGTGAAGTCAGTTCTGCTCTACGGATGCGAAACATGGAGGACAACGAAGACGATGCAGCAGAAGATCCAGACATTTCTCAACACCTGTCTGAGGCGCATCTTCAACATCCGATGGCCAGAGAAGATCCGGAATGAAGAGCTGTGGGAGCGAGCGGGGCAGGAACCAGTGGCCAAGCAGATCCTGCGGAGGAAGTGGGGCTGGATTGGACACACCCTCAGGAAGCCAGCATCCAGCACCACACGCCAAGCCCTGACATGGAACCCGCAGGGGAAAAGGAAGAGAGGCCGGCCTCGCAACAGCTGGAGGCGGGACACTGAGGCAGAGCTATGTAAGCAGGGGACCAACTGGACTGGAGTGGCAAGACTAGCCCAGAACAGAGTGCGATGGCGAAGGGTTGTCGATGGCCTATGCTCCACGTGGAGCCAAGGGCCTAAGTAAGTAAGTTTTCTCGTTGCCCCGTCGTTGATATCACCTGTATGTGGTGGAAAAGGACGTTAAACCCCGAAACACCCACCCCTGTTAGTTGTAATTTTGTTGTTAAATGGTCCTAGATTTATACTGCCCCGTAGACCAGTTTGCATCGATTTGTCCAACGTTATATTTTTTTTTTCACGTAGTTCAGACACACTTAGCCGCGAATTAGTCTTTGTGGCTTGCGTGGCTTTGAGCCCTAAAAACTCACTCCCCCCCCCCCCCCCCCCCCACACACACACACTCCTGGTAAATAATAATAAGGGTACTTAAAGGACGCCCTCCCTCTCGCGGGAGCTCAGGGCGCCTTACAATGAACACACACTCACTCACCCAGAAACGCACACAACATGCCTCCACACATACATTTAACTAAAAACACATGATGTGCAGCATCATACACGGGTTGCCCCTGGCTTAAATGATATACTGACTCGGGGATTTGGTGTAATGGTTATGGCTTCCGTCTGTGGATACATTCAAAGTATTCGGGTCGGACCCCCCTGATGGGCAGAAATTTGTCGTCGGAGTTTTCCCTCACCAAATCGAGTCAGGATTCAGGTCCGAACTCGTATTCGGTGCCTGTCACCCCTCACAGTAAACACGCGCGCATTCATGTCAAGTGTGCACGTACAACATCTTAAGGCTGCCTTACACGTGGATAGTTTTCGCCGCACTATCCTATCGACTATCGGCCGTAAATCCATCCCGATATAGTCATCCGCTAGTCTATCCATCCCTGCGGACAGCCCCCTATCCGCTTTATATCCGCGATAGAACTGGCTTCTAAATTTCTATCCACTGGTCGCTAGTCTAGCATTCAGCGACCAATCAACAGTAGGGCGGTCACGTATTCAAGATGGCCGAGAAGATGGACGACTGTGCCACAGCAAGGTTTATCGAGCTAGTGAGAGAAAATACAAGCATATGGGATACGAGGGACGAAACTACACGGTTCGTCTTCTTCGGCAAGAATAGCAACAGCGGCCGCAATCACTTCCAAATCTTCTGAATCATCTAAATCGTAGTCCGCTGTGGGAGCCGCTATTTTGTCTTCAAGGGAGAGCAGTCTCGCGTGACTTTCCATATATGGTAAACGCGTACTACAAGGCTATCGTTCAGCTATCGACGTCAGTGTACGGCGAGGGACCCTCCACCAGTCGGCTAGATGATAGTCGACAGGACAGGGATAGGGCGACTTCTAGCAACGTGTAGGACCAGCTTTACTCATAAACATCTTTTAAAGAAGACTATGTCGCGGCCGGTGGCGTGGGGGAAAAAAAGGTCGGTGTACCTCGCGTACCAGAGTAAACAGCAGAGTGAAACTAAACTTAAAATATCGCTTAGCAACAGCAGGCATTTGTCGCGTCAGTCTCCAGCCCTGTGGCGCCTCGGATATATAATTATGCGTGCCACTGCGGAACCTGCCATACCACACCATGTTAAAATACATCTTGCAGGTGCTTTTTTCAGTCATTTCACAGCCAGAGAAATGCACCTCTGCGTTCTAAATATGTCAGGATATGAATATAACAGTTTAAATTCAGCCGAGCGGATGATGTGAAGTAATCCTTTCGGACTGGATACAATGTAATTTTTTTTTTTATGGGCCGCTTTCAGGTTTTCCTTCAATGTCAAAATAAACGGGTTTTCTGATGCTTTTCGTCGTAACTTTAATTGTACAGTGTCAGTCGTAATCCCCCCATCGTCCTTGCGCGTTTTTAATGTCATTAATCGTCATTATGTTGTTTCCATAGTAATGGAAACAACATCATAGGACGGGCGAAAACATTCCACGTTCAAAGGCACGTTTTGTGGCATAAACGCGCGTCGCTCGCATTCTCCGCCCAGACATGATGCAAGTGTAAATCTTGTTAATGTTTTCTTTTGCCATTAGCTAGCTTGCATTTACCTGCACTGATGTGGTGTGACTTGTGCAGTCGTTACATATTTCCCGCACGAGACATTTTCTCTTACAAGCTGCGCGTGCATGTTTTGCTTGACATGTGTGACGCGTTTGTCAATTATCATGTGTTGATATTGCTGTTGTTATTCAGTATTTGTTTTTTGTTTTGTTTTTGTCTCTGTTCCTGTTCTTGTTGTTGACGATAATGATGTCTGATGATGATGATGACGACGACGACGACGATGATGATGATTCAGTTCTTGTGTGAAAAAAAAAATGTGAAAAACGTGTTTTTAGTTGACGCTTGATGTTGACGACAGTGATGATTGTTCATTTCAGTTAAACACGATTCAGTTGGCTCTACTTCAGATTCATTTCTGCGTCAAAATTACGGAACAATTTGTTATTCTTAAGGATGCTTAAGTGCATGAGGATGAATTTCAATTCAAATTCGTCATTGCTTCCAAATTAATAATGGAAAACTGTGATGATGATGATGATGATGATGATGATGATGATGATGATGATGATGATGACGACGACGACGATGATGATGGTGGTGGTGGTTGTGGTCTTCAGCCCCCTGTTTCGGTAAAAGCAAGGGATATAACCTGTACACTCTGTATATCCCTCCTAGACAGAAACCTGGCCAGCAGCTCGCTGGAGCGGGACAAACAAAAGGACCCACCAAAATAGGAGCGCTTCGTTAGCCCTGAGGGAAAATAGAGTCTGCCCCGTCGCCAAAATAGTCTCCTTTCAACGGACCGCGCCAATTTGTTTTTCCCTTCATAAAGAAGAGCGACTTCCGGCGGAGGGGCTGACGGGTAGCAGATTAAGCGGGATGATGGATGCTCTCACTCACTCACTCACTCAGGCTATTCTTGACACTAAGTACCGTGCGACACTCAAATGTTTCTCTTTGCCAGTTCACTCTCAGTGCCCAGCACGAAACTCCGTGCTTGTCCGTCCGCTCAGTCTCGTGTTCGGTCACACAGCGACACCACTAGTGTTAAAGGTTTGCTATATCGATAAAAAAAAAAGCCGCAAACACTGGTTTTGTTGTTGTTGTTGTTGTTTGTTTGTTTGTTTTTTTTTAACTGCGACTCTGCAGTTGTATCACAGTTGCAGCGTTTTCAGCGCTTTTGAGGCCCTTATAGAACTAGAGCATGGGTTTGCAGTGACTTCATTGTGCTTTTGGTCAATGAGCGAGACACATCGCTACAGCGTCTAGCGGGTGTTGTCGTGCTGCACGAGAAGACTCACCCGCTGCCATCTTTCTCGCTCAATGTCAAAATGCAAACTTACCTGTAAAATCAGGCTGCCCTTGGCTTTGGTAGAAGTTTCAGAGACGCTGAAAACTCTGTCACTGTGACAGATTTAACTGTGCATTTTGGATGTCGGATGGTTGTTTTTTTGTTGTTGTTGTTTTGTTTTTTTGTTTGTTGGTTTTTTTGGGGGGGTTGGTTGGTTGGTTGTTTTTTGGGGGGGGTTTGGTTTTTTGTTTGTTTTTTTGGGGGGTTTTTTGTTGTTGTTTTTTTTTGTTTTGTTTTGTTTTTGTTTGTTTTTTTTTTTGGGGGGGGGGGGTTAACACGCTGTTTGTGGCTTTTTGTTGTGATTGCAGACCTTTAAAGGTGCCTTCTAAAATTACATGTACTTTTTGTTTTCGAACAGTTGCACTTGTGACTGCGCCTATACGCTCGAAATTGTCTTAGAGATTATAGTAGAGCTCCTAATGCAAACACACTGAGGTTTGATGGCCGTGCGAACGAGGAAAACCCGAAATAATAGGAGAAGTTATCAAGTCCCCGGGCTTTCTCCATCTTTGCTAAGCCAACTTATCTTTTAGGACAGTTTCGCTGGACTGTAAGTGCGCCTGTATGCTCGAAATACTCTGTCTTCATGATTAGTACAGCTCTTAATGCGATGCAAACTTGTTCACACTTTGCACGAGCGGTCGAACATTCAAATTCTACGTCTGTAGTTTCACTGACGGGTACTGGAGTGCTCAGTGTGGTCGCTGCATCACCGAGTACGCCTCTGTTGGCTCAGTGCCAGAATTACAGACGCTGTCGGCGTCCAGGTGTGTAAGTGGTGTAATGCTAGATAGCACGAAAACAGCTCAGAACAATCTGTGAGCATAAAAATGGTAGCATTAAATAATAATAATAATAATAACCAGGAGGAACGGCCCCGTCCTACACAGTTGTTTCTCCAAACTTCATATTATTTTGTCTGTTTTGTTGTTATTGTTGCCGGTTCTCCCCTCTCCAAGTTCTACCAACGACACTAGATCAAAGACCGTAGATACGGTCTTTGACTAGATCCTCTACGACCTCGACCGGTTAGCCACGTGACTGAGGGTGGGGCCGGGTGGGGGAAGAAGGGGGAGAGAGAGAGAGAGAGGCAGAGATAGAGGGTGGGTGGATGGGTGTTTAGGAGTTTAACCTCCTTTTCCACCACAAAAGGGTGATATCAAGGACGGGGCAACGAGAAAAAGGCCAGCACAAATATTTGGCCCCAGCGGCCGGGATTCGAACTCTCGGCCCAAGCATTGAAAGTCCAACGCTCTACCATTCGGCCACCCTGGCTCCCCACAGAGAGAGAGAGAGAGAGAGAGAGAGGTCAGTTCCGTGAACTAAACATTTGCCGTCAGCCTCAGGCAGGTCGTCATACAAAGAGAGAGAGATGACGTCAATTCCGTGAACTAAACTTTTGACGTCAGCCTCTAGCACTGAGATCGTCTGAGGATGTCTTGTAATTTCCCTGTTGGCTGTGTGACTTCTCCGACTGAATTATTTTTCACATGAAATCTGGAAGATCTAGAGGGCTGATGAAATGTCGGAAGCAGTGACAATACTTGCAGATTTTGTCTGTGAACCAAACATTTGACGTCAGCCTCAAGCTGCTCGTCTGTCATGTGATACTTCTTCATATCTTGTAATTTCCTTGTTGTTTCTGTGACTTCCGTGACTGAATTAATTTTGATATAAAATCTGGAAGATCTAGAGAGCTGATGAAACGTGGACTTAAGTGCCTCGGGTTGTACTTACGAAATTGCAAAATTGGAACTTTTTTGACCGGCGCTTCTCGCAGAAACGTGAAAACAATGTGTTTATCTAAAAGCTCTGTTATTCTTAATACTAAAGCTATAATAGTGCAGTAGTTCATGTCATATGTGCAGTTGGCATAAGTGACAAAAATACCGGAATGATGAGTAATGTGAAAGAGTCTTTTCATAGATATTTGGCCTTATATGCAAACAACCCCTACCTCGGAAATATTTTTTTTACACAAAACCAGTCAGAGCTACAGAGCTGTAGCACAAATCAAGGCAGTGTGATTGGGTGAACTTCCAAAGTCTAGAAAATGAAGGAATTTGAACAACTTTTTCGAAAAAATTCGTAACATGACCGATTTTTTAAAATTGGCGATAACTCTTCTGAAAATGCGGCAGGCTAAAAATCGTGAAAGGTAGCTCTGGAGAAGGTGAATTCCCATTTTATCTCAAAGTAAAAAGGCCTCCAACGAGGTGGTTTAGGAGATAGTCATCATTACATCCGTCCACACACACACACACACACACACACACACACACACACACACACACACACACGTCACTCCCGCCAAAAAGAATGCAGCAGCATAGTGTGCACGTAAGGTGTCTATGACGCAGATTTCGTTACGTCACTGTGTGCGTGAAAGTAAGTATTGTGTGGAGAAACGTCACAGTCTTGTTTTGTATCACTGAAACTTGCTGCTGCGCGTAGCAAAATATGCCCCGTCTCATAAAGTTGTTTCTCTATAGAGAAACAACTTAATAAATTGCTCTTATATAGCGAAGTATTCCAGCACACGCTGGCTCAGAGCGCTCTACACACACACACACACACACACACACACACACACACACACACACATCACTTTCATAACATACAGCTGGGATCTGGATAAAATGAGCTGGGGGGAGGGGGGATGAGTATTTACAGAAGGATAGAGTTGCGCAAGCTACAAAGACCACCTCACTCGCAGCTAATTAACTAAGAAGACTGCATGACAGGACGAAGTGGGTTTTCAGTTTGTTTTTAAAAAAACTGTGAACGATGGAGACTGGCGGACATGTAGAGCATTACCCTTTTAAGATAATGATACCCTGCTTGTGACCTTGTGAAACGATGTACATGAACTGTGACTTTAAGAAAAATAGCTAGTGTGTGTTTCAGGGTCTAGAGTGGATGAAAATTGTTCTTGCTACTACACGTGAAACTCTCAATGTCCAGCATATTTAAAAACAGTCCCAAAACTGGTGTTTCACGGTGGGTGGGTGGGTGTTTGGGGATTTTACGTCCTTTTTCCATCACACACGGGTGATATTAAAGACGGGGCAACGATGAAAAAGCCAGCACAAATATTTGGCCCCAGCCGGGATACGAAGTCACGAACCGAGCATTAGAAGTCCAACGCTCTACCATTCGGCCACCCCAGCTCCCCTTTCAGGCAGGGCAGAAGTGGAAAGAAATGCACGTTACTCAGAAGAGTGACAATACTGGGTTTAGGCTTTAGGCCAGCTATGGATGACTCCATTGTGATGAAGCTGGCTACAGGGCACGTAGAAACAACATGTGTACACGATGAAAGCTTCTCCTCGTGACATATTATAGGAGTATGGCATTTTTTTAAAGCCTGGCGGGATATTTATGGGAAGCGTAATGTTAGATTTATGTGACACGGTTTCAGTTGGAGAGTTAGGGCGACCTGAAAAACGGACATTGCATGGTGTGTAGCACGTCACGTGCAATGGAGAATTCTCTCTCTCTCTCTCTGATACACACACACTTTCCTACAAGGTCAGAACATGGGCAAAAGGTGGTTACTCAGCAGGGTTCTCTCTCTCTCTCTCATACACACACTTTCCTACCTATTCGACAAGGTCAGAACATGGGCAAAAGGTGGTTACTCAGCAGGGTTTTCTCTCTCTCTCTCTCTCTCTCTCTCTCGTACGTGTGGTTTGTGTGTTCTTTTTTGGGAGGGTGGGTGGATGGGCTTTTTTTCTTTTCTTTTTTTCTTCCTTTTGTTTGTTTCTTTTGTTTTTTATTGTTGCTGTTTTGTTTCGGGGGTGTTTGTTTTTTTGTGTTTGGTTGGTTGTTAGTTTTGTTGTTGTTGTTGTTGTTTATTGTTGTTGTTTTTTTCGGGGGGGGGGGGGTTACTGTGTTGGCATTGCTATATAGTTGTATAGCTTAAAGTGCACATAACCGTTTCTTACATGACAAAAAGTGCGTGGGCAACCATGGGACATATTCATGAAGCATTTCTCGCTTCTCCAAAATAAAAAGGCTGCGACTGGTTCTGAAATGCTACCGGAGGCCTGACTGACAAATTCACGCTCTAAGATTTTAAGCATAGTTTTGTACAAAGGCCCATCATGCATAACGGTTACCCTTCCATTCATTTTATTCGTGGTGAATGGACCGTAAAGCCGCTGCGGAGCGCCACATTCGGTGCTGTCCACAGTTGTGATTTTGGGGGTTTCCGCCGCTGTGGCGTCATCACAGCAACCTGGATTTCAAATAGCCACAACTGCGACTGTGGTTTCCGCAACAGATTCTGACTGGCTGTACTCCGTCAATCGGCGTGCAAACCGTGCATGGCGGACAGTGCTTCTTCAATCGATTTGTCACCGAGCACTCCTGTGTTGTTTTGTGGTCAGTAGACACACCGAGCGCAACGACTGTGATGTGCACATGTGTGTTTCGCGCGTTATGCCCAGTTAAGAGCAGGCTTAAGGCGATGTCACACTGAAAACATGTTTTCCTAAAACATGTTTTATAAAACATGTTTTGAAAGGCAAAACGCCCGAAACATGCTTTCCGAAACAATACATGACACACGTGAAAACAAGCAAGCGCGTGTCTAAGGCGAGAGAGAGAGAGAGGGTCCCGCTACGGACATGTTGACTGAGCGGATACGGCAAGGTGTCACTTGACACTCCGCACGGCGGCTTTCATTGGTTGAAACACAAAACATGTTTTCGGATTTTAGGGCAGGCTCTAAAACTGAAAACACGATCAAAACATGTTTTGAAAACATTGTTGTGAAGTATGTCACACGACAAAACACGTTGTTTCACAGCGAAACATCTGAAAACAATGTTTTCAAGTGTTTTTGCCCTCTCGTGTGACATGGCCATTAATGGACAGACTAACTGTCCCATCTGTGTGACCTACATTTTCTTCGGCGGAAATGTCGACTTTCACGCGTCCGTAGTTATTATGGCTGTCCATTCTTTTCCCTACCGCAGCGTACGATTTCATGGTAGGATTCTAAAGACATCCATCAAAGGCAGGAGGCGTGCATATTATACACCGTAAGAGATTCGGTTGGTTGGTCATCTACGAATCAGAAAGACAATGTACAGTTTCCTTATAGGGCGAAATTAGAAACGTGCTTGCGAAGGCGGAACTTTGATGAGTTGAACCGAGGGCGCAGCTGAAAACAGACTTATGGGTGTGTCGTGGTGATGACTCTGCAACCATTGCGAAAGACTGGGAGTTCGATTCCCCACCTGAAGCATCGGATTTTTCACATTACTGAATTTTAGTATGGGCCGACCGTCGGGTTTCTGTCCGGGTACTCCGGCTTCCTCAACCTCTGATTAGGAAGTGTTCAGCCCGCAAAAAAAAAAGTGTTTCTAAAACTTAATAGCTGAGCTGACCCTGCGCACCACTTGATTGTAATCTGAAAATGACAGTGTCAGTGACAATGGCTCTTTATTTTACAAAACCTAAAACGATATAGGTACAAAGGCATTCCTTTAGTTTTGCCTGTGGTACACTTCTGAGACTATGGCTACACACACACACACACACACACACACACACACACACACACACACACACACACACACACACACACACACACACACACACACACACAAGGAAAATACATACACATTTTTCAATATATACCGGGGCGGTCGGTGGTCTAGTGGTTAAGAGACTTGTCACCAGTGCGAGAGGTCAGGGGTTCGAGTCCCACTTGGGGCAAAGAATTTTTCCTTCTCGTATGTGGCACCGATCATTCGGGCCGATCGCTGGGGGTTCTGTCCGGGTACTCCGGCTTCCTCCCCCCTCTGCTTTGGAAATGTTCAGTCCACCAAATTTGAAAAATAAATGCAATTCTACATTCCGAAACTTAAATAACTGAGCTGACCCTTCGCACCACGTGATTGTAATGTGTGTATGTCCAGTGTGCGAGAGAATGTGTGTGATTCATGTGAGCGTGCGTGTTGGGTTCAGTTCGCGGCGCTTTGAGCCGATTCCTGAAAATGGGGTAAAGCGCCTATTCAATACTCATTATTATTATTATTATTATTATCAAAATCGAAAAGGAAATTTTTTTAAACTGAAAAACGTAAAACTGGAGAGAGAGAGAGTGAGATGTGATGGAAGAAGGTTTCATCCCAAGACGTTCTAAAAAGAAGGGAGAGTGTGGTTGCCCGATAGCGTCGTGGGCGAACCCGACCTGTCAGCCGGACCACCTTAACACCCCCCCCCCCCCCCCCCAGTTTATGAGGCTTACGCACGGGCTTCATAATCGGTTTGCAAAGGAGTGCATGTACCTGTCGACAGGTGTTCGTGTCTTGACACTAAAATGGCGACAGCTGACGTTCGCGTGTGTAACGTGCACGGCTAAGAAATAAAAACAACGGATGCTTTAGGGGGGATAAACAAGGTGTTCTCTCTCTCTCTCTCTCTCTCTCTCTCTCTCTCGTCCTTTGAAGTGATCCGTCAAACAGACGAGCGGCCTGCGTGGGTGTAAGCCCAGGCTACGTCACATCAGTTGATTTATTACGTCGCTATAAAATTTACCGAAAAAAAAAGCCGTTCGGACTATGGTCTTTGGTGATATATAGTGTAAAAACATCTGACGTATTTATGTCGCTCTTACGTTGCTGACTGTGTGACGACCTGATCAAATTTTATGCTACGTCATATCAGTTGATTTATTACGTCGCTATAATTGATACTACAATACAAACAACAACAACAAAAAATGCCGTTCGGACTGGGGACTTCGCTTGTATAAAGTGTAAGAACAATTGATGTGGGTGTTAAAAAAAATGCCGTTCGGACTGGGGACTTCGCTTGTATAAAGTGTAAGAACAATTGATGTGGGTGTTAAAAAAAATGCCGTTCGGACTGGGGACTTCGCTTGTATAAAGTGTAAGAACAATTGATGTGGGTGTTAAAAAAAAAAAAAAAAAGCCTTCGGACTATGGTCTTCGCTGATATATAGTGTAAGAACAATTGATGTATTTATGTCGCTCTTACGTTGCCGACTGTGTGACGACCTCATCAAATTTTATGCTACGTCATATCAGTTGATTTATTACGTCGCTATAAGAGTTATTACCCCACCACCACCACCACCACCACCACCCCAAAAAAAAAAAAAAAAAGTTGAGCCGTTCAGACTATGGTCTTCGCTGATATATGGAAGAACAACTGATACAACTGTCGCTTTTACATCACCGAGTGTAAGATCAAATTGTATGCTACGTCATATCAGTTGATTTATTACGTCGTTATCAGAGCTGCTAAAAATAAATAAATAAAAAAAGGAGCCGTTCAGACTAACGCCTAATAATTTGTGAGAACAGTCGATCTGTTCACGTCAATCTTGTCTGATGTCAGCCACTTTGTGACGACCTGATAAAAAAAATTTCGGAGGTTATAGACTGCGTCATAAATTATTACCTGAGTTCTGACGTCGTTGTCAGAGTTACTGCAAACAAGGAGCCGTTCAGACTAAAGCCTGATTAGTTCTGTATAGACTAGGGCTCCTGCGTCAGCTGACTGTACTAAAGCCTGACATGTTACAAAAGCAGTTGATATATTGATGTCGTGCTTTCGCCACCGACTCTGTGACGACTCGATTATCAAAATGACTTTTCGAAGACGTCAGGTATGACGGTTTAATGGCGCAAAAAAGTGATAATTACAATGAACACAAGATAAATATAATTATCTCTCATATTTACCATGATCTCATCGTGATTATCACTTTTTTTCAAGCGAAACTAGCTGCTGCTTTGAGAGCGCAAAACAGGTGTTTATTGTAATTATCGCCAGAGATAATTTTAGATATCACTGAGCGTTGTAAATATCTCTAAAGATAATTACAATGAACTTTTTTTTGCGCTCTTAGAGCAGCAGCATGGCTGGGGTAAAAAGTGATAATTACTAGAGATAATTACAGTGATCTCGAGACCACAGTAAATATTCGAGATAATTATGATTATCTTGTGTTCATTGTAATTATCACTTTTGGCGCCAAAAAGCCGCCATAGTCCGGCCTACAGGGCCCGTATGTAAACTGAACTCGAGGCTAATTTAACCCACGGCTACGGGCCTAACCCAGACTAGGACAAGAGAAACCCCCAAACAAAATTCAATAAAAAGGAAGCGAAGAAAGAAAGACAACAATCTTTCTATAACGGCATAGGCACCTTGCTGGAATGGATCCGCTTCCTAGTTTAAAACAAAACAAAAACAACAGGAAAATTTAACCCTAGAGCTAGTGTAGTTCGAGGTTAGACTCTAACCCGGGGCTAAACTCCCTAACCCCGACTTTTACATGCGGGCCCAGGATTTGTCCTTTTAAAGTTTTAAATCCGGTAAGCCCTGTCTCGTCTGATACCATGACTAGGGTAAGTCACCAGGCTGTAGTGTGTGTCCTTATCCTGATTGATACGGTTGTCAGGGTTGTGATGACATCATCATCATGACTGTGTCATCGCCAAACTCATCCTCCTCACGACTGCAGTTTAATTTACAACGTATCGCATATAGGGGTTTCCTCTGTGTGTGTGTGTGTGTGTGTGTGTGTGTGTGTGTGTGTGTGTGTGTGTGTGTGTGTGTGTGTGTGTGTGTGTGTGTGTGTGTGTGTGTGTTTTCCGGTTCTTTCCCGTCGTATCTTTCTTGGCATTATTTTAGCTTGTTTGTTAGTGTGCGGTGTCAATTTTAACGCTAGTTTGCTTCTTCTTTTTTTCTTCTTCTTTTTTTTTGTTGCGTGCTTTTGCATACAAATGGTGTGTCTAATGAAATTCCAAACAGTCGTATGGTGTTTCTCTCTCTCTCTCTCTCTCTCTCTCTCTCTCTCTCTCTCTC
>JACVVK020000087.1:770000-777500 GCA_018292915.2 Batillaria attramentaria
GTTTTAGCAATATCTCTTTCTTTCTTTCTTTCTTGATTTAATTATTTATTTATCTATTGGTAATAGCCTGTGTACTATAACTGCACGGTATTAAAGGAGGGGGGGGGGGGGAGCCGGAGTGGCCGAATGATAGAGCGTTGGACTTCTAATGCTCGGGTCGTGAGTTCGTATCCCAGCTGGGGCCAAATATTTGTGCTGGCTTTTTCATCGTTGCCCCGTCTCTGATATCACCCGTATGTGGTGGAAAAGGACGTTAAACCCCCAAACACCCACCCAACCACCTCACGGTATCAAGGAGAGTTGCACAGTATTATAACTATTAATGGTACAGTAATGGTAATGTATAGTATGTTTGCACTTGGTAATAGCCTGTATAGGATAACTGCACGGTATTAAGAGGGGAGCCGGATGGTAGAGCGTTGGACTTCTAATGCTCAGGTCGTACGTTCGTATCCCGGCTAGGGCCAAATATTTGTGCTGGCTTTTTCATCGCTTTTTCGTCTTTGATATCACCCGTATGTGGTGGAAAAGGACATTATACCCCCAAACACCCACCCACCCACCCCATACTTTGAGGGGTTAAAATGTAGCGGCGACACTAGACCGCCATGAAGAATTAGGGAAGTACATGTGCCCGTTGATGAAGAATGTCTTATAATTTTTCAACTTTTTAAAGCGTTTCCATATTGGGATAAAAACGGCATAAAAGATTAAACCCGCTGCGACTTTGAGGAAACGAGGGCCGGTGTGATTCTGACGTTATCACTATGTCATTTTAATTTGTTTCGTTAAATGGGTCTTTCTCAGAACAAAAAAGCGCAGAGGGTTCGTGACACAAATTAGTGTGTATCCCATTCTGTTCCTTGTACGTTTCACGTGGACCAGAACTGCAGAAGAAATATGCTGCCCGCATACACATTGTGAGTGTATAAAGAGAACTGGAAACGAGGAGCGAAGTTCTTGGTAATCAGTAAGGACCCTAGATCTGTTACGCTGGTGGATCCAGGGTCCTAGTAATCAGTCAGCAGAAGCTGTGCTCTTTTATTTTTTTTCATTTTTTTACGAGGGGAAGTGAGTTTAGTTGTGCGTGCGTGCGTGCGTGTGTGCGCGGGTGTGTGTGTGCGTGCGTGCGTGCGTGCGTGCGTGCGTGTGTGTGTGTGTGTGTGTGTGTGTGTGTGTGTGTGTGTGTGTGTGTGTGTGTGTGTGTGTGTGTGTGTGTGTGTGTGTGTGTGCGTGCGTGCGTGCGTGTGTGTCAGTGCGTGCGTGTGTGTGGTTTTTGGTTGTCTGGACTAGTGATTCTCCTCACAAAAGTGAAACAGAGATGATTGTAGATTTTTGTTGCCCTACAACATCTGTGCAACGTCAGACAACACCCCGATAAATTTTATAACTGAACACGTCTGTGTGCTGAGGCTGCTGGGATGCGTCGACGTGTTGCACGTGAACGCTGTTGCTGTCACACACTGTAGAATTTCACCTGAGCATCACATTTCATCTGTACATTAGCAATGTTGGGGGGGGGGGGGGGTGAACAGATATCTGCTGACTGATGTTACACGCCTGTTTCGTTTTGACGGGAGCACGTACTGCTGTTGGCAAAGCACATTGCCAGTGTTTCTGCCATTGACTACTCTTCCTACCTTTATGTGCTTATGAACGCGAAGTTTGTGAATGTGCGTCCCGTCCACATTCATAACAAAAACGTTTTTTGTTGGGTTTTTTTATTTTTTTAAATTATTTCCTGCGTGGTAGACCTTCACACGGAAGGCACCGTGTTACACTCACCATGCAGGGAAGACAACCAGAGAGAGGTTAAAGTTGTAGGCCAATATATAATTCTTGATAATGCGTTTCTCATGCACCAGTTGAGACAACTGAAGATACGAGCAACAAGGAAGTGCGTATAGTTCTACGTTACGAGTGTGCTTGTCATTGTCCTCTCTCTCTCTCTCTCTCTCTCTCTCTCTCTCTCTCTCTCTCTCTCTCTCTCTCTCTCTCTCTCTCTCTCTGTACATAGTAAGAAATTCTTAATAATGGTTTTTCAACTGTGGTACACTACAACTAAATTGTAATTATTGTTTTTGAACTATATGAAGATATCGAACAGCGACGATTGGATCGTCATTTATATCGCAGCACAGACTGTCCCGGTGGCTGCACGTGTGCGCCTTCAAGTGCGTGTTCCGTTATGGGTTTTGAGCCTGCTGAATAAAACATTGCCATTGTCATTGTCTCTCTGTACATACTGGTTTCTTGTTAGTGTTTTCTTGAAGTGTGTAATCGCATAGTTGTATATTGCATTTGTGTGTGTGTGTGTGTGTGTGTGTGTGTGTGTGTGTGTGTGTGTGTGTGTGTGTGTGTGTGTGTGTGTGTGTGTGTGTGTTTTGGACGTTCTGGTACACTTAGGAGGTTTCGATTATACTCGTATGCGCTCTAGACGAAATACTGGGAGCAAAAAAAACCAAGGTTTAATCTGTTCTTCCTTTTCCTCATCTCCTCCTCTACTGTTTTATTATCATCATCATCATCATCATCATCATTATCATTATTATTATCATCTTTTCTTTCTTTTCACTCATTTTTTTAATGCAACGACGATGACTGTCAGTTTTAAGAAATTCACTCACGTGAACAAAAAAACCTACAAGCCATTGAAGTCCAGTTTTGGAGGCTCAACACGTCTCTTGAAGCCGAAAACGACCGGGTGTCAGCGTTTCTCAAATTTGTCGCCTGTCCTTTTTATGCAGTCTTCCCGTGCTAACAAGCACTTTCGTCGCACTCATGTCTCAGGGACGACCTCCCACGAATTCTGTGTCAGGCGCGGAAATAAACTGTGGGTGTCAAGATTCTGTGCTTTTTTTTAATTTTATTTTTTTATGCCTAGTTGAGTTACTCAGCGTGCGTACTTCCTGTGTTGAGAGAGAGAGAGAGAGAGGGTGGGTGTTTGGGGGTTTAACGTCCTTTTCCACCACATACGGGTGATATCAAAGACGGGGCAACGATGAAAAAGCCAGCACGAGAGAGAGAGAGAGTGAGAGAGAGGGTGGGTGTTTGGGGGTTTCACGTCCTTTTCCACCACGTACGGGTGATATCAAAGACGGGGCAACGATGAAAAAGCCAGCACGAGAGAGAGAGAGATAGAGAGGTTGTAGGGTGAAGGTCGTTGCTTCGGGAGACGGAAGACAAGCACTGTTTTGTGTCCGTTAGTATTGTAGTGACGTTGCCTCATGGAAATAGTGGTTAAAACAGTACAACAGTCTTCGCCTGTCAGTTACTGAAAATCGCCCCCCCCCCCCTCCCCTCTTCCGCCCTCCCCCCCCCCCTTGTTTTTTACGAAAACCGCAAATCTCGAGAGGGACAGACAGACAGAGAAACAGAAACCGACCGACAAACAGGTTAAATGGCTGTGTTCATATTTAAAGTCCTCCTGCACCACGTGTGACATCAGGGACGCGGCAACAAGGTGAAAGCCAAATGGTTGGCTCCCAGTCGGGATTCGAACCCCCGACCCTAGCATTCACGGTCCAACGCTCTACCATTTGGCTATTACGGCTCTCTACAGAGAGAGAGAGAGAGAGAGAGAGAGAGAAATGAATTGAAATGAACTTTATTTTCCAACGGTAAAAAGTTGTTGATCAAAAGACCAGTTTTCAAACTTGCCGTTGCAAAATCTACAAAAAAGTCTAAATCTACATCAAAAGAGTTCTAAGACCACACACACACACACACACACACACACACACACACACACACACACACACACACACACACACACACACACACACACACACACACACACACACCATGAATTCATCAATACATGCCAAACATTCGAAATAAGCCATCAAAAGCAAAAACATTTCAAAGAAAAAAAAAACGTGATAGCAGGCACATGAATGCTTTCCATAGGATGATATATGATGATTATGGATGGTTTAGTCTTGACATATGTTTGAAGAGACTGTTCTTGAATGCGGAGAGTGATTTTGCATTTTGGATATGTTCTGGAAGCGAGTTTCAAAGAAAACTGCCCGAATATGAGGGGCTTGATTTGTACATATTTATCCGAGGAAATGGAACTTTAAAATGTTGCCCGGATCTTGACTGTTGACACAATGTTTTTTGAAAATAAGAGAGAGAGAGAGAGAGAGAGAATGACAATGACTATGACAGTGACAGTGACAATGATTCTTTATTTATCAACGGTTAAAGCTTTTAACACAAAGGTCAATTTTCGGACTTGCCGTTGCTACAGCTACTACATAACTATAAGGAACTGGAGAGAGAGAGAGAGAGAGAGAGAGAGAGAGAGAGAGAGATGACTGGTTGGTTAAACGTGTTTTTCCACCACGTCTGTCAGAACGAACGTTCGATCGAAACTTTATTTACTGGGGGTGAGCAGTGGTCTAATAGGTAGCGCGTCGGATTTAGCCGCTGCGCTACTGAACGGCCGGCACCAATGTCATGGCGGTGAAGCGTGGTTCCGAGCCTAGATCGAGCTTGTGATATGTGATACCGGTTTTTTTCTGGCTCATCGGGGGTTTCTCTCCGGGTTATCAGGCTTTCCTCCCCCAGCAAAATTGTTTTTTTTTAAAAAGTAGGATAGGCATTGGGTGGCTCTGCACCGCGGCGACGTGCTTCCCCTGGGGGTAGCAGCCGGAATTTCCCGAAAGAGATAATTAAATAGTAGAAGAAGAGAGAAACAAATTTACAAGGCCAGTGAACGTCTGAACCATTTCTTCTCGTACTTGTAATGTATGCATGAACCTTCTCCTCGGGGCGCCTTGCCCGAGTCAGCGTGCATTCCAGGTCAGTTCCGTGCAGATATCTGCATAATATCATCCATGCATCATAGCTTTGAGGGCGGATATCTGCATTTATTAAGACCTACGCATAGCTTTGCAGTTACACGTATGAATTACTGACGGTACGTCATTTGGGTGAGGTCACCGCAGTGCGAGATGCTACTGTCTGGTTTTTGGAAGGGTGCTTTCCATTTTAGTTCATCGTAGCTGAAAGATAAGTCCTGCATTCGAGGTTTCTTCCACTTTGCAGATGTGTCGTCTGCACGCAGGATGTTACGGCTGGAGTCCATTGCTGTCCTTCTGGCCTGTGTGACGTCACTCATGTCCTGGCCCCTGGCGCATGCGCAGCAGCTCATTTACAGAGGTGAGCCGTTAAAGTAGAGGAATGGTCAAAAACTGGCAAAGTACTTCCGCTGGAATTGGGCGAGATGTGATGGTGGTAAAGAAAGTAACTGAGCAGCATTTCGCGTACATGCCTTTAAAACTAAGTCGTCGCCTTTTTATCTCTCTTTTTCTTTATTACAATACAGTGCAGTTTTCTTCTTTTTTTTTTAAATCATAAACGCCATTGCTCTCAATCAGTGTCACAGACAGTACTTTTACAATCCTAGTCCGGGACCGTCGCTTCTCCAAGCCCCTGCGACGACGTCCAAATCGGGCTAACCGAGACCGAGCCGAGCTAAGTGATACCTAAGAAGGAAAAAAAAACAAAAATACTCGGTGACAAGGAAAGTGGACAGTTGCGAACAACTTTGAGGTCCCAATGTTATTTCACAGTGTGCACAGAAGCGATGAAAGCTGTCACATTCACCGGCACAGTACATTTTCAGCCTGTCTATAGAGTATGCCTGCATGAGTTGTCTCCCTTGTCGCAACAAGCACGCATTTTTCGTGGCAGACCACAAAGCTCCCATGCTTGCTGCAGATCTGTAACTGCACGGGGGACAACTCAAACAGGAAATAATCTCGAAACAGGCTGAAAATGTACTGTGCTGGTGAATGCGACAGTTTTCACCGCTTCTGAGCACACTGTGAAATAACACTGGGACCTGGAAGTTGTTCGCAACTGTCCACTTTCCTTGTCACCGAGTATTTTTGTTTTTTCCTTCTTAGGTATCACTTAGCTCGGCTCGGTCTCGGTTAGCCCGCTTTGGACGTCGTCGTAGGGGCCTAGAGAAGCGACGGTCCCGGAACAGGGTTGGTACTTTCATGACTGGCATTATTGCCATGATATATATAATCCTTGTGAATGGCGGGCGCAGAATGTAGGCCAACGTACTAGTAATACGCAGGGTACTCTCTCTGGTCGCAAAACTGACGCCTTCAATCCTTGTGTATGACGCCATTAATCCTTGTGTATGACGCCATTAATCCTTGTGTATGACGTATGCAGGATGTGCGTATCGCCCTGTGGTGGGCAAGGAGCAGGCCCTGTGGTTCTGTATTGCCGACAACCACTGCTCCATGTTCCACTGTAGAGACAACGATGTGTTCAGTCCTGACGATTGCGGCTGCGTGCCTCCGCGCAGAAAGAACGTCACCCAGATCATTGACAGCGCAGGCAGTGTGCCGGCTTCCAAACCCACCACAACTCCGTCTGTGATTCACTCCGGCGGAGGCAGCATTAAAACGTCATCCGTCCAACCTGTTGGTAAGTGTTAAAGATACACCCTGCATGTTTGTTTGTTTTTTTTAAGCTGACAAACCGACCTAGGTAACGGTGACAAGAACATGGTACAATTTTACATGTGTGCAAAATACGAACCATTTTGTTGGGGCTTTCGTTGCTGAGATACATGTATGAGCCAAAACGTGAGCCAACGCATGCGCATGACGCCCACTTCACTTGCAAGTGAAGTGGCGGGTCGCCGGCTGGCGACTTTACAAGTTTACACAGCTCTAAAATACACTTTGGGAGGACGACTGACTCAATAGTAGTGGTAGCACTTTTGCAAAACACGTTTTTGGCACGGCTGTTGGAGTTGCTCATTCTGCCAGGTGCCGCTTTAAAGACTGAAGCTCTTTTTAGGATAGGACAGTAGGACGGTATTGTTGTGTGCAGATAGTCTGAAAGGGAGATGACTCATTCGTTCGCTACAGCTTACTCTTAACCCATTTCCTACCAAGCTTGTTAAGCAGGAAAGTATTCACCTCCCCAAGTAAGCGAAGTATAGAAAACTGGAAGATCAATAATAATAATAATAATAATAGTGAGTATTGTATAGACGCTTTACCCAATTTCCTGAATCGGCTGAAAGCGCCGCGAACTGAACCCAACACGCACGCTCACGTGAATCACACGCATTCTCTCAGACACTGGACATAAACACATTACAATCACGTGGTGCGAAAGATCAGCTCAGCTAACAAGGAGGCTTGAGTTGGGATGACATCACACACTACCACACAAGCAAGAGAACAAAAAAAAAGTGGAGGGGGGGGGGGGGGGTGAACCACAGCGTGTGGTACGAAAAGTGTTAAAAAAAGAGAAACCAGAGATGGAGGAAGTGTAACTGTTTGATTTTTATTTTTTTCATTATACGAAGAAAGCAACGCTGAATGATTCTGTCGAGAAAACAACCATCACCTCTTCCGTAAGTTCCCTCCGTATCAAACATGGTGAGAACTGCCTGTAGTCATGGGTTAATGGCACGAAGAAGAATCCACACTGATGTCCACTGACAAATTTGTGACC
>JACVVK020000087.1:782500-792500 GCA_018292915.2 Batillaria attramentaria
TCTAAAATACATTCGGTCACAACTTTGTGAATAACCTTTCCTCTTCAATAGGTCTACAAAACTAGCTCCATAAAAAGTTATCTCCGAAAATCTTTGGCGACTGAATTACCAAACGCACTATAATTGTTTCCCAAAATCCTGATCGAAATCGACACGTGTTGCTATGCAGCTGAAAAGGTTGTTGAATGTACTGCAGATAGAATAAGCCTTTAGTGTCTTGACCTCAAGTCTGTTCACATAAAACACCTGTGTGGTGGGTGGTTGAGGTCTTCACCTTAAGTCTCACGTGAGTAATGTTTTTTCCCCGGGACAGGTGACTATGTCCTGGCTCAGAGGCCAAAACCTTTGATGTTCGGCAACACGCTCTGTGATGTGGAGGATGTCTACAGTTACAGAGGCCGGATGAAACAGGTGAGGCAAATCCCGTACATATCCTCTACTGATCTCGCGCATTCATTATTTCTCTTCTCTTTTCTTTTGCGTGCAAATCTTGTATACGTCTGCTTCTGATCTCGTAAAATCTCGTACGCGTTTCCTACTGGTCTGGGGCGGTCGGTGGTCTAGTGGTTAAGAGACTTGTCACCAATGCGAGAGGTCAGGGTTTCGAGTCCCACTAGGGGCGAAGACTTTTTCCTTCTCGTATGTGGCACCGTTCATTCGGGCCGATCGTCGGGGGAGTTTTCTCCGGGTACTCCGGCTTTCTCCCCCTCTGCTTTGGAAATGTTCAACCCACCAAATTTGAAAAATAAATGCAATTCTAAACTCCGAAATTTAAATAGCTGAGCTGACCCTTGGCACGTGATTGTAATGTGTTTGTGTCGAGTGTGTGAGAGAATGCGTGTGATTCACGTGAACGTGCGTGTTGGGTTCAGCTCGCGGCGCTTTGAGCCGATTCATGAAATTGGGTAAAGGGCCTATACAATACTCATTATTATTATTATTATTATTATTATTATTATTATTACGTCTTCTACTTTTCTCGCACAAATCACGTACACGTCTCGTGCTGGTCTGTTGAAAGTCTCGTACGTGTCCACTGCCTGATCTTTTGAAAATCTCACGCGTATATTTTACTGATCTCATACACGTCTTCTATTGATCCCGTAAACACCTGGGGAGCTGGGGTGGCCGAATGGCAGAGCGTCGGACTCACAATGCTCGGGTAGTGAGAAAAAATCATAATTCAAGGATTTAGATTTGGCTGTGTGGAAGTGTTGCACTTTGATTATAATCGTGTTTACCTCTGTAGAAGCCGTGAAGGAACCGTTTGGTATTGCCTGATTTTTGCATACAGGGCCAAAAACCGAAAAAGAGTCAGAAACATATGGGATAGTCGTGCGCGGTACGGAATACTGTTAAAAATACAAGAATGAAGAAATAACCGATAACGGAAGCCGTGAAGCTTAGAGTACATCAGTAAGACAATTCAAACAACCCACTTCAGTAATGCTTGACTGTCCTATGGAGAGAGAGAGAGAGAGAGAGGGTGGGTGGGTGGGTGTTTGGGGGTTTAATGTCCTTTTCCACCACATAGGGTGATATCAAAGACGGGGCAACGATGAAAAAGCCAGCACAAGTATTTGGCCCCAGCCGGGATTTAACCCACGACCCGAGCATTAGAAGTCCAATGCTCTACCATTCGACCGCCCCGGCTCCCCGAGAGAGAGAGAGAGAGAGAAAGTAACTTCACTGAGTCGCAGCTTGTATAGACCAAAGTCATGCAGGAAGCAAGATGTTTGTTTAGACGTCAGTGAGGTCCATGTGGGGTGTAAGGGGGGGACCGGATAATGCTTCAGGTTGAAGACAAATGACGACACGCTTGACTGACGTGACCGTGTGATGCATGGTTTGAACTCGGCCGCTAATCTGTCAAGGAGTGCTCCCCCACTTCCGACAGAAAACTAGCTTTTCATTGGGGGGGGGGGGGGGGAATGTGCGTACAAGTACATCGCATTTATATTTATGAATGAAAATAAAAATTGCGGTGGGGATGGGATGGGATGGGGGGATGGGTCGGGGAAGGGGGGGGGGTGGGATATACGGGGGTGGGGGTGGGAGGTCCGTGTGACTAAAGAGGCCGGTGTCAAAGGGGAAACCTCTGTGTGTGTGTGTGTGTGTGTGTGTGTGTGTGTGTGTGTGTGTGTGTGTGTGTGTGTGTGTGTGTGTTCGTTCCTCTGCAGCTTGCCTAATATGGTCATCCACAGACATGCCTGAAGTTTTATCTTTGTCAAGTTTTTGACGTTTTCTTTCTTTCTGAGCATTTCGCATCACCCAGTTCGTAGGAACAGTTGCAGTTGTGGAAGCATTTTTTTTTTTTTTTCGGGGGGGGGGGGGGGAGGAATAGTCGTCCGCTATCTGAACTGGCGACTATGTTTTCCTAAGACAAAAGTGGTCGACCGTGAGAGAATGATTTCCTTTTTGTAGCGGGAGAGAAAAGCAATTGCAAGTTAGCCTGTCAAGTAAAACTGATCTGAGTTCTTTACACAGGGATGAGCGGTGGTCTAATAGGTAGCGCGTAGGATTTAGCCTCTGCGCTACTGAACGGCCGTCACCAATGTCGTGGCGATGGTCGAGCCCAGGTCGAGCTTGTGATAATTATGTGATACCGGTTTTTCCTGGCTGCCGGGCTGCTCATCGGGGGTTTCTCACCGGGTTATCCGGCTTTCCTCCCCCAGCAAAATTGTAAAAATAAAAAAAAATTAAAATATATATAGGATAGGTATTGGGTGGCGCTGCACCGCGGCGACGCGCTTTCCCCGTTTTAAGCAGCCCGAATTATCCCGAATAAAAAAAAAACAAGGCAGATCAGTCCTGTCTGTCCCCGAACACCATATCAGTTTCCAGCTGCAAGTTCTTCTGCTCTTATCTTGTTGATTTTCCTGTTAAAATATGATGAGCTCATACCTTTCCCTGTCTTTTCTTGCAGATCTCTGTGTACAGATGTGCTAAAGACACGGCGCAACTCGTCTTCTCCTGAAGCGAACGGAGACAGTGATCGCCACTTCAATATCAGTGCAGGGACATGACGTAGACAAACTGGAAGCGGAACAACTTAAAGTGTCGTCATAATGACGCATGACAAGAAGGACAGACATGGAAGCTGGCATGTTAAACTGACATTACCACGGCATTCGCCGGACTGAAAGAAGCGTGTATTCAGCTTTTATATTCTCCCTCAGTCAGTGGGGAACTTGACTGCAACGGAACTTGAAGACTGCCGGACGTGCATTAACAGTTCGACATAGTAAAATATGTGTGGACACTGCTGTTTCTGTGCCGACGCATTGCGGACCTAGTGGTAGGTCCAGACAGTGAGAAAGTCGGATCGATGTTTGGATTGCGGAAACAAAAAGGATCAGAATTATGGATAGGAGTTCTGGACGCATTGTGAGGTCACCTAAGTGGTAGGCCCTTCTCCGTCTAGACATTGACCTTTGAAAGTTTGGATCGGTGTTTGGATTGAAAAAAAAATTAAGGATGAGAATTATGGACCGGACTTCTGGACGCAGTGGTAGGTCCGTCGCCAGACTTTGAAAATTTTGGACCGGTTCGGTCAGTCTGTCTAGGCCGGCAAAAATGGGACCTTCGGATGGGACCATTAGTGCGAATATAAAAGGTTTTGTGTCTCCAAATATTGATACAGCTTATGTGTCTTCCGCAGCGCGAGACTGGATGTTTTCTTGACATTGCTACAGGACGAAAACGGGTATAGACAGCTCAGATAATGCACTTTTGTTTTTTCTTTTCTTGCAAGGTTTACAATGCAACTGAGTGCAGCGTCTCCCAGAGGGGGAAAGCATTCACTGACAGAACTTGCACCAGACAAGAGCTTCACGTTTGGATTCCTACCGTTTCTCAGGAATATTCAGACTGTGATTCACAGGCAAGATGGCCGGAGTACCTACGGGAGTTACTAGTACTCAAAACTGACTCCACGGCCGATCCGCCGCCAAACTGCGTTTTATTGACGTGTTTACGTTGAGTAGAAACGGATCTAATTGTTATTGAAAGTGAACAGAGAACCGAGTGAATCAGAACTGGGTCAGCTCAAGAGCAAACGCATTCACTAACAGTCCGAATTTGCCCCTATAACGGATGCCGGTATAATAGGTATCAGTCATTCATGATACTGAATGGTATCCTCGTGTAGGAATGAAATACATCATTGAAAACATGTGTGTAATATGCAGTTAAAACAGGAAACATAAAATAATTTAACTCTTATCTTAGTATTTCCGCCAACTTTTCCAACGGAAATGCAAGTGGAAAATCGCCTCGGGCACAAACAACTGCCTGGAAGCCGAAGAAATACACAAGGGAGACAACGTATTTTAGTCTACATATCTCACCATCCAGTTACTATTGTTATGCCCCTTGTTCCCTTTGACGGAGACCTAATAGACGAACAGCAACAACAACAAAAGACAGTTTGGTCAGAGGCAACCCTGTTCCGGGTCCTTCGATAACCCTAGGGGGAACAGGGACGGGTCAGAGGTGGGTGGGTGGGTGTTTGGAGGTTTAACGTCCTTTTCCACCACATGCGGGTGATATCAAAGACGGGGCAACGATGAAAAAGCCAGCACAAATATTTGGCCTCAGCCGGGATACGAACTCACGTCCGAGCATTAGAAGTCCAACGCTCTACCATTCGGCCACCCCGGTTCCCCCGGTTTGGTCAGAACAGAGTTAGCCATCACATTGAAACCAAGCTTCATCTGTACGACAAGGCGTGCCTTTCTGCTGATAGTCTACAAGTAAAGGAATGCAGGTGGCTGGGCATACACTGAATCGGTTCGATCACGAATGAAAGATAATGGGTTCAAATCCCAGCTCAGTAGACCAAATCTTGTGCCAGTGCCCCCATCTTTAAACTCACAGATAACATTAACACATTTCGTGCCGCGCGCGAGTATCCCACGTTTGTAACTCTTTTTGTTTTTCTTTTCTTTTTTGGCCCTGTGTGCGAAAATCAGGCAAGATTAGCGTTTTCTTAACGGCTCTTATTGCAGCAAACACGAGTTTAATTCAAACTACAACACCCCCACTTAGCCAAATTTAAATCCATGCAGACATAATTTTTTTTTTTTTTTTTTTTGGATGATTTTTTGTGTGTGTGATGCCGCACAACCCTAAACATACTTGGTAGGATTTGGGGGCGGTCGGTGGTCTAGTGGTTAAGAGACTTGTCACCTATGCGAGACCCACTCCGGGCAAAGAATTTTTCCTTCACGTATGTGGCACCGTTCATTCGGGCCGATCGTCGGGGGTTCTCTCCGGGTACTCCGGCTTCCTCCCCCTCTGCTTTGGAAATGTTCAGCCCACCAAATTTGAAAAATAAATGCAATTCTAAATTCCGAAATTTAAATAGCTGAGCTGACCCTTGGCACCACGTGATTGTAATGTGTTTGTGTCGAGTGTGTGAGAGAATGCGTGAGATTCACGTGAGCGTGCGTGTTGGGTTCAGTTCGCCGCGCTTTGAGCCGATTCAAGAAATTGGGTAAAGCGCCTATACAATTATTATTATTATTATTAATTGAGTTAACATCTCACACACCGTGACTGAAGAAGGCTGCTTGGACGTTGAATGTATCGACTGAACTGATGCGCTCCGCTGTCTTGAACTGGGTGTATTCTGATTCACACGGTTCTGCTGCTGTAGTTTGTGTACAGACTGTGAACTTTTGGCCTCGGAAATGGTTATTGCTGGTCAAGACTATTTCCAAGACTTTCAGTCATAATTATTATTATCTACCTCTGTGTTGGCGACTGAATCTGAAGTTATTCCGTTCCTGTGACCTCATCTGCCAGTATTATTATGTCTCTATACGCTCAGTGGACGATTGCTGTACATAACGCACAAATTGTGCTCTCTTACACCCTACGCCCATCCCCCTTGCCCCCCCCCCCCCCCCCCGGCTTAATTTCAGCTACTACGGACCGGCGGTAACGTTGCCCGATTTTTTTTTCTGGCCAAGTCAGTGAGGAGTCTGTCTGAACTGAATAGTGTTTCCGCTGATCTGTTCAGTTAGGGTAGCTGTCCTTCTTCACATAGCCTGCACGTGAGGGCCGTCTCCAATCACATTAATTTTTTGTGGGACGTTAAGTACTCCTAACCAGCCAACCTAGACTTAACAGATACTAACGTAACTGAACACTGATTTGCTTGTTTGTTTGTTTGTTTGTTTGTTTGTCTTCTTTTTCACGGCGAACGTATGATGAGTACGCTTACAATTATCTATCTTGTCTGGTATTCATGAAGCGCGTTTAGCTAGGATAAACGCGTTTGGGTCTAAACTGGCGTTTAACGATAGTAATAGTAATAGTAATTCTCATACGCCCGTTTTACATTTCAATCCGTTTATCCTAGCTAAACGCGCTTCATGAATACCAGGCAAGTCAGTGCTGGGTTAAAACATGAGATGAGAAAGGGAGAGAACTTTGAAGAAACTTTGCAAACGCCCAATCTGAGTCAGGTTAACTTTTCCTGTGTTCCGTAAACATGAACGGGCCTATGAAGCGAATCCCCTAAACAAATAAATGGCATGTCGTCATCGGCTATGTACATAACATGCATCCATCGCTCATTTTAGGCAAAGACCCTAGATCCGCTATGCTACAGCGGATCTAGTGTCAGTCATTGTTCTAGGGCGCATACTGACGTCACAGTGTCTGCTCACGTTTATTTATAGATGGTAGTTTTATTTATTTGTGAATTGTGCATTTGTAAATAATAGTTTTTGTTTTCTTTCCTCCTGTCTTAGCCGAAACATTTGTTTGCACGCGAATTTTAGGGATTTGTAGTAATGTTTCACGAGAATTAAATTTGGTCTCGCCTTGGTCAAAAATATGTTGCATGACTGAAACAACCGCGATTTTCAGTTAAACTTTAACACCTGTTGTATTTTTCTCCTGCTATGTCGGTCACTCTATGCACTCGCAGAGAAGACACGGGATACTACAACAGGATAGAACTCCAATACTTTATTAACAGAAGATGCGTGGAGAACAAACTCGTGAAAGAAGAAGAAGAACCCAGAACGCTGTGCAGGGCTGCTTACATACTAAACAGGTCAGATCTAGAACATTCCTCCACTTACTGGCAAGTTCGAGATCTTTCCAAGGTTACGTAATCTGCTGACGTTACTGCACCCGCGTGCTCTGGAATGGTCTAGAAATTTCCATCGAAATGCAGTGGCTTTTCGCGATCTCTACACCATCACCCAAACCTTAAAATTTCACTAATAAACAACAAAAATTGTATGGTGTAGTACGTCCATACTGGGCATTGCAGCCGTGTTTGCGACTGCACACCAAATGCTGAAGAATTCAGTCGTCTATGAACCGGCCCTCACCTTTACTCTTACCGTGCGATAACTTGAACTCTATGAATAAAATGAACGCGTCTAACCGCGCTCCGCCAGAGTGTAAAACGATTGTATATTTATTTGGATGAACACAAAATAAAACAAGGCGTGTTTTGCATCAGTGCCGTCGCCTTATCGCCATTGTGTGTGTGTGTGTGTGCGTGTGTGTGTGTGTGTGTGTGCGTGCGTGCGTGCGTGCGTGCGTGCGTGCGTGCGTGCGTGCGTGCGTGCGTGCGTGTGTGTGTGTGTGTGTGTGTGTGTGTGTGTGTGTGTGTGTTTAAGCGTCATGACTGGTTCAGTCGCCCTGTGGACGAAAAAGCGGAATTGACCTGCTAACTCCATAGTAAGTCAAGTTAAGCTAAGCCAACTAATGTTTTGCAAATGGTTTCGCTCGAGAGTACGCCTGTACTGACGCTCTAACTTCTCTTTCTGGGTGATTAGTATAGCTCTTAATGCGATGCAGTCCTGTTTACACTTTGCGCGAGCGGTCACGTCGAACATTCAACTTCTACGACTGGGGCGCTCAGTGTGGTCGCCGCGCCAACGAGTACGTTTCTGCTGCCTCAGTGCCGGCATCATTTACAGACGCTGTCACTGACCAGGGCCCGTATGTAAAAGTCGAGGATAATTTAACCCACGGCTACAGGCCTAGCCCAGACTAGGACAAAAGAAACCCAAAAGCAAAATTAAATAAGAAAGGAAGCGAAGAAAGGAAGAAAAAAATCCTTCTACAACGGCGTAGGCACCTTGCTGGAATGGACCCGCTTCCTGATTTAAAACAAAAAAAAGAAAGAAAAATTAACCCTAGAGCTAGTTTAGTTCGAGTTTAGACTCTAACCCGGGGCTAAACTCCCTAACCCCGACTTCTACATGCGGGCCCTGGAATACTTACCCTTAAGGCGAGTAATATATTCTGAGGGGAAAAAATCCCGCGCGTGACTGGTTGGCCACGATTGGCTGCTTACTTGCTTGCTTGTTTAAGTAGGATGCTAAATCATTTTTTTTCAGAGAGAATGCGGGTGGGTGGGTGTTTGGAAGTTTAAGGTTCAGAATAATATTATATGCTGTGTCTTCCGTGTATGTAACGTAACTGAATAATAAACTACTGTTCAGTTCAAAGGTAACATTCCGGATGAACACTGAACAACAACAAAATCACATCCTGTAACAGTGTAACAGACAGGCAATGTAACATCACGATTTATTTGCCATCCTTCAGTGCCATGACGTACACGGGTGGGGTGTCCGCGAGTTTAACGTCCCCTCGTCCAACAGACAGCCGGTACTGTCCAGTGCAACAAGTGGGACTGATGTACTGCCCAACTCCGTATACTCCAGGGCACATCCCGCGTTTACACTAGATTTACTTCCCCTAGTCTAAACCACATGCAGACTCACGATTTCTTTCATTAGTGAAGTACTGCCCGCTTGGGGGGTGGGTGAGGGTGTTTGGGAATTTAACGTCTTTTTCCACCACATGCAGGTGATATCAAAGACGGGGTCACGATGAAAAAGCCAGCACAAATATTTGGCCCCAGCCGGGATCGAACTCACGACCCGAGCATTAGAAGTCCAACGCTCTACTATTCGGCCACCCCGGCTCCCCTGCCCGCCTGGGAGTAAGTGTGGAGGGTGGACTACGTCAGGTTCAGACTAGAGGGAGTGCATCCAGCGTCAACGCGGGAAGTGCCCCGGCACACAACATAACAGATGAATATCTGCTCACGTACGTCACTGACACCGTATCGGGTAGCCCCACAGTTCTGTACACAAGCAATTGCTGATGATCGTTATGAAGTCATCACAAAAAGCCAAGGGCCAAATGCAACAAAATGCACAACTCAAACGTCACCGTGCCATCATGCCTGCTTATGAAGCCTTTGAAGGCAAACTCTCTTTTTATTTTTTAGCATAATACAAATAAAAAATTGTAGTTTTTCCACATGAAAATAGCCATGTAGTTCAAACCTGCCAGTGGCGCGTGTTAATATTGAGCGAGTTTGGCTTCTTCTTTTTTTTCTTTTTTTAAAGCTACATCCTGCAGGTCTGGCTTTTCAGCTCACAGACGGACCTAGTCTTATGAAGGTGACAAGAACACGACACTGTTTAGACTGTTGCAAAATATAAACCATTTGGGGGCTGTCGTTGCTATGATATGAGCCAAATCGTGAGCCGAAATACGCGCCTGCCGTTACTTCACTAGTTAGTGAAGTGACGCGTTTGTATGAAGCAGATTGCGGATATGGTCAACTGGCCGACCCAGTACAACTCGCACGTGGTCACTAGCGACATTACAATTATGCGATGCTCTAAAATACACTTTGGGAACGTTCTTGACAGGGTTGCTCACCCTGCCAGATGCCGCCTTTAACCGAATCGCCGAAGCTGTGAACAGTGCCCCTGACGACCACGAGCGAGGCTGTTTTCCCAACGGTAGTCTGACTTCTCTTCAACACTACAGTGGAGTCTGGTCAGCTGATTTTGACAAGTTTACAAAAAATAAATAACCATTTATCAGCAAAATCCGGAACTGCAAAATGGCCCTTGACTTTTTTGGCAAGTATACTGACATTTTTTTTTTATAAAGTCAAACCGTTTTGTAATGAAGGCAAGAGCTGAAGAAAAGGCGTACAAAA
>JACVVK020000087.1:797500-1027500 GCA_018292915.2 Batillaria attramentaria
GATTAAAAAAATTTCATGCACGAACGAAGTTTCTTATCCGTATATATATATTATCCATAGTAATCTTCACTGAACGCACAGAAGACAAGTTTACATTCACTTATTTATCCGAAATTTGGGAATAGTATCAGTTCGAGTCGTTTCAGTTGTCTCTTCCTCCAATGGTGTCTATGCTGGTTAGCCATTTGTCTGACCTTTTTCCAATACTAACTGATGTTGATGGTCTGTCCTTCCCGATAACGATAACTGACCCTGACTACAGGTTAGACGCTCAGACTGAAGAGGTACGTCAGCTGTCTGACCAAGATTATGATCTGGCATTAAGCAAATCGTACAAGGCCGACAATGAGTCCCCTGTTCTTGGCTCCACTTTGGCAGTGCACGTATGAAGACGAGTCCAGTCCTGAAGACGAGTCGAACTGATATTAACCGCCTCTAATTAACCGCCTCCGGACTGAACATTGTGGTGCGTGAGATGTGCACACATACTAGAGGTGCGGCTACAATTCCCCTAACTGGCCAGCCTAATAACTGCAGCCTTTCACGTGAAAACGCCGTGAACAGTAAGTATTTAACAACTGAGAAGCATGCGTGGACACTGACGTGGTGCTGAAACTCTTAAAACTACTTTGACTAGTTAACTGAAGGCACAGGCCACAGCTGACCAGTTGATAAATACAGCCCCGGCTTCACAATCATTAAAACGCCGTAAATCGCACTTCAACGGCGGAGGAAGTCCAGCTGAAGCGCGCAGTTTCCTGGTGACCGACTCAGTTATCAAGCCAATCTCAACTGAACGGCTGATATCGAGTATCAGCCCTGAATGCATTCCACTCAGTGTTACTATGCAACCAACACAACTAACCTCACAATTAAAATGGATAGATGAAATGCAAAACCACAATCATGGCAGCATATATTGTAACTGAAACTGCCTGTCCTGCATGCAACGGAAGAAGATGCATGTGACATGAATGACGTCGATTTTGACGTGACTCCGGCGGGAGGCGATACCTGTGCTGACACCTAACATTAACGTTTCCGTACGGATGTCGGTGACTTTGCTCTTAGCCAGTGTTTGCCGTGTACCGGTAAATTGTCAAAACACTGAGTCAACTTGGTAAAGCCAATTGTGACCAGTCTGGCAGTCTGTCTGGATTGAATAAGTGTTCCGACGGACTGTTCAGCTACGGTAGCTCTCCCTCTCCATTAACACTACGAGTGTTCGTTGTAGCCCTCAATCACGGGTGTATGTGTGTGTGTGTGTGTGTGTGTGTGTGTGTGTGTGTGTGTGTGTGTGTGTGTGTGTGTGTGTGTGTGTGTGTGTGTGTGTGTGTGTGTGTGTGTGTGTGTGTGTGTGTGTGAGAGAGAGAGAGAGAGACAGACAGACAGACAGAGATAGAGAGACACAGACAGAGACGAGACACAGAATGGTGGGGGGGGGGGGCATCCGAACTGAGGATAGCCATGTTCATAACTTTAAAAAAGGAAATAAAAATAAAATATTTTGAAAGTGTGTGTGTGTGTGTGTGTGTGTGTGTGTGTGTGTGTGTGTGTGTGTGTGTGTGTGTGTGTGTTGGGGGGCGGGGGGGGGGGGGAGCGGGCACGTTCTCTCTCTCTCTCTCTCTCTCTCTCTCTTGTACGATTCGAAACAGCTTTTTTTTTTCCTTTGGCCTTATATTATGGAACCTGTCGCTTGGCCCGGTTTCGGTTTCGTTTTCTTGTTTTTGTTCTCTCTCTCTCTCTCTCTCTCTCTCTCTCTCTCTCTCTCTCTCTCTCTCTCTCTCTGTGCGTGAACGTGATATCTAAAATTCCGACCAGTTGCAACGACAATTAAAAAAAAAGTCTGTCATTATGTCGCAGCCAAGACGACAATAAAACGAAAATAGAACGATAAGCGTTTACACACAGCGGGATTCTTTCGATCGATGGAGGAATTTCTAACGCTTCCATTCCGTCCGCAGATTCCGGAAAGCTTTTCCACGCAACTAAAAGCCGGCATCAGAAAGACAGAAGAAACAGGCGTAAAATCAATAACGTTAAACGTTGTGCATATTGCACTGAATGGTGACCATCCTACCCCGACTACTAGTAATAACTGCCTGGGGGATGGCAGTTTTCGGGTGGATCACAGTGTTTCCGATCGGCCAAGTAGTTTCCACTATAGGCCTACGTGTACTTCTCTCGTACTCATTCGTAATCAGTTCATTAGTCTCCGTCCGTTCAGACATTAAGTTTTAATTTTGAACTGATTTTACCATAGTTTCTAGGAAGAAATCAACTTGTCTGATTCAGCTTTCTGTCCATGTGTCAAACTTCACGTGGTTTATGGAATACGTCCCCCCTCCCCCCCCCCCCCCCGCAAAAAAAAAAAAAACAAAAAAAAAACGCACGCGTATTATACTATAAGCACATGAAACGCTTGATGTACGAATGGCGGCAGTTCAATTCATCAGTATCGGCTTATCGAAAATAACTGTAAGTTGGGGAGACCGGCTGGCAAATCAGTAAACAAGAAAGAATCAGTTACGTCTAATGAGCAGCTCCAAGTCTAACTAGTAGATTAGCACGGCCTGGGCCGCCTAAGCGAATTAAGCCGTGGCGTTGTACTGATAAACTTGTGATCTGAACTCTGAAGCGATCAGCCGGTGTAGGATTAGGTGGATGTTTTTCGTGTGGGTCATTCACTGACCCCGGGATCGGTCAGTCATGACATTCATTCACCTGCGAAGGTGTTACCATAGCCGATAACTGACGTATCAAAAACTGATCTGTCTCTCTCTCTCTCTCTCTCTCTCTCTCGATCTCTCTCACACACACACACACACACAAGCCCCGGCCACTGATACCGTCGCTGACGGTAGCGGCCGGCTTCTATCAGTCAGTCATTGCACTATACAGTGGAATGAGTAGTTATCTTTATCCCAGGACCTTGACTGATGATTTCATAGGATCAGGGTCCGACCTAGCTGCTTTAGCTGGTGTGTGGGGGACTTCACGTCCTTTTCCACCACGTCACACTGAGTCAGTCAGTCAGTCAGTACGGTAAGTGATACCGGCCAAGACGGGGTAACGAGATAAAGACTGACCAGGACAACTGACTGAATATGGCCGGCCTAGCCGTGATGCCCTACCGGCGGTGTGTGTGTGTGTGTGTGATGTGTGTGTGTGTGGTGTGTGTGTGTGATGTGTGTGTGTGTGGTGTGTGTGTGGTGTGTGTGTGGTGTGTGTGTGACGGTGTTGAGACTGAGAAGACACACGACAGACATACAGCTAGGCAGACCGCGACTCAGTGAGAGGTTTGGAAGCACTGCCGAGGCCTGCTGAGGCCGTCAGCTGTACTGCAATCAAATTCCTGCGTTGTGGTGTCAGCAATGTGTGTCAGTGTGTGTGTGTGTGTGTGTGTGTGTGTGTGTGTGTGTGAGAGAGAGAGAGAGAGACAAACTATATCCTTGCCGTTGTGCACACAAGACAGCACGAGACTGAGCAAGATTGAGCAGGCCGGATCAGTTCGGACAGACTGACTGTGCAGAGAGAGCGAGAGAGAGAGAGAGAGAGACAGAGACAGAAAGACACACACACACACACACACACACACACACACACACACACACACACACACGTAAACAAACCTGTCTGGGCGGCCGTGGAGTCAGTTCACTCACTGATCCGCGACTGCGCCGTAACTTCCGCATGCTGTTTGGCTGGTGGCCGCTAGTTTGTCAGTAAACCGTCTGCCTGAACTGCCGTTGGCCTGTGTACAGCATGGAAAGTTCTCGCTACTGCTACTAGTAAACAACGCGTTCAAGTTTTCCGACACAGCACAAGTGGTGTTCTAAGCCAGTCAGCTACGAGCCATGTCTGTGCCCGTTGGCATTCATTGTTTGTTGATGTCACAAACACTGGCACAAACATCACTGAGCCAGCCCCATGGCTACGTATGACGAAAATATCTCGCGTAAATCGCCCTAGCCCGCCCACATCAGTGTTGTGTTATTTTTAGTTGTAAACATGAAGCCGGCTGAACTGCCACGGCACTCAAGCATTTGGGTGACACGCTTTCACGAAAACAGCTACGCCTAGGGAGACATGAGCTTGACAGTCATTCTTCAATAACTTACCATTATGTAACTGTTCAACTGGTGTCAGTCCTCAGCCAATTAGCTGCAGAGATTCCAGTCAGTTTCACACATCCCAGCCTCTGTGTTATGTCAATCATGCGGCGTGGCGGGAAGACGGCCAGGGCAACCTTTCCAACAGCTATTTCCGTAGTATTTCGGTCAGACTCAGAACTTGAACCGCCGCGGCCGTCCGCAAAACAGGTATTGCCTTCGAACGCCTGTCGCTGGTGCGTCATTCAGGGGCGCGTTTCTCACGCAATACCGCGGTTGCCGGTTACGAAGAGTCGGGTGCTCTCCAGCGCCGGAGACGCGAACGGTCCTCTTGATGTGGGCTACGCATGCGATGGCGAGCAACGTGAGCGTTTCGACCGGCGAAGATGTTCGCGATAAAATTAAATCAATGAAAGTTCCTGAACTGAAAAAATATCTGAAAGACAGGGGCGTGCGTTTTAGTGGCTACACAAAAGCGCAGCTTATCACTCTAGCCCATGCCTTGAAGCAGATCGGCAGTCGCTTCAACCGAGACTGAGGTAGGCGGTGTAAAGGTCAAGTTGACCTGTGACTTGTGGCTTGCCACTAATTTTTATTCAAGCACTTTGGCTGTTTATCAGTGCGAACTGAACTTTTGCTTGGAAATGAAAGTCAGTCTTTCTTGATTTTTGGTTCCATAACCATTGTGTTCAAACAATGTAGGTACCGGGACAGAATTTGTCCGCTTGTACCCGACGAAATGGCGGCTGCACACGCGAGGCCACCGAGACGGTTCGGCGTTCTGCCTTCGAATCGCTTTTATCCACAAATTTCTTGAAACTTTTGAATAAAAGGGCTCAAACTGAACGATCTCACCATTAGGTAAGACCATCTCTGGGAATTTCTCCAGCTTATCTGATTTTCTCGAGCCATTTTGGCAGCCGATCGCAACGCACTGGTAGTGCGGCATCGTGTGTGACTCGAGTAGCCCACATGCCGAGTCTAACAAGCCTAGTCTCGGTCCAAAATCGCGCACGTTCACGCATGTTCACGCGCTATAACGAGAATCGGCAACCGCGGTATTGCGCTCGCGGGCGCTTGCGGAGGTCGCTCTGCCTCGTTGGGAAACGGCCAATTAGAACAAGGCGCTTTCAAAATGGCGGCGGAATCACGAACACGGTTGTTGGCAAGGTTGAAAAGGAAGAAGAAAACTCTAGTGCTCGCAGCTATTAGTCATCTTTTGAGCGCAGAAGACGACGTTTTTGAGGAGGAGCAATAATTACTGGCTTGGAGCATGATATACCGCTAATATGCATGTCAGTTCTGCTCGATACAAAACGGAGACGTAAGACACCCTTACGTACTCACTTTGACCACTCCTTCCCCACAAACACGCACAACATATCCCTGAATGACTGGCGACCACGGCCCGGTGCAATTAGCTCAAATTATTTTCGCATACTATTCTGCACAATTACAAGTTGGGACAGAAGGTCTCCATCCACCCGCAAATTCATTTTAAGCCATTTCTTAGTTCCACTTCAACGAGGCCTTCGGTGGGCGCCGCCATCTTTGTTTACATAAAAACTGACCACGTGACCTTTTGTTCGTGGCGAACTTGCTTCAGACTGCGCGCGCGAGCGCCTTTTTCTGCACGCCGCGGGCAAGTTGCGTGCAAACGGTTTCACAGCAAAGCGCCCCGTAACGTTTCGGAAAGCTCGCCTTAAGAAACGCGGCCCAGTTGTCACCGAGCCAGGCCACTCAAACGCTCGGCGATATCGTCGGTTACAAGCATTTCGAGATCCGTGTGCGAAAATCGTACCCCCCCGTCAGCACGGTGTTTATCGTACACATCAGACGGGACTGAGTATGCGGGTACTTCAAGTTCACAGGCCAGGGTGTGGCGTGCACAGTTGTTGTACGTGTAGTTCTCTTGGCACCGGAAAATCCGTGGGAAGCCGTCTACACACTGACACGAGGCAGACGGGTCTATGACAGCTGTTGCTGCAGCACGGTAAAGCAAAAAACACAATGCGGCACGAATCAGCGTGTGCACTACTCTACACTCCACGGCCGTACATGCCCGCCTCCGTCTTGATCGCGCGCCGAGTAAGGCCGAGTAAGCCGGATTCAGTTTACAAAACCAGTACAGTCACGTATGGCTATTGAGAAGTACAGTTCGTTGCACAGGGTCTTGACTGCATTGTGTAAGCTGTTCATTTCAGTATAAAATAAATGTCAGTTACTGTTTGTGCAACCGTCTGTCGTGAGCCGTCCCGTGTATTACTGCATGCTTTGACAAGCTGGTGCTAGTACACGACCGCGTACCGGCAGCTAACTTGAATCAGCTGGTGCAGTGAGACGTATCCTGGTTCGATCGGCGGCAGACGGTGTAGGCTACTGACAGCCGAGCTATATTATTACTGTATAATTATCCGTGGCGCCGGAAGATGTTGGGGGGAGGGGAGGGGCAGAATTTCAGAGGGGGGAAACGCCAGAGTCAGTGAAAGGAAGGACGTTGCCCGGAGAAAGTGAAAAGCCGGGGGGGGGGGGGGGGGGGGGGCGGGGGGGCGACTGCGCCGTTCAGATGCTGCACAGACAAAAACCTTTCCGAACCAGTGAGCCAGTGAAAGGAAGGACGTTGCCCGAAGAAAGTGGAAAGCGGGTGGGGGGGGGGGGCGGTGTTCAGATGCTGCGCAGACAAAAACCTTTACGAACCAGGGTGCCACTGAAAGGAAGGACGTTGCCCAAAGAAAGTGAAAAGCGGGGGGGGGGGGGGGGGGGGGAGTGATTACCCAGACGACTTTCTGCCAAGTCGTTTTGATATTTCATGCAACGGCTAAACTAGTTCTCTGTTGGGTGGGATGAGGGAGAGAGCAGGAAGAGGGGGGGGGGGTTAGGGGAAGGGACGGGGGGCAAGACCATGGCTTTGCCCCCCCCCCTCTTGCCATAGTCACCTGATTTTCCAGGGGGGGGGGGCAAAAAGATACTCTTGCCCCCCCCTGCTTGGGTACAGGGGGGCAGCTGCCCCCCCCCCCGGCCCCCCGGTTCCGGCGCCCCTGACTATGCAGGGCTACTTGGAGTGTAATGCGGTGTTTTGAAGCGGTGTCCGATCAGACGATTTACGATGAGAAAGCACATATAGTGATTGGCGAAATCAAAATAGTCACTTTCTACAGAAAAAGGGCAAAGCAAAACTGGTTTTCTGCAGACTGAAAAAATAGAAAAAGCACTGAGGGGGATTTTTTTTTTTCGAAAAACTATTCTGAAGAAGAAAAAAAAAACCTATCTGAAAAGCTGCTATTTTGTCATCCCTCGCTAGTGTTGCAGAAAAGTTGAGTTTTCTGTGGAAAATACAATCACGTTTTCTGCAGAAAAGATGCTTTGTGGTGTCGGTTTTTTGTAGAGTTTTCTCAACAACAACAACAAAAACTGTGCAAAAGTGATTTTTTTGCAGGGGAAAAAAAACTTATTGTCGATTTTTTTATTTTATTTTTTTTGGTAGAAAAACTATTTTTTCAGATTTCGCCAACTATGTATGCCTTCTCATCGTAACTGTATGCTTTCTTACCGAACACCTTCAAACCGCCACGTTGCACCCCGTGAGCTAGACATACCGACACTACTGATTCTATCACTGAGTCTGCGTCACGTTACGTTTGATGATGTGTGTTAAACTGGCGTGTTCGTACTAGTACAGAGGTCATACAGGGTCGCTGATCCAAGTATCGTAAGATGCTGCGACGGGAGTGCGGCGGCGTGGACTGATACGGTATTTGGTCGACCTGGCGTTGGGTCGAGTTTACTGGTACATGTACATTGTATTAAAAATAGCCCACACGGAGTTAGTCACGGTTTCCCCTCTCCCGTAATCGAGGGTAACCCAGGATGTGTCTTCCCCGAACACTCATGGGTTAGCCCGAACTAACACCGAGTATACCCTGCGGTCACGTTGGCGGTGTGAAGGAAACGAGCATGGAATTGCAAGAGCTGTATTACCTGGTAACTAGTTAATCTTTCTTCGCCTCTTCCCCCCCCCCCTTCCTCCCACCGACACACACGCAAAGAGACCGCTACCCCTCGCCCCCCGCTTCAATCTGTAGCTCTTCAGGTTGTCCACCCCCCCCCAAAAAAAAAAAAAACCCAACAAACAAACAATAAAAGCAAAAACAAAACATGCAAAAGAAAACACACCCCAAAAATCTCAAAGAGCAACAAAGTGGTGCCCCCCCCCCCCCCCCAAGAAAACCCCAAAAAGCACAAAAAAGTTTTCTTTTAATTTTTTTTTTAAAGTTTGGGTTTTTTTAAAAAGCAAAACAACAAACAAAAAGACAAACGACACAGAACAGTTGAACAACTGATCATGCATTTGTGTATTTATTCTTATGTTGATCAACCTGTTTTGAGAAACTGTGAATGACACAATGCGTTATGATTAACTTGTACGAAACAGCGCCTGGTCTGACTGAGCACTTAACAAACAGAATTTCAGAAACCTGTCTGTGGAGGACACTACCTCGGTTGACAAACAATTTCCTTTTAATTTTCTTGCAAACGTGCCTACAGGGAAAAGCCAACTTCACTGCAGGGAACTGGCACAAAAACAAGTCTAAACTATATAATATTTTTTTGAAAAACAGATGGTGTGAATTGCTAGTGCCTACATACATGTACTGTACTTTAACTTACATAATAGGGGGGAAAATGGAATTATTACTTTACAAGCGCACAAGAATAAAAAGTCTTCATGACTTTTCTTGTGCATGTACATGGCCTTGTGTGTGGGACCAAAAAAAAGTGGCAACCTTGCATCACAAAGTTCACAAGTCTGCAATAAAGTGCAGTGTACATCACAAAGAGAAACATACACACAGGCAGTAAGTATAGGGTATAATCAGCCAACACGGAAATAGTGCAAGATTGACACAGATAAGTGAAATGCCAGTTAAAACCTCGGTCATAGTTCATGTAAGGCCAGGGTGGATGGGTGGGTGTTTGGGAGTTTAACGTCCTTTTCCACCACATAAGGGTGATATCAAAGACAGGGCAACGAGAAAAAAGGACAGCACAAGCATTTGGCCCCAGCCGGCGGGATTCGAACTCACTCATGTAAGGCCAATTGATGGTACGCGCAACACAGGTCATCACAGCAATTAGCAACTACTGGGAAAATTCAAATGAAGGGCAATTAGCTTTTGCAATTCCTCTAGAAAGAAATCTTTCCTAAATGCAAATGATCACCGTATGTATAACTCTGAAATTCAAGAGTACTGCAAGTCATCTGAAAACTGATATTTAAAAGGTAACAAAGAGTTGTAACTGCTGTGCTTACAAGATCAGTGCAAAGTGGAGTACCAGGGGGGGTATACCTGAACTTTACTAAAATTAAAGTAAATGTAACCCCACGACACAAATATCATCTATTTGTTTATACGGTGAATGCAAACATAACAAAACCATTTGTGGATGTTAGTGTTTTACCTAAATGAAACCTGCATTCTACACATACTTGATAATTATAAGGGAAAAAAACAACAATACACTCATACAGCAACAAATATATATATACGTTATAAAACAAACAAACCAAAAAAAGCAAACACATAAAGTATAATGTTCTGGTACTAGCAAACACAACATTATGAAAAACTCATTTGTTCTATTGCAATGTTCTAATTTGTTCATGACAGTTTTACTCCTGTCAGCAAAACACACTTGTACTTAGCAGAAACTGCACAAGTTCAAGTTACATGTAAAAAAACTTGTTTTCTGAAACCTGCGCCAAATAACAAACTAACTGATATCATGCTGATGCCATGTGCAAGTTCAAATAAAAAAAATTGGAGCATCTGGAGGAAGGATTTTATCAGAACATGGCCAAACTATTTCTGACTGTGTGAGACTTCATGCAGTCTAGAAGGTTGAAATAAGGTAACAGAACAGTTATACAAACTGAATAATTATGGGACACTGGATCTAAAATGGTTCACTACATGCTGAATGTTGGACGCTGGATCTAAAATTGCCCTCACATTCACATTCATATCACAATGATCAGCGGGATCTCAGCATTCTGAATTGTAATAAAATAGGAATATAGTTTGTACACATACATGTAATACTAATTTGCCTATTTCATACTGGACTGTTTACACACACACACACACACACACACACACACACACACACACACACACACACACACACACACACACACACACACACACACACACACACACATACGCACACACACACACACACACACACACACACACCACACACACACACACACACACACACACACACACACACACACACACACACACACACACACACTCATTCTCTTCACAACCAATTTGGTCAGAAAATAGCTGCATAGCGAGTAGTTGGTATAACTTGTCTTCACTGAAAAGACCACAGCACACTTGAATGGCAAACTGTACCACTCATGACAAAGATCCATTCCACTTACTTGTACACAGGAACTAACAATTTTTTTTTTCTGTACCCAGACTGAACTACAGATGGCTTGAACTGACTGATTCCATTTAGCTATGAACAGACCACCATCTTCAGACTACGAACTGGACACTGCAGACTGCGTGCCCACCTGTGCCGCCTTGGGCTGTCACACTCACCAGACTGTCCGTGCGGAACAGCCCCTCAAACCCCGGAACACATTCTGCAGTCCTGCCCCCTCTTCAAAGAAGCAAGGACACAACACTGGCCGAACGGAGCCACACTGGCAGAGAAACTCTGGGGCAGCAAAACAGACCTCTTGAAGACCACTGCTTATATAAAGACCACAAACCGAATCATCTGAGGCGGAGTCCAGAACAGGGAACGCAGAAGAAGAAGAAGAAGAATTCCATTTAGCTAAATGTCAAAACCGATCTGTTCACACTTGAATGATTCCCAGGTATGCCAAGGATTGCTTAATACAAAATGGCACATTTTTAGAATTGCAGGTATAAGTATGAACACAGACTCTTCAATTCAAAAATCAATCAAAATTAATTCTCTGTGCCACTACCTCTGTTCCCACTTCCGAAAACAGACAGAGAAAACAAACACTCTGAAATACTGCAACCAGTTGAAAGAGATTCATGCCTGAAAGAACGATTTATCCTTACCTGCAAATGAAACAGTAGGAACATAAGAGAAAATAAGGTCTTTATTTTTACGGAGGTAATCATCACCAATTTCCTCATTAAAAACGCAAACCTCAAGGGTGGAGAATACAAATGGGAGACAACACACTTCAGCCTGTGCTCTGAAACCACCAATTTTAAGTACATGTACCTTACTCAAATTAAGGCAGGGGAGAGAACAATTAAAAAAAAGACTTGGTGGGAGAAGAGTTAAACAGCTAGACAAACACACAAGGACACCTCAGTTAGACTCAAGTGACCATATGTCAGGTGTAAATGCTGACCCTGGAAAAAAGTGTAAATGCTCTTTAAAATAACTCACTTCAGTTTACTAAAAGAGTTGCACGGGTGAAGGATATATATATATATATATATATATATATATATATATATATATATATATATATATATATATATATATATATCCTCCTAGTGGGAGGGAAATGGGGGCCCTATGAATGGTGAGATACCCTTAGTTCTGTTAGACATTTCAGTGGTAGGATGGTAGATCCCCCCTCCCTCCTCCACTGTGGCTTGTAGCCAATATAGGGCAAGGCGGACTTGTCCAATGGCATACAAAGCACACATCTCCTAGATCTAGGAAGCACTCTCAGCTTTACTTACTTCCCTTACTTTCAAATTGACCTGATTGAGCGCATGTTTTCAGCTTTAGCGACGCCTTTGTTCCGATTCTATGTATGACTTCTAACAACACCAGTGAGTTAAAACCCGTACCCAACGAGCAAAAGCAATCTTCGGCCAACATGGTTGTGGTAGTTTATCGTTCTGGGTAATGGCCCCTCAAGAAAACTGCATCACATGGAAAGGGAGGTAAATTGCGCTGACCAAAACAAAACAAAAACAAAAATGCTGTTGTGTTGAACAATTTTTTTTTTTTTTTAATCCAACACTGTTGTATGCTAATCTGATTGCTAGACACACACAAGGTCCGATCAGGACTCCTTTGTAAGTACCACTGGAAGCAAAACCCATCCCTCTAAAGACTGAAATAAGTATTGCTTGGTACTGGCCTCTGTAGTCCTGTTTTCGTTCTGGTGGGACCTGTGGAGAGATTGGTTGCTAGAGAATTGTCATGAAGGTGGGACAGGGGTACTGGTCGGCAATTTCATACTACAATCCTTGACATTCTGAATGACTAAAAAAAAACAACACACAACTTCAAACAGTGTCACACATTTTTGAATGATAAAAATTACTGCATGTTAAAACACATACATGTGCCAAAAAAAAAAAAAAAAAGATAAAAAACATGCCATCAACAACAAACTCATGTAACAGTCACTACATCAGTCTAAAACTGGCATTTGAAATGCGACACACACAATGTATCACTGTAAAAAAGTACAGTCTCAACAAGCGTGCACAGCTGCATAGCCACCGCCATCAATGGAATGTGAGGGAACACCAACAAGAAATAGGATAATTCTATACATGTACAGTACAGCAAAATATAACTTTCTGGTTTTTTTTTTTTTGTTACATTGGCTAATCTGGTGTAAGTTTTTTGTCTTTTTTTATGGAAAATAGTGCAAACTGCACTTCAGCCAGTCAGGCAAAGCAAAATTCTGATGAAGGCAGGAAATCCCAGCTGGGACTTGGAGTCGATGAAGGTACAGATGACATTTTCAGGTGGCTGCATAATTATGTGCAGGAAAAAGCTTGTGGAAATAACACTAGAAAAAGTACCTTTGCCTGTTTAAACAGGGGAACAAAGATATATATGTGCAAAGGCCACAGTGAATTCACGTACAGAATACAGACTGTAAATGTGATAAAAGGTGAACCATAACACCAACAAAATCAACCCTCCAATCGCCACTTCACAAAAGAGAGATAAAAATGTATAAACCATTAATCATGTGACCAAGCCAGAGAAATCCTAGCATATAATGTGATGCCGCATGCGAAAACAGGGCTCAAGTCACTGGGTACTGTTATGAGTTTTGAGCTAGACCAGGCAAAAGAGCACCGAGTATTATATGGATTGACCACTGTCCCTCCCAACTTCAAAGAGTTATAGCTAAACAGCTATCACACTTAAAAATATTGTGGTTTTTTTCTGGCACCAGGAAAGACATAGTTTGGATGTTTCCACAAATTTCATAACACAAAAATGAACACTTTGACACTTTAGCCGTGTTTTCGCATGCAGCGTCACATTTGCTGGGATATTTCCCATGCACAGTCACATGATTATTTCAATGAACTGCTGATAGTGACTGTTTTTTTTGTTTTTTTTTTAAACACATACAACAAACAAGTGACCAACGCGTGATTGTGGAGACAACTGCCTGGAAAATATTAAAGGGCCACCGTCCAACATTGACCGGGAACAACTTCTGTTTGTGAACAGTTTGTGCTTGTGAGCCTGCCTGTATGCTAAAAATAGTCTGTCTTAGGGTTTGTAAAGCTCTCAATTATTTACACGCAATACACTGATGGATAACTTAATGAGGGCAACTTTAACAGCTCCAAGCTCTTCTGGTCGGCCATGAGAGAAGACTGCAGCAGATGATGTGCGTTTCAGCCTGTGTTTGGTCAATACCAGACTTTTAATTTTAAGGCAGTGACTCACAGTATGAGTGTGACTGTGCATGAGTCTGTATCAGTATATGGTACAATGCTAGACATCCCCTTCCGCACTAGAGCTGGCCTCAAAGAGCATATGGAACTTTGCAGTGTGACACAAGAATTCAACGGTGGTCTGGGGTAAAAGTTTAAAACTATGTACATACTAGGAGGAGGAGGGGAGTGTGTTTGACTTCAAGGGCTGACTGCAGCTTGTGTTGACTGCAGCCAAGTCTCTCCTGGAAGGACTCAAATGAAGGAGCCAAAGTGGTACTTGCTGGCACTTTCAAACCAGCAAAACAGTTCCAAACCATTTTGTAAGTCTGGAAACGTTAGGCAGAGGACCTTTAACAAACAGTTAAAAAGATCATCATCACAGACCTTGATTTTTCTTTCCTCACAGATTTTTAACAACATTATCACTGTACAGTTCCCTGAAAACACAGTCACAACTTGATTGAATATTTTTATCTCCTCCCTTGCCTCTGCCTTCTAGTTCTGCAGTCCACATGCAATGTTAATCAACTGGGTGAAATAACAGATTCAACTAAGTGACTGGACCACAAGAATTTCCAAGCAATGGGTATTACAGGCATATTTAGCTTTATCTTTTGCTGCTTCCTTGATTTCTTCTTGTTCTTCCTCTTCTGCGTTCCCTTCCCTTTTTTTTTATTTTAAAAAAAATTTGGTCTGCTTGAGCTGCTTCATTTTCTTTTTTGCTCTTGGTGGTTGATTTGGCACTTTCCATATTATTCTGACATTGCAAGCTGAGACCAATTATGTCCTGGTTTGCTTTCCTGTATTCTGCAGCATGCCCTCTTACCTCCATTGTTTATGAATTAAGATCATCCAAAGTCTGACTTTACAGAGAATGTTAAATGTATCTCACTGAATTTTGCCATCTGCAGTGGGAGTCTTGATGATGGGATCAAAAGTCAAAGCCAGTTTCATCCCAACTTCTAAATAGTCTCCGTCTCAGTTTTGCTTTGGGGTTTGTTTTTGTTTTTTGGGGGTTTTTTTTGTGTCTTTGTCATCATCAAGGGTGGGTGAGAAGCAAAGCTGAGGACTGGAGGGGGGGGGGGGAGGACAGGGGGCATTGGGGGTGGTGTGGCGGTGGTGTGGATTTAATCAAGTAATCAGTTCTCCACCACATTCGTGCAACATCACATTGATATTCACAAGGTATATATATCACTCTCTTGTTCTAAGTACATCAATAGTGAAAATATACCAAAGAGACTTGTAAGAAAATTGTAACAAATACTTTGATTCAAAAACAATCAGAAAAGCTGAGATTATGCCTTTTCTAACAGATAATTATACATTATTTACAGAAATAAATTACAGCATGCACTGTGAATTAAATTTAAACTACAGTAATTAATATTGATTCTTGATTTGCTCTGTCCAAAGTAACCTTGACTGACAGTGATAGCCAAACAAACAAAAAAATGGTTGGGGACAAAACAGGTAATTCCAACTCCAAGAATGTATTTCACTGAAAAAAATTCACCAAAAATTAACATGGTAATTGGTGCCTGATATTTTCCTTTCCATTTCCTGTCCAATATTTTCCTGCATTGTTTCGAGTTCCAGACAGAGATGCAAGGCTATGAGGTATGTCTAAAATGATAAAGATCCACAACAAATTTAACAACTCACAACCAGCCATCAACAAACTCAATATGAGTTACCAGACTCATCATAAATATCTTTCAAGGTGCATATATGATATTGTAACTGTATACACTGTACAACAGCCACATTTGCATGATTTCTTCCAGGTAAAAAAAGCAGAAGTTATGCAGAAAGAACAAATCAAAAAGAATGACCTAAGCCGGGATGCTAACAGTATGACCTGTGAAAAGAGAAGGAAAAAAGCTCATTCTGGCAATGCTTTTAACACTAACAGCTGATCACAGAAGTAGTTAAGCTGGGGTGAAAGGGTGGGTGTGTTTAGGTTTATCTTCCTTGTCCACCGCATATAAGGGTGATGTCAAAGATGGGGCAACAAGGAAAAAGCCAGCACAAAGTTCTGACTCCCAGCCAGGACTCGAACTCACAACCAGAGCATTTTAAGTACAATGTTCTACCACTCGACAGTCCCAGTTAAAACACAAAATGCACAAAGAGTAAGATTTACATGATAAAACATTCACCAGACATCCATATCTATCAGTCATCCAACCTCAAAGTGAAATATATAACTTGCAAACTTTGCGTTTTGATTCTGTCAACCACAACAACAACAAAATCTGTAGTAAAGAGCAATACAAAAATTGCATCAGCTGTGTCTCTCTCTCTCCTGCTCAATATGACTTCACACGTGGAGACATACAGAGATGTGGATGTACACTGTATGAAACAAGAGTAACATAAACATTCCTGTTGATAAACTTCTTTTTAAAAATCAGTAAAAAGGAGGACCTTAAGGTAGAGCGGTGACCACTTCCACAGTGCAAGGAGTAGCATAGCCGACCATTCTCCAGAGGACTTTCTCAGCAAAGCTCCAGCACAATGGAGTGTAAAACCTACCTTGTGAAGCTCAGATTGAAGCTTCACCAAGGAAAACACACCTCATGTTGTGGCAAGTCACCAGGGTGGTGATACTTAACAATAGTTAGTGACCACAGCTTGCCACACTGCAAACACGTTCACTGATAAAATGAGCTGTTATACCAACTCACGGTTATGCACTCTTGTACAGGTGTAGAAATGCGTTCTGACAAGATCAAAACTGGTCCAAAAACAGAAAAGAGAATCCGAAGTTCAAGATCAGAGCACCAACGGTGATATGTATTCTCATTCTCATCACTAGTAGTCCACAGTTTGGCAAGTCTTTAGTTGCAAATGCTAGTAGGATTCACACCATTTTCATAATGTATCTCACACACTGGATAATTCCACTCCCCAAACTGACATACTGATGAACATGCTGAAACTTGTAGACGATTTCACCATCATCTGATAGCCGCAATTTTCAGTACAGCATGTTTTCACAGAAGGATCTGTGCACACACATGTAAACAGTCTCAAGAACATGCGATGCTTCAAGATGATTTCACAAGCATCTCATGTCTGCCGTTTCTAGTACAGCACCTTTTCACGGCCAAATGTGTGCACACACTTATCCACAGTTTCAAGAACACGCGACGCAGCTCCATTTAAGAGCGCTGGGTAGTCTCTTTCTGTCAGTTCTCGTACGTGCAGATCAGCTAACTTGAACCCTGATGCCTCCATTCTCCGGACGACCTGTGTGGGAAACGAAATAAAGTAAGTGGTCACACTTAGAAACATCACATTCATCCCAACCGCTTACGTACAGGGCTTTCATAATGTAACATCAATTTTGGCTGCCATGTGTACCGCTAGCTCAGTACAGGTAGTATACAGAGGCACGTAAATGCAGTCATGCCACTTGGAATGGCAGCCTGCATGCAGCACAGCCACTGTTGCGGAGATGATAAACTTGTCAATTGATGCCAAACATTTGTACTGCACAGTGCACTATGAGACTGACATGCCAACAAACTAAAGTCAATGCAAAAAAAAAATCATCCAAGTGTTAACATCATGCAGTGAACCACAATAGTGAGGACCAACAGGAAAAACATGTTCCATGTTCCCCAAACCTACACACTTTCTAAAATGACACACAAGCAAGGACACACACATGCGCGCGCGCTCGCACACACACACACACACACACACACACACACACACACACACACTTCATTATTCCCTACATAACAATTTTCCATTTAAAAACAAAAAATACAAGGAGATATGAAACAAACTTGTGTTTTTTAAAAGAATACTTTAACTTAAGCCACACTCACCTCCTGTCCGAGAAAGCAGACCTTGCTGGGCATATTGCTACCACAACGGAAGCAGGAGAGCACCTTGTAGACAACGTTGGGGAACTGGCAATGGTTCAGGTACCTCACGTAGTCAGCGGCTGGCTCTTGAAAGCCTTGGTCTGCATCCACATGGATCAAATGGCCTAGGGGGAAAAAAAATTGTTACATGTAGATAAACAGGAACACACACACACTGTTACACTATGGGAAGCCAAACTTTCACAAGATTTCTCCATACTGACCTTTGAAGCCCCTGTGGAGGTCGCTGGGTTTGCTGATGTGTCCCAGCCACCATAGCAACACGTACTCCAGCTGCAGCTTCTGCGTGCGGTCAAAGGTCACGACCTCTGTCACCATTGAATCCAGATACTGAAGCTCCAATGGTGACCTTTTGATGACCTTGGGAGTGGGTGCGACAAAAAGGCCTGGAAAAAAGAAATCCATCTGTACACAAAATCTTCATGAAATACCTAATTACATGTAATCTCTACATGTTATCCCCAGCCAGAACAATCTTGCTAAAGAAAAATTAACATTAAAAAATTGACTTTTATATACACATGTGTGTGTGTGTGGGTGGGGGGGGGGGGATCTTATATGTGTTTAGTCCTTGAGGTCTGTGACGTGTGTTTAGTGCCGCTGTTTAATAACAAATTGCCCAAATTGGGATAATAAATGAAACTGAATTGAAAAATTAAGGATCAATAATCTCAAAATAGCCAAAAATCAGGTGATGCCAATTTCCATACTGTCTAGTCCATTCCAAGAAAGTTGTCTTTACTTTCGTAGAACTTTGCTCCAACTTTCAAATTTTTTCACGGCTTTTTCTTTATGGCCTAGAAGAAAAAGAAAAGGAGGGAAAACGGACAGATATCCTCACCTCTGAGTGTGCCATCCGCGTGGGTCATCGAGCCGAATGCTGTATGCCAAGCCTCGTCGGCATTAAAGGTGCTCACCAGAGTGGACGCGATAACACCCTCTGTGCATGGTGGTGTATGGTACAGCTGCAAATGAAAACTCTGCCATGACAAAACAGTTCAACTAGTATGAAAGAAAGCGCTACGATGCAAATGCCAACATGACCTAAGACTGGCAAACTTACCGCCTAATGCCCTACCAGTACCACCAAAACATGTTTCCTCTAGGTTCATTTTCCCCATCCATCAAAAAGTTTTGTTACTTAGGACAGCTAATGGTGAAACTAACATATAGTATCAGCTGCACATACCGTGCCGTCAATAACCAATACACGGATACAATGATATGGTGAAAGGTAGGCGCCGTCCGTTTGTAGGCACAAGGTGGCGGCGGCCGTGACAGCAGGTCAGTATGAGCCGGCTAAGCCGGTCCAGAGGCAAAGGGTTAACATCGTTCAAGCTCGCTTGCAGAGCAGTGTGGGGGCATGTCTTGCCGGTAGGCAAGCCAGGTGGGAAACTGGCGATTGGGGGTTGGGTCAGGTGGCTTGGGAGTCATGTGCCAGGCTAACTCACTGGGGCAAAAGAGTCAATAGAGGGTTATCCCTCTTGTTGCCAAGTACGCGAACGCTTCTGACTGAAGTTGTGGGGGTATAGGGGGAATCTCCTATTGTATCATGTCATCTGGTATATCCGTAGGAGAAACCAACATATTGTATCAGCTGCACGTAAGAAGCTGAATGAATGAAAACACTCTCCATGTACAGACTCAGCAACTTCTATGCAGCTCTGCATCCTCAAAATCCAGTCATAAACAAGCAAAGCCCATGGCTTCCCCATGGCTCAATCCTAACACCAACCATTACATCTTTAACCCCCTTCTAGCCTGCTTGCTGGAGGTCGTTTGTGAATCACGGTGCTTTATCAAAGCCGATCGAACCTGTGTTGATTGCTTCCCACTAGGCACCATTTTGTCAACACTTGAGACGCGCACTACGATTGGCTGCATGATCTAGAAACTCAACTGAGATTGGCCACAACCTCCAGTTCAAAGGTTACTGTCCACAAAGCACTAAAAATAGTCGATGTAACAAGCTTCGGTCAAATTTGTCTCCTCCGTATTTTTCGCGGCCAAACCGTATTTCCGTATTTAATTGAGTCAAGCGGAAAATCATACGCCCATTCCGTACTAGTTGGCCCCTCTGAACTCACCCCCAGAAGACGATCCAGGTGGTAGACTAAAGCGAACGCAACATGGTTTTGCTTCTCTCCCTCCTCCACCACGAACTTGGCGCGCGAAATCTTGTGTCCAGCTGACGAGGTGTTGTAGTTGATGATCATGGAGCCTCCGTGTGACCCCTGACCTGACAGAGGTCGAACGCTGCTGAAGCCCGTGATGCTCTGCACACGCACTGCACGCTTCCAACTCTTTTCTGTCATGCCTGGGGAGGAGAAGGGAAAGTACAGCAGGCAGAAGGGAAAGTACAGCGGGCAGAAGGGAAAGTACAGCGGGCAGAAGGGAAAGTACAGCGGGCAGAAGGGAAAGTACAGCAGGCAGAAGGGAAAGTACAGCGGGCAGAAGGGAAAGTACAGCGGGCAGAAGGGAAAGTACAGCAGGCAGAAGGGAAAGTACAGCGGGCAGAAGGGAAAGTACAGCGGGCAGAAGGGAAAGTACAGCGGGCAGAAGGGAAAGTACAGCAGGCAGAAGGGAAAGTACAGCGGGCAGAAGGGAAAGTACAGCGGGCAGAAGGGAAAGTACAGCAGGCAGAAGGGAAAGTACAGCGGGCAGAAGGGAAAGTACAGCAGGCAGAAGGGAAAGTACAGCAGGCAGAAGGGAAAGTACAGCGGGCAGAAGGGAAAGTACAGTGGCAGTGATGTTGCCAGGATATTTTTTCTTCGGCGATTTAGCCGAAACAGCCAGGAAAGTTTCGGCTTTTTACAGAAAGTTTCGGCTCTCTCTGCCGAAGCAGTTTTACAAGTTTTTCGACTAGATTCCCTACTGTTACGTGCTCCCACCACCTCCATGAATTAAAGAAGTTCTGTAAAGTTGCGTTTTCTTGGAAATCAGTCCAGCCAGCACAGGAATCTCGCAGAAACGGACATAATCGAGCCGATTCACTCGTGAAAACTTCGGCTCGGCCAGCCGACATGACAGACAGATTATCAGCTTCTTTTTAAAAAATCCGCTTTTAGCCGAGATCCGACCCCAAACGACAGTGCAGTGGGTAGGAAAGATTTTAACACTATAACGGTAAACCAACAGATGAAATCTGATACCAAGAACAGGGCTTCATAATTCATACGTGAGAACTACAGTGCCAACGTATGAAGTCAGGACATTTCTCCTGAATATTACCCACTGTGGTGCAGAAATAATACTACTAATAGGTTCATATTATATCTGCCTTGATAAGAAAGTGATCAGACACATTGAAAATTGGTCTATGACTAAGGGCAAGGGTCAAGAGACAACATACTCTACACTTGTAAATACACGTTCAGTTAACTGAAACGAAGCTGGAAACACTAAGATCAGTTTTAGCATACAACAGCCAGTATGAACAAGCAGGCTGTACAATTTGTTTTCCTTTTATATACGGTAATATTTCTTTGATGTCACACTAAGATCAGGCGACAGGGACAATGTATACATATCATGTGCTGTCTATGTGCGTGTGTGCTATGTGTGTGTATATGTAAGTGCATACATGCTCATGACTTCACATTTCTTCGAGCAAGTTTTGTGAATCCACATGGTAAATCTTTGTATATATTTGTTAAATTTTGAGTACACTCATCTATAACTATACACTGTATGCATACATACACATGTTGAAAAAGTGAAGAAGAGAATTTTTAAAAAACAACCCCCAAAAAACCCAAAAACCATATGAAAGTTTTTGTCCTTGTGAAAACCATCCCCCCCCCCCCCCCCCAAATATTTCAGTGACTTCAACAGAAAACTACTGCAGTTCCGGTTGCCTAAATTCCTACCTTTCATGCCCATATGAGCCATGACCCGCCTCTCCCTGCTGTGGAGCGCATCCTCTAAGTTGACCTGGTGACGGCTGACACACTGCTGCATCTCCTTCATCTGATCAGCTTCACTCATTTTCTTGTCGCTCTTTCCCTCGGCACCTTTGTGCGTGTCCTTCGCAACCTCTAGGCCCTTGTTCCTGATAGGTTCCTCCTGTTCTATGGAGGAGCCCTCTTTCTTCAGAAACAGTGTCACTCCCAAGTTGACATGAGGGATGCCAGAGTTCTTTCCCTTGAAAACTACTGTCATCCGACCTGAAAAATGGATTTGATGACAGTTTCGAAGACTGTTGCGAAGACTTCGACGACATAAGCCCAGCAACATATGTGGTGTCTTACACTACAATCACATGGACCTCGTGACCATCTCAACTGACAAAACCGAGCTCCTGCCCAATGTGCGGTAAAAAGCAGATCAGTGATACGGATATTTTTCCCTTCATTTTTTTTACTGATCAACTCAAGTAGAGATCTGCTGAAAAGTTTGCTCAGCAATGCTCAATAAATGGCAAGGATGGGTTTAAAAATTTGCCAAATAACCAAATTATGCACTGCACAACAAACATAATAGCAGTTTTGAAAGCCATTTTCAGTGAATGCATTTAACCAAAAGATGACAAAAGTTTCTGTAGCAACTTTAACGTAAGTGCCAATATTCAGAAAGAAAAAATAGGGAGAAAACAAACAAAAAAACACCGGCCCCCCGTAGTGTAGTGGTTAGCACTTCAGATGATGGACCGGGAGACCCGGGTTCGAGTCCCAGCCGAGGCAAGTGGGATTTTTCTACCTAGGTCGGCTCCTACCCACAGCAGGTGTGCTATGGGCCCAATGGGGAGGCTGTTGCCACACAGCCGAGATTCACCCACTTCGCGGGTGCGACTTTGGGGGTGCTTCCCTTGGTATGACACGTCTTATGATGTGGATGATTACACGGCCGGCACTGCAGGTGCCGTAGTTCCCAGGCCTGGTTACTGCCGGGATATTTATGACAGGAAGCGAGGAATGCGGCCCTGTCCCGCAGTCCCAAACCACACGGACCTCCATAGCATCATCTCACCATCATCCTCATCTCCATCAGCATGCATAATAAAAATTGCCCCAGCTTCCGAGCCCTCCGTGGATTCCACCCATTACCTGGGAGGAACACCACTGAAACTGGCAAAGGAGTTGGGGCAGCAAAAAAAAAAAAAAAAAAAAAGCATTATACACTGCACAGCAAACATCGTCAACACATCTAAAACTCACTTTCAGTCTCAGGGTTTGCCGAGAAGACGGCAAAGGCCCTGCACTCCGAGTCATCGGAGCAGTGATCCATGGCAGCACTGAGGGAACTGAAGGTCATCACGCAGCCCCACAGCACGCGCGAGTCTCCACATGTGTAGTCGTACAGCCCGGGAAAGTTGGACGAGTCCATGCGCTTGTACTTGTGGGGTTGAGGGTTTAGCTCGCCTCTCTAGTGAAAACAAAAACACCATTTTACGTGTCGAACATTACAAGAATGAAAACAATGAGGACAGCAGTAAGAAAGAATTTATTTTAACAATTAAGCCTGGAACTACAACAAAATCATCAGCATGAAAATCTTCAGACATCACTAAAGTACCGCCATCACTCACATCTTTCACATCCTCCTCCTGCTCCAAGGGATGGTCACCTCGCACCTTGTTGCGCCTGGTTTCGACAACGTTATCACGTAGGTTATCCTCCTCCTCATCTTCATCTTCATCCTCATCTTCCTCCTCGTGCACATTGCCCACATCAAGATGCTGGTCTCGCTTGTTTTTGAGAGCGTTGTACCCAGGTAAGTCTCTAATGCCATCATCCTCACGGATCTCTGTTGAAAAAACATGAACGTGACTTACTGATAAAATAAAATAGGGTTTGCAGCTGAAAGAAGGCATGGAGTTACATGCTGAGAGTTATATACATGTACTCCAAGACAACTTGTGTACCTGAAAGCTACTGCATTGTGAGGTGTTGCAAAGTGACAGACTTTTTAAACTCAGCTTTGTCCGTAATGAAAGTACTCATGTCTGCATGTCAGTGATATGGGTGACCAGGGTTGTACATTTAAGTCGGTCCCAGGACACTGACCTATAAAAATTTCAAATGTCCTATTTTTCCCACCTCAAGCGGACATTTGTCCTATTAAAATTTTTATTGCCCTCAAGTGGCCAGGACACTGTGTCCTATCACTTTGCTGTTTCCAGGACACTTTGTCCTATAGAAGCTGTGGAAAATGTGCAACCCTGTGGGTCCGCATGTTGTGGGACTTTTCCTCTGGTGAAGGTCTTTTTTCATCTTCTTCTATATGCTGGCATGTGGTTTACAGATCCAAACAACTCCATTCACAGAAAGGCTGAACGAAAAAACATGTTCTTATAATACGTCTATGGTATACCAATATAAATAACTGAAACAAAATCACATCAGCACTTCTTTCGGTAATTGCTGAGGTTTCAGACAGCAGCATGCACCAGCCGTATTTCACATTACACACCAATACAGCGGAAACATACCATATTTGTCTGCAAGTTCTTCAAGGAAAATGATCAAATCATTGGGAGACACGTCCAAACGGCGGATGCGGTCAAGCATGTCATCCACTGCTTTCCTCTCCTCAGGTGGTGACTGCTGCAGCAGAGGAACCAAAACTAAGCGCCCAAACACCCACAGGTTGGTTCGCTGGTTCAACCCCCTACACCGTCCATCTTGGCACTCCACCCCTGACATGTGTGAAAGAAACAAAACATGGTCAGTTATGAGATGATACGAGACAACACTGGTTATGAGATGATACGAACTCACGGCAAGAGCATTAGAAGTCCAACGCTCTACCATTAGGCCACCCTGGCTCCCCTTACACATGGTTGAGAACCATAACGAAAGACAAGTATTTGAAAGACAAGACAACAGTGCAAATACAGAACTTCGATTTCTTTACAGGGCACAAAACAAATGCACAATCGTTCATCTTCATGACTGATGAAGTTCTGATGAATAACTGGTAGGTGCAACACAACCGTGCATAATACAGGTTATGGTGTTGGTAATTCCTCAGTTCCTGTACTGTACGTAATTAACTCTTGCAAGCCCATGCAAAAATCATGTATTTACTTGAAATCTTCAGATCACTATGCGCCACCTCAAGCCACTATTATGCAATCTGCAGCGGTCTTGGGCCTAGCGGGAAGGCCCATGCTTTGTGTAACTGGCTCGTACTGGTGCGCAGTGGATGTTTCTTTTTGACTGGTCTTATCATATGGTGGGCAGGGGGGTGGTCGGGCTTTGGCTCTTAAGAGTTAAGGGAAATGCACAATACCATTTGCTTACAGCCAAAGTACACATCTGAAAGTGTCAGCGCGCCAAGCAAAATGGAGATCTCAGTGCGTGCAAGTACAGTTGAGGTAGTAAAGTTGGCCCCCTAACGCCATTTGTACCTCATGTATTAAATTACAGGGCCCCTAGTAAAAGTCGAGGTTAACTCTTTGACATCGTGAGCTTGGCCAGTGACCTACTTCCCTGCTGACGCGCATGCAGCTGCTGGCTATTTAGGGCAACGCGAATCGGTTCGCGGCTCGGTGCCTACGGCTGTTGAGAGTGACGCGAGCCGGATCGCGTCCCGATGCGTAAAGGTTAATTTAACCCACGGCTATGGGCCTAACCCAGACTAGGACAAAAGAAACCCAAAAGCAAAAGCAAAATTAAATAAAAAAAGGAAGCGAAGAAAGGAAGATAAAAACTTTCTGTAACGGCAGGCACCTTGCTGGATCGGGCCTGCTTCTTGATTTAAAACAAAAAACAACAGAAAATTTAACCCTAGAGCTATAGTTTAGTTCAAGGTTAGACTCTACCCCGGGGTTAAAAGCCCTAACCTCGACTTTTCCATACGAGCTCATAAGATCTACTGAGCATCATGATCACACCATTACTAAGAGGTAACCCTATCAACAGGGATGGATTTACTCTAATTTACTAGAAACCAATGAGACATTGTCTCCTTGACCAGTCATTTTTATGAGACATTTTCATTTTCTATGAGACAATCAAGTTCACCCGCATCACTCTGTCACATGTCTGTGCCGAGAGCCTGTTCCAAAGTGCAGTGACGTTCAGGTTCTGAACGGAAAAGGACCTCTCGATCGCAGAACTGAGAAAACTGATAACGCGCCAATATTTTTTGCACCTCTTTCGAGCGAGAGTTCCTGGCAGCGCGCGCAGCGAGCGGGATAAGTAAGCCTCATCACTAATATTAGATTAGTGTAACAGTCTCTATGACTGACACGGACAGCGCATCTCTGCTTCGCGTTGTCAAGTGCGCCTGTGAGGTCATGTTCGTGCGACATATGACGCATTTTGCGAAATTTCTCTGCGACATTTTATCAAAATATGAGACATAGTCACACGACGCGCGAGAAAATCGATCCCTGTATCGGTAAACTTACAACTCCCTAGAGGACCTGTTAGGGCTGACCATACTGACTGAGTGCATACATACCAACTTCTGAACCTTGCATCAAGCAGTCGGAACTCCTCCTGCACTGCTTGTCTTCAAGCACAACATCGTCCATGTCTGTCAGTTTTAGCTGTTTGCGGTTCACCAAGACAAAGTCCTTCATTTGCAGACGAGGCAGTCCTAAACTTCCCAAAGGGGACGTCTGTAGAAACTCCAGAAGGCTGGCCACATCAAGGGCAACCTGCAGAACACGTAGCACAATGTTCTACGTTACTCGGCGCTGTTAGCCCTGCTAGAGTTTCCGTTTGATATAGCGGAGGAGCAGTGGAGTGGAGCGTGTGGCTAGCAGGACAACAGTGGCAACAGGAATATACAATATGAAGGCTTAGTAGCAACAACATCAGCAGCAGCAATGATTCTTCCCTTCGCTTCATTTTCGCAAAATCTTTAGTTCACTGCTGATGATCTCCATGGACTGACACTTAACCAGTGTTGTCTCTGTATTTGTGATTCTGTAATTTGTGCCCTGAATAGGCTACTGAGCCGTAACTCTGGGAGTGCACTTGTTTCATGTAAGTGCTGCTCTTTTTCTGACAAATTGCCAGTCCCTTCCATTCTCATGATTTTTCTCCACCTGTAGAAAAGGGAAAAAAGCAACCCTCCAAAAAACAAAAACAAAAAAAAAAAAACCGAACAAAGAAAGTACAAAAATCTACAAAAACATGAGCTGACAGTCTCAATTTTTGAAAAACTATGCAAATCAGACACATACTGGTTATGAAATGACAGAGATTTTTTATCTGAGCTATGAAATTTCTGTATGCGTAGTGATTTAAAAAAAAATAAAAATAAATAAAAAATCATGTAAGAGGTAACATACCCTCACTCTTCGTGCCCAGGACAATGAAGACACGACGTCTGAAGTGAGCGGAGTCCCAGCCTCCATCACCAGCATCATCCCTTTCTTACGCATGTCCAGTGAGATGTGATCGCCGCGGAGACAGTACCCAAGTATGTTGATGAGACTAGGGTGCTGGAAGAGGGTGAGAAAGAAAACCTCCCGCATGAGGTGGTAATTACCCATGGGGTTGCAGAACTCGGCGTTGTAGATCTGCTTCATGCAGGCGATCTTCGTCTGCACGTCGTTTGCCTGGCTCTTCACCACCATCACCTTGCGGTCCCAGCGTTCGCGGTGGTAGCTGTAAGAGTCAAGCTCCGGCTCTTCCAGGCGCTCCACGAACTTCTTAGCCGAGGATCCCATGCTGCCCCCGATCTGAAGGTTGTCGATTTCTCCACACGTCATGGGACTAAGAAGGTCAAGTTCCAGCATGCGGTCCTTCAGGATTATGGCGACTTCGTCAGGTTCCCGCGCACTCTTCCAGTCTGGCGGATACAACATGGCCAGCACCTCTTCCACCTGTTGTTTGGTTAGACCGTTCCTAGAACCGCCACCCAGCAGATCAAAGTTTCTATTGCTGCCTCTCATAACGTTGAAACCATCCCTGGGACGAAAGCGGAATGACCTCCTTTTCTCCAAGGAAGGGAGGGAACTGCTGGGCGAGGGTAGGCTGTCCTGACCACTAAGCGTCCGATATGTCATGACCAACCCCAGAAACACAACAGAGAAGACCAGCAAGGCCAGGCTCTTGCGCGTCCGAAGACGAAGCAAACGGCGCCGACAAGACATTTTTGGTGTGGCCCTCAGACGTAGGGTGCGGAAGCAAAAATACTTAACTGGAAAAAAAAAAAAAATTCAAAGAGTTAAATAGCAGTAGCAGTAGCAGTGTGTGTGCACTATATTTGTGGAACTGGATGGATACAAGGCAGATGGTGATCAGTATTTAGGTCGCCTCCTATTACTACAACTAGTACAAGGTACAGACCCATACGCTTAAGTCAAACACGTTTAAGTCGAACTTCGGATACGTCGAAGCAAAAAGTTTTTCCCGGCAAAACTTGCTCTTTGTATGACTAATTTTTTTACGGATAAGTCGAATGAGTACTCAAAAACGGATAAGTCAAAACTCGGTTATGTCAAACGGAATCTGCAATTTTAGCCTCGGATAAGTCGTACCAGTCGCTGGCAGGGGAATTTCTTTTTGTCCGTCTGATGCATCAGCGCCAAAACACGGCTTGCACAGAGATTTAACATTTTCCGTGCAAGTACAGGTTGACAGTGTTATGTGTCCTGCGGGCCTTAGGGCTGGTTATCTTGGGTGGTAGAACACGAAATTGGCGAGAAACACGTGCAAGAACAGAGCTAGGCGTGAGATCTGACCCTGTGCCCCTGATCTGTGAGGTTTTCTGTCGCCAGTGTCAAGAAGGTGATTTGCCGTCGGTTTCAGAGGGTAAGCAGTGAGTTATTCCTGGTGTGTGAAATGTGTGTGTGTGTGTGTGTGTGTGTGTGTGTGTGTGAGAGAGAGAGAGAGAGAGAGAGAGAGAGAAAGTTTGCCGGTTGGTGCCGTTAGAGTTGGATCTTTCTGCTATTTGACTGCGTGTGTTTATATGACGTTGCACTAGAATTTATTGAGCACATGCGATCATATGACTGCGAACGCGCGCGCGCACGCGCGCACACACACACACACACACACACACACACACACACACACACACACACACACACACGCACGCACGCACAGATAACGCTGCTGATCTTACAAGCAGAATAAGAGTCAGTGAAACTAGAAAAGAAGAAGAAAACATAAGCTGGAAACTTATCACCGTTTGGTGCCAGACAGCTTTCATGTCAGAACAAAACAGCCATCAGAAGAACTTGGCTTTCTAATTCCTCTGCATTGCATGTGTGACTATGGTGAGACCAAGCCAATACTGAAAGTGAACTCAACGTGAACAAAATAGCTACGGAGATTCGATGATATGGCAGCTTACACGAGCGTATTGAATATAACAAATCCTAGCAGTAAGGCTCAGTATAGTTCGCACCCCTGGGCCGTACTGGGCAAACTATTCAAACGCATCCACACTCGTTTAGTAGAGTTCGCCTGCTTATATCGATTTAGGGTTAGATTTAAGGTTGGGGTTACCTTGTGGTAACTGATGGTGCAATCGCTATGTTGTTCAGACGGTCGCAGTGCATTTACAGCAGGTGCAAATGACAGCAGCAGTAAGTTTATGTTGACCAGGGAAAGTAAATTTCATTTTCCAAATCGAATCAGGGGGTGAACAGGTGCAACTCGCTTAACTCGAAGCTAGAGTCGAAATTCGACCTTATCGGTCGTCACGGATAAGTCAAACTTCGGATACGTCGAACAAAAATCCATTTCCCCTGCGAATTCGACTTAAGCGTGTTCGACTGTAGTACAATAGTACTAGGATTACGACAAGAGTTGCTCGTGCATTGAACTAATCATTTCCAAATCCACCAAGCCCCTGCCTCAAACACATACGTATACTGACTTAGTATTCAGCATTTCCGTTTTAATTAGCTGTCAGCAAACTACACATACTGCAGGGTTGCACATTTTCCACAGCTTCTATAGGACAAAGTGTCCTGGAAACAGCAAAGTGATAGGACACAGTGTCCTGGCCACTTAGTGGCAATAAAAATTTTAATAGGACAAATGTCCGCTTGAGGTGGGAAAAATAGGACATTTGAAATTTTTATAGGTCAATGTCCTGGGACCGACTTAAATGTGCAACCCTGATACTGAGGTCATGTGAAGAAAAAAATTCTCAAAACAGTTCACAAAAAGAACCTTCAATCGTAGTTCAAGCAGTTCAATCAATACACACCCTAGCAAGTGCAAACTTCCTGACACAATGTCTTCAAAAACACAAAGCAGTGACACAGAATGATCCTGTACCTCTTGACTCAAGCAAGTGTGATGCAAACTACAGCCCAGACAGGGACATGACATAAATCAGAAGGGCAGGTTCATGTGTAATATATTACCTCACAATGATCTGTACCTGCACACACTGACACAGCATAAACTGAAAACTTGATCCACAAGTCAGGGTGCAGCAGACATCTTGTCAAACTCATACACTTCATTCTAGTCCATATGACGGAAGGTGTCAACAAGTGTCTAATGCACAATATATATACCAATTCGTTACCTCTAGTCTCAGTTGTTCTCAGACATTTCACAAGACGTAGCATTTGAGACAGGTTACACACTTATGCTGCAAAAACTGTGGAAACTGCTACTCGATGTGCAGTCAAATTCAGTTCATTTAAACAGCACACGAGCAACTGATGCCAGAAGCACAGTTTCACGATTCATGTAGACGATTAGCATACATGTATTAAAAAAAATATATATATATGTGTATACCAGAATTCTCCAACATTAACTGCGTGGCAAAAATAACCTACTGTGAAAAATATGACGAGGCAAAAGCTATTATAAAAAACGTATTACGAAGCCAGCTCACACATTTTTCAGCCTGTACAGGGAAAACTTTAATTAAATTTGACAAATTACACATGGTGACAGCTGCATGAAACACGCTGACAATGAGCGAATGACAATCTAGGAAATTACCAGGCAGATGCTTGGTACAAACAGCACAACTGACATATTAGCGACACCACACTGCAGCACTGTGCATTCCAAGCTCTGCCAACTATGCATTGATTTTTCTAAGCACCACAGAGTTGACAGGGACACATCAGTAACAACTGTAATTCAATACTGTCACCGGGGCTAGGATTTGCTGCTTCTGCTATAGATCTTGATACGTTGCACAGTAAGCAAAGCAAAATATAATGGTCGTAGGCAGTTCAATGCTTTTGTCTGTCTACATGACATCCTGCAAATATCTGCCATTACAGAAATTGAACTGTGACTGAACTTTTACAAAGTAACATTCATCTGCACTGCAGTCTGCAGTAGTCAAAACTGGTACAATTTTCTTAATTTTACTTAGTGTAGAATTTTGTTGACTGTGGGCAGACAATTCTGTGGCAAAAGACTCACATACTTACTGTCATAATTTAATTAAACATTTACAGAGCTGAACTTTTAGAATTAGTGTCTCAGTGCTTATTGGTGATCAGTGTGTAAAAGGTGTAAAATTAAATGAATTGTAAAACTTCATAGTCAATGGGCAACCCAATGTTTAGCACAGTATTATAAAGATTGCATTATTTTCTTATCATTATTTCCAGTCACCTGGGTGATACACAAGTAATACACCAGCCAGGGTAGCTGGTTTGTTATGGTACATGTACCTGAAAACTATTAGTATTGTTTTTCAGACGCTTCCGCCCCCCCCCCCCCAACACCCGCCCCCCTCCCCATCCGTTCTTACCCAGATAATATTATTGCCTCTAATTATTTTAACACATTATCTTTATTCTCCCCCACTGTTCTTTCCTGAAGGGTTGTTCTGCCGTCACAGCACAACCTTGAAGTACCGACTTACTGGGATGGGGGAAGGGTGGCGGAGGGTTGACGATAGGCTTGGGTCACCGTAAAGCGACCGCGATTCGCTACTGGTCTGTACCAAAACCGCTTCGCCATACACTTTCGTCCTCGGAATTTTTTCAAACTGAAAAAGACATTTCTTCCAATCCACTCATTACAGAAGTTTAGCTCAATAAGACTCAATCGACTCCGGCGGAAGATCTTTCATCGGAGTGTTGGCTTTCCTGCAGCTAAAGAATTTTCTTTCGAGTTGTCTGTCTCATGACTATAAAGAAACGACCAAATGCAACGTACTGTTTCCGTCTGCAGCCACTTACTTAGTCAAACCATTCCTATTTTGTGCTGTCCGACGCAGGTGTCAAAGCCTTGCGGTTCATTTGCCTTGGATCCAAGAACGCCATGCAGAGTTGTCGATCCTGCTAGTTGTTTTGACACACTGTGGGTTTGTTTTTTTTTGTTACGTCATAAGGCAGAAATAAATCTTTTGGCACTTACAAAGGAACAGCGTCCATCAATTTTTTTTGTAATGATAGATTTGAAATTATGTCTTTTTGTTTTATATTTTCTGCGGACTTACTGTCCGTAAGCCCGTTTGACTTCCTGTTTTGGTCCGAAAGTACGCGAAAATGAATGCTCCGCCGACTTTCGAATCATTCCTGCTGTTTGAGGGCGAGAAAAAGTGAGAGCCACGAGCCAATTTCAGTGTTTTCTGAACTAACGCTCTTACAGATCGTTGATCAACCTAACAATGACAGACTTAATGATAGAAGACAGAAGTAGGGAAAGTGTCACGTGTGGGTTTCCGTCTCTGTTTGGTTTCCAAAGTGAAAGATGTACACAAAAAGCCCTTATATTTACTCATTTTTCGTCAGATAATTAAATCAAAGGTAAAATCTTGTATGTGTTCAGATACTCACGGATAAGACGAATGCGCATTGCAGACATACACTGGTTTGTCATCTTCGATAACTGCTGAATATAATTTCTAAATTTGTTTCCAGGATCACAATTGAAAAGGACACGAAAGTTCCCAATGCAGCAATCTTCACCGTAAATAAAGAAGACCACACCTTGGGCAATATGATCACAACGTAAGTATGAAAGTAACTTGTGACAGTTTCTCCTATGCAGACCTTTGATTCGTTTCATTTTCCAACTATATGTATACACCCATGTTTACTTCCTCCTGTACTTTCAGTTTCAGATTTTATTTGTATTATTTTTAGTATGCCTTTAAGAATGAAACCTGACCAATAGATTTCCACAATTCACGCAATAGAAAATCCTGATGATATATATATAAAAAAAGATAAGTTAGCATGAACAATTATTGTACAAAGTGTTGCCACTGTTTCCATGTATGCTGATTAAGCTCTTTCACTTAACAAGTAAAGAATGAGGGATTTCCTTCTGTAAATTACTTATTTTATTCAATTTGGCCCTTACTACAGGGGACTGTGAAGGAAGTTGTTGACAGCTCTTTTATAATCATTACAAATGTGCTGCAGGCAGTTACTGAAGGACCCACAGGTTCTCTTCGCTGGCTATAAAGTTCCTCATCCTCTAGAACACAAGTTTGTTGTTCGGATCCAGACCACATCTGATTACAGTCCTCAGGAGGCCATCACAAATGCCATCACAGATCTTATCAGTGAGGTGTCACTGCTTGAAGAAAGATTCAAGGTTTGTGTCACTGTTGTTCAGGAAGTTTGGGGGGGGGGGGGGGGGGGGGGGGAGATAGCTGGATATAAACTTTCTATGAAAATGTGAAAATAAAATTATTATTCAAAAAGCAAAACAAAGTGTGTGTGTGTGTGATTCTAGTTTAATTTTTTTTTTTAATAAATTATAATTCATTTACGTCTTATTTGCTGTTTATCATTAACATCTGTTAAAAGCTAAGATTTCTCACTCTGGTGTAATGTGCTGTTTTGTACATTTTGTGATGGATCACTTAATGTTGCCAGTTGAACAAAAAAAAATTCAGTATTGATACCATCAGTACTAGTGAGTATTAGTACTATTAGTACTAATATTAGCATTTATACATGTGTGTTAGCAAAATTCGGAGGCACTGAAAATTGATTTGTATTCCTTTCTTCAAGTATTTTTGGCCCAATGCTAAGAGTATAGTCGACTAACCAAGGAAAAAACGACTACAAAAAATGTTGTAATGACATTGTGTCGTTTTATTCACAAATCTGGAACGGAACAAGACAGAAATTAAAATTGTTGGTGCTTCTAACAGTAACACTCACTGTTATATTAATATCCATCTCTCTCTCTCTCTCTCTCTCTCTCTCTCTCTCTGTACTGCTTTTGTACACTTGGAACTAAGTGCCAGTTTGACTTTTTAATTCTTTTCATTTGTTGTTTCAGGATGCTGTGAAAGACAGACAGGAAGGAGAAATATAGAGCTTCAGCCTGCACCATTTCATCATCATCCAAGTGTTTATATTTTCATTTCACAGTCATCGGTTTTTGTTGTTGTTGTTATGTACATGTATCTGTAATTGTGAATGAAAGAGATGGATCTGTTTCTGAATGGGAGATGTGTGAAATAAACTTAGAAAAGTTTTTTTGTCTGCTGAAGTGTTCATTTTCAGGATAAATGAGTGTGTGGTGGTTTCAGTCGTTTGGCTGGATTCGGACAAAACTACTGTCCAAGGGTGAATATAATCTTGCAAGCAATGCTATTCTTGATTACAAACGCGTCACCAAAGACTGTGGTATTGGGGGAGCCGGGATAGCTGAATGGTAGAGCATTGGACTCTCAATGCTCGGGTCGTGAGTTCGAATCCCAGCTGGGGCTAAATATTTGTGCTGGCCTTTTTCTCGTTGCCCCGTCTTTGATACCACCCTTACGTGGTGGAAAAAGGCGTTAAACTCCTAAACACCCACCCACCCACCCCCCTGTGGTATTGGTGTTGTACAACATCAAGTGTTGTGCTGTACACATTAAAAATCCCGAATCCGTCTTTCAAAGAAGGGTAGGGTTTAGCAGGTTGTGAGGAAAACAGAAAAAAAGTCACACGCACCAGAGTGAATCCGTAGCAGGGTTTGCAAGCGCTCAGCAGCAGCAGGATTTCACTGCTTCATCCTCCAGCCCAGTGGCGCCTTAAGTGTCTTGAAATCGGATGTCCGCAGAGAAGACTGCCGTACCATACTGTATTCGTTTCTGACCAGATCGTACACATGAAAATAAGCTTCACTGGTCAGTTTGAGGTCACGAGATAAGCTGAAGTCCACACAACACGCATCTTCACACGCCTAGTGACTCTAGACGCAGGTTGCAGTAGCAAATGGCAAATGAAGAGATGCAGGCGAATGAGAGATGCAGCCCCTAGCTCATATGAGTGATAAGTTTCACAACAGCTTTTGGTTTGGCATTTCTGATGCACAGGAGAACCATAAAGATAACTGCATGATGTGTGTGTCTGTCTGGAAGGTAGAGAAATTGCCCAATTCATCAAACAGGCTGTGACTTTGCCCAAAGCGTGATTTCAACAGCTGGCTAATACAATGTACAGTTCATGGAATAGGCAGCCAACTGCAATCAGGACATCGGCCAGAGTTCACATTCTTGCTTTTTTTAACACAAAAGGTTGGGGGCTGGGTGGGCTAGAGGTTGGGGACGGAGGTGGTTAATTTGGGGGGTTGTGGGGGGGGGGGAGGTGGTGAGGTCGGATTCCTTTCGTTTGATTCTTGAGTTTTCCCGATACTAGGTCGTATACGTGTATGACAGCTGAACTCTACATACTTGACACGCACTAGGCATTTTCGTCTAATTCATGAAATAGGCAGCCTGTTTCATGAATTGAGCCTCAGGCTCCGCAGTGAACACAACAGACTGAAAAAGCACCTGTACCACAAACTGAAACTGGCTACAACTCCCCTCTGCGCGTGTGGCCATGCCGAGCAGACCGGACAACACATCATCCAGGACTGTCCACTATACCAACAGCTAAGGATGACGACGTGGCCATCGGAAACGCCTCTACACACCAAACTGTACGACCCTCAGCGGGAGCTGGAGAGGACACCAGACTTCATGCTCAGAACTGAACTTCCAGTGTGACCAAGAGACGAACGACAACAACCGTGACAACAATTGAGCCTCCTACTTTATGAAATGGCAACGTTTTCTAAATCATTTCACATTTTTGAGCAATGTACGTGCCGCCTAGTTCATAACTGAGGCAATGTCACTGCTTATTTCATGAATTAGGCAATTTCACAGTTGAGCCGGCAAGAAATATTCACACTGGTATAGTGTAGTAGCTGCAACAGGACACGCCTTCAGTTGATAAAGTCGAAGGGCCGGCCAACAGCGGCGAACAGGGTCAGCGATGAACACGAACATTCTTCACAGTTTCCTGTACTCTTGAATGAAGCGGTCGCGTGTCGGTCAATTTGTTGTTGTTTGGTTTCGCTTTGCTTTGTTTCATGTTGTATCCTGTTTTGCTTTGTTTCATCCTGTTTCGCAATAACATATAGTGTCGAAACAAACTGGACTAGCCGGGACAACCAACCAAAGGGCAGGTTATTATGCTCGACTGACTGAGAAAAATCTCGAATGGGACAACAAACAAACTACTTGTTCAGCCTGGTCAGCTAGAAACAAAATTCAGTGTGTTTCACAAGCCTAGACACATGAGCACAGTATGGCGGCAATAGTGAATGGTTGTACCATGGCTGACTACATGCGGCTAATTCAGTTGCATTTTCGGCCGCTTTGGGGAATGCAAACTCATACTGAATAAAAACGAGAATGAAAAATAAATGCAGCAATAATAATGATACGGTACAAAACCATGGTTAAAAAAAAAAAAAAAAAAACACTTATAAAAACAAATGCAGGGAATACAATTCACACCCGCCCGAATCATTGAACGCATCAGCGTTGGAAAGTCTTTCTGGTTATCACAGTTACCCCCCCCCCCCCAAAAAAAAATAATAATAATAAAAATAAAATAAAAATGAAACCGCTCCATTCAATTCTTATTGGTGTTGTGAAATCTTGTTATTGCAAGACAAAACACGACAACATCGATGCTATGCTCAGACACTGAACTGACGTCATTCCTCTATGACGAAATGATTACGACACCACGCCATGTTTTGACGCAGTAGAACTGCTGCGTGTCTTCCTCCTGCCACAGAGGTTTGTAAATAAAATATATTATGTTTTTATTTTTGCAAACTCCGCAACTGGTGTTCATGCGCTTTGCATACAGCTCCGTTGACTGGTGAGTACACAAACACGTGAAACTGAAAGCTGGTCTGCGCGTACCATCTCAGTGTTTGTTTTCATGTCTTCCTATCAACGTTTTCGGCGGCAACTTGAACTTTCTGGGACTTGTCTAGTAAAATGCCACCTCGACGATTACAGAACAAGCAAGAGGACTGACGCGGAACTCTTACAGATCAGTGTTGTCTGTGCGTCCGTCAGTCAGTGCTGCGTCTTTCTGTGCTGTCTGTAGACACGTACGTCCGAAGTCGTCTGAGGGACTTCTGTCGCTCAGCGGTTCCGTGTTTGGCATGGTAAGTTCCACCTGTTCACGTTATGAATTTTCCCCAGCTCTGGAGTGATTCGCAGTTAGACATTTTTTTGTGATGGGGACACCAGTGACCTAAAAGAAACTCTCTTATGTGTCTCTGGGGAAACGAAGGAAAATATGGTTCATTAAAAAAAAAAAAAAAGGGCTATTCAGAAAACATATTGATTCAACAAGAGAGGGTTCTAGAATGTAAACGAATTCTAAACGAAAGCATTGAAACAAACTATTTTTCCTTGTTCTTCTCAGAACTGTCTGCTAAAACAGCATGCTGCTGCTGAATGTCATCGACTGGTGCAGAAATAGGCCTGTGGCCCACATGTGGGTTGTCCTACTGACGGCAGTTCTGCTCAAGTCACCGGCACAATCCTTTTTCGCTGATCCGGTCAGTAAGCAAGGCACACACACACACACACACACACACACACACACACACACACACACACACACACACACACACACACACACACACACACACACACACACACACACACACCACCTGTTTTACCCTTTCCCGGCCGGTGGACTCTGTTTGTGGGTTAACTGACCCTGTCTTCCCGGCTTTGGACAGGCAGAACAGGTAAAATCTCTGAGCCCTTGTTTTTCTGTTGTTGAATTTTTAGGCTGTTGTTTCCCGTTTTGTTTGAATCCAGTGGACTACGTGAGAGAAATCGGTAATTTTTCACGACAAAAGCAGACTCAGACTTTTTTTTTTCCCAAACAAACAAGAAATGTATAAATAAATGTATCTGTGTTTTCTGTGGTGGACAGGAAATGTAAAGTGCATGAGTGCGGAATTATACGCAAGAACTGAGTGTATGAGTGTTGAACTGAATTAAACTACGAAATAGAATTCAGTTGCATTGAACTGATCTGTACTCCGAATAGCAAGAGAGTCACGCCGGCGTACGGTTACAGTGTATGAAAATGTTTTCACTCTTCAAGCATGACACTATTTTCCAATGAACGGGTTAAAAAAAAATTTAAAAAAAACGAAGAAAATGGTATATCCCAACAGGTCATGGACCCGGAAGAAGTCGCCGCAGACGAGAAAGACAGACCGGACAACGATAAGCTCAAGCAAGCAATGAATCGGCTGAATGCCTCGTTAGGTAAGGACTCAGACGGGACCCGCATTACGACATGCTATTTAACAGGAAGCGGGTGTCTGCTTAATGTGTCCGACGATGATGATGACGACGACGACGATGATGACGACGACGACGACGACGATGACGATGACGACGACGATACTCGTTCAAAGTGCTCATGTGTTCCTTACAAAACAGTAATTTCCATATAAACTTTTTTTTTTAAAGCACGGTGAACACAAACGTATATTGAACGTTACGTATAAACGTAGCTTTTGGCGTGACGTTGATTAATCCGACTCGCCGTCGATCGACGGTTCACACGATCTGTTCCTTTCAGACTTTCTATCAGCTTCTCCACTTTCACACTGTAAACACTCAGTCAACACGAAAACACACCTGTCTATTTTTTTTCTTATTTGTTGTGTTTATTTGAACGTCACGTATAAGCATCTTGGTTTCCTTGGTTTCCAAGGCCCCAGTGGACTTTGGGCATGACGTGACGTCACTTGTACCTTTCAGAGTTTCAGTTGTTTCGTGTGCAAACTATAAAATTTCAACGACAAAAAAAAAAATGAAATAGTTTTGTTACGTTGTTTGTTTGAACGTTATGTCTTTTCCCAGGCCCCAGTGGGCTTGAGCATGACGTTGACGATCCCCAGGGCGTGTACCAGGAGAGAACGCCCGCACAGCAGAAAGGAGCTTCCATTGCCGTCCCACAGTTTGAAGGCGGTGACGAGGAACCCGATGACGACGATGACATTGACAGGTATCGCAAACTGCGGGTGAAGTACAACCTTATGATGATGATGATGATGATGTCTTGTAACGCGCTGAAAAAACTCCATGCACAGCATGCTCGTAGCGCGCGGGGGGGGGGGGGGGGGGGGAGGGAAAAAGTTTTAACAAAAACAGGAGGGGGGGGGTGGGTGGGGGGGGGGGTAGAGTCTGCAGGTGGGATGGGTGGGGGGTGGAGTCCGCATCAGAACTTTGAGAAGAGATAGGTCTTCAGGTGGCTCCTGAAAGACTCGGTGGAGGTGCTGGATTTCAAGGAAGGTGGCACAGCGTTCCACAGAGCAGGGGCAGAACACTTGAAGGAGCGAGCTCACTCCTTCACCTTACTCTGATCCCTCCCTGGGGGGAGCAGCCTGGTCGGCCTAAATAGAAGAGCGTAACAATACTAGAGTCCTCAGTTTGATTCCCGCAGTGGTGGGAGCTTTCCCAACATTTCGCTGCAGGGGCGCCAGAACCGGGGGGAGGGGCAGCAGCTGCCCCCCCTGTACCCAAGCAGGGGGGGGGGGCAAGAGTATCTTTTTGCCCCCCCCCCCTGGAAAATCAGGTGACTATGGCAAGAGGGGGGGGCAAAGCCATGGTCTTGCCCCCCCCCCCTTCCCCTACCCCCTCTCCCCCTACCCCTCTTCCTGCTCTCTCTCTCTCTCTCTCTTCCCACCCAGCAGAGAACTCAGTTTAGCCGTTGCATGAAATATCAAAACGACTTGGCAGAAAGTCGTCTGATAATCACTCCCCCCCCCCCCCCCCCCCCCCCCCCCCCCCCCCCCCCCCCCCCCCCCCCCCCCCCCCGCTTTTCACTTTCTCCAGGCAACTTCCTTCCTTTCACTGGCTCTGGCGTTTCCCCCCTCTTAGATTCTGCCCCCCCCCCCTCCCCCCAACATCTTCCGGCGCTCCTGCGCTGGCCTTTTTTTCCGTGCCCCGCCTTTGATATCATCCTGTCTTGGTTGAAAAAAAAAAGAAAAAAAAAAGGCGTTAAGCCGTAACACATCAACCAAACAAACCAACCACCCCGGCCCCGGCCCCGGCCCCGGCCCCCGCCCCCGCCCCACCCTGGGAGCCGGGATAGCCAAACGGTAGAGCGTTGGACTCTCAATGCTTGGGTCGTGACTCGTGAGTTCGAATACCGGCTGGGGCCACATATTTGTACTGGCCTTTTTCTCGTTGCCCCCTCTTTGATATCACCCATATGTGGTGGAAAATGACGTAAAACTCCCAAACACCCACCCCCCCCCACCCCCCCGCCCCCCCCCCAACCCAACTGTGACGTGAATTTCTTGGGTATAAGTTTGTTTTGTTGTTTAAATACACACAAAAAAACCAACAGCACGCTCCTGAACTTGTCTGTACAAGTATTCATTCAACAGGAATCCGCCCCGACCCATAACCGACAGGCGGAAAAGGCGCGCAGGGAATACCAAACGTCAAGCACCACCCCTGACGTCCTCTCCTCTCCGACCACGTGTTCTAGCTTCTCGTCAGAAAACAGCGACCGCAGATCAAGAGTCGGCTGCTCCGCCTCCGGGAGTGTCGTTTACAAGACCCCGGAGGTTCGTCTCAACGATGTCGAAGTCCGAGTTTCGCTCTCTGAAACAGTCCCTGGCCGCGTCATTTCGAGACGGTTCGGGTGAAGAGACCCCACCCATATCACACTCGCGAGAGACGCAGAGACCCAGACGCATCTGGAGGCGAGGTGCCTCTGAGAGGAAAGCCACATCCTCCTCCTCCTCCTCCCCTCGCTTCCAGAGCCAAAAGTTTCACAGGGTGTGGAAAGTCCCGCGAGCGCTTGGCGTCCCGACAAAAGTGCAAAGCCAAGAAAGTGCCGCGAGAACGTCTAGAACGAGGAGAAGAAGGTCGATCCCGGACATTCCCGTTCCTTTCTGGATTCCCATGCGGCTCGCAAAAGTCAACGAGCAGAACCTGGCGCATCTGCAGAATCGCATCAAACAGGCCAGAATCAGGAAATCTCCGAAATCCCGGCGTGAGGCACAGGCGTCGGCCAGATTTGGCACAAACTCAAGGTCTTCGCAGCTGCAGTCTTCTATGTCGCCACGCAGTTGGTCCTTTCCCGGGAGAATCCGGCGTGAGGCCGTGTCCGGGACCACACGTACTGCTCGAGTCTCGCTGGAAGCACGCGGTCCTGCCAGAAGATGGCGGAGAGATTTCGACGACGACGACGACGACGACGACGTAGCTGATGATGATGCTGCTGCGTTCCAGAATGAGTACGATCAAAAAGAAATCGCTGATGCCGACACTAAGAAATTCCGCCACGGTGATGATGACGATGTTGATGACGATGATGGCGGGGGCGGTTCTCAGAAAGTGAATGAAGCTTTAGTTGATATGTCTCTCGAAGGAGACAGGAGAAAAAGAAACAAACACTCCTCGGTGTCGCCTCTTTTGGGCTCGCCAACACGGCACATGAGACAGATTGAAGAAACGATTAACATAAAAGAAACTGCCGCTGCTGGAGATGACGATGATGATGATGATGACGACGATGACGACGACGATGATGACGACGACGACGACGATGATGATGATGACAGTAGTGATGGTCTCGAACTAAAGCGTGATGTTTGGGACAAGCTTGAAGCAAGTGGTGGGCAGGATGACGTTAAGGCCAGAGTCAGACGCAGGCGGAAGGATGCTGGGGACTCTCAGGATGTAGAAGCTTCAGCTGATTTGTCCCTCCAGGCAAACAGGAGAAAAAGAAGAAAAGATCTCACATTGTCTCCTCTTTTGGTCTCACCAACGCGGCACAAGAGACAGACCAATGAAGAGATCGGTACAACAAAAACGGCTGGGGCTGGAGACGATGATGATGACGACGACGATAATAACGACGACGACGATGATGATGATGACAGTGGTGATGACCTAGAAATAGAGGTGACTCAAAAGCGGGATGTTTGGGACACGCTTGAAGCAAGTGGAGACCAGGAAGACATTCAGGCCAAAGTCAGGAGCAGGCGGGAGGATGATCCTACGAGTGGGGACTTTCAGGACGTAGACGATATCCGTATGACTGGTACCATTTTCGATGAAGATGACGACGAATATGACGACATGCTGCTGCACGGTCGCCGTGGCGATCTCCAAAACGGCGGTGATGATGATGACACCGGCAACTCTGAAGACAACTACAAAACCCTTTTCGGATCTAAAGCTGACGCCGACGTCATACGACCAAAGCGGGAATCCCAGGGCAGCGCTTCAGAGGGGGCTGACGAGACGAAGGGCGCTTCAGAAGAGTCTGGAGATACGAGCAGCGCCTCTAATGATGCTGGAGATACGAGCAGCGCCTCTGAAGATGCTGGAGATACGAGCAGCGCCTCTAAAGATGTTGGAGGTGAGGGAAGCGATGCTAGTGGAGAAGATTCTGAACTAAGCGTCAAGGAGGGTGGCTCCAGCACAGACCTAGGTCTAAACGGCATCCACGCGAAACTAGGCAGCTCGGACGCGGATAATTCTGCTGATAGTAATGACAGTGACAGCAGTCGTGACTCTGGAAATGAGCTGGATATAAATGTTAAAGTAAAGAAAGGTGGCGAACCAACCAGCAGCTCTGAGATTGTTGGTGATAGTGAAAGCGGTGAGCTCCCGAACGCTGGGAGGAACGGACAAGACCGGAACGTCAACGAGGAAGAGTCTGGATCCGCGAGCATCCCAGACACCTCAGCGCAAACCGAATCCATAAAATGGGCCTTTGCTCCAGGCCGCAGGAAATTGAGACAAAGCTCAGAAGACCTTGACGACGACACCAGTTTTGCTTTAGCTGGAGTCGTGGGCGAGGATGGTGATGACGACGACGACCTCGACATCAGTGACAAGGATCTTGACACAGGAGACGAGAACAAAAAGGGTAGTGGTGACGATGACAGCGATGAAGATGTCGTTACTAGCGACGCTGACAATGGGCGGAGCAGAAGATCGTCCGGGGAGTTTTTGCGTGTGTCGATGAGCGGACGGAATATCAGAAGACGGGCCTCTCGAAAGTCCGGTTCAGCAGATGACAAACAGCGAAGAAGGGAGTCGGACACTATCAGTTTGAAACAGGCCATGGATCGTCTTCTGAAAGAAGTTGAGAAGACCAACGCTCGCCTGCTAGACGAAAAAGGCGGTGCCGGTGGCGGTGGCGGTGGAGGCGAAGAAGGCGGTGACCGACGAAGAAGGAGCCTATACTCGTCTGTGGGCAGGACATCTGACGAATCTGTGGGTCCTGGATCGGGCCGCCTGGCCAGAACCTTTGTCCGGTACCGGGACATCGCGGACGAGATAGAGGACAGCAGCGGCAGCCTGGGATCTCTCGACAGCGACGAGAAGAAGACGCTGGGTCACTTCGAGCTCCTGGTGGACGCCTTGTTTGACGCCCAGCCTAGCATGGTTGACCAGGGCGATGGGGGTGGTGGAGGCGGCAAAAAGAATAACCTGGTCCGCCTCAAGAGGCTGGTGGACGACATATCGGATGCACTGCCCGACTCCGAGACCGAAGAACGGACGATCGAGGATAGTGACGAAGACAACGAGGAGCAAGGGAAGTACGTGTGTGTGTGTGTGTGTGTGTGTGTGTGTGTGTGTGTGTGTGTGTGTGTGTGTGTGTGTGTGTGTGTGTGTGTGTGTGTGTGTTGTGTGTGGTTGGTGTGTGTGTTTGTGGTGTGTTGCGTGCGTGTGCGTGCGTGCGTGTGATAACTTTGAAATTCACTGGTCTGCCTGTTTATTTAGTAGATTGGATAGTTTCTTCGTAGCCACTAGAGTCTTTGTTCGTACACACAAAGAAAATTATCTAGTCAGATTTGAATAGTCGGAATACTGTGGTTTGTCGAGTGATCGTATGACGTCAGGAAATCTCACGTTCTTGAAAGTTCGACAGAGTGCAGGCGTGCAGAGGTTCAGACATTTGGTAGCCAAAACAAGAAATCAAAGGTGTAACCTCAAGATACCATTCACCCATGTTTACCTGTGCGATCCTCGATTATACAGTCAGCGTTATGGTTGTCAAAATGAGGCTGAAATCAGGGCCCGTATGTAAAAGTCGAGGTTAATTTTACCCACGGCTACGGGCCTAACCCAGACTAGGACAAAAGAAACCCAAAAGCAAACTTAAATATAAGAAGGAAGCGAAGAAAGGAAGAAAAAAATCCTTTATAACGTCTCTGGCACCTTCCTGGAATGGGCCCGCTTCCTGATTAAAAACAAAAACAAACAAACAAACAAACAAAAACCCAGAAAATTTAACCCTAGAGCTAGTTTAGTTCGAGGTTAGACTCTAACCCGGGACTAAAAGCCCTAGCCTCGACTATTACATACGGGCCCAGGTGTTAACATCGAATCAGTTATTCACACTTTATTTTCTTATTTGTTTGTAGTCTGAACGACATCGCTTTCGATCTGGCGGCGGAGAGCATTCCCACGCGCGACACGGATGAAACCGAGGATGAGAGCCTTATCGTGCCCGACATCAATGTGATGAAGGAGCTCCGCAAAAAGAGGTCTGTGCAAGCCGGACAAGGGGAAGACAAGAAACAGCCCGACGTTCGAGAGGGTGTGAAAGTAAAAGATGTCACAAACAGCCTGAACGAGTCCGGCTTGGGAGCACCAGGCCGACTTCCAGCAGAAAATCCTACTTCTGCGAGTGGAATTGCTCCCGGAACACCCGCAGAAGAAACTGAGGTCAATGCCTCTGAAAGCCCGAGTCAGCCACATGTCATGAATAATGCCAGTTCTGGAGACCAGAAGGCTACGGGTTTTTCCAAAGGCCCTCTGGAGACTCACACCCCCGTATCTGGGTCTCCAGGACCAAGACAGGATCCGCCTGAAAATGACACTGCAGCCTCTCGCTCGCGAGAAAACTTGACTGGTCTTTCGAAAGTTCGCCCCAAGCAGAAACCACGCAGAAGAAACGCTGTCGATCTGTCCGTTATTCGGGAGCAACTACGGCTTCTCAAGAGGAACATGCACGCTGCGTTTGAGAGGCGCCGCAGAGCGCAGCGTCTTCTGGAAAGGGAGGCTTTGTTGGCAGGAAAAAGTCGAGCACGGCGAATTCATCCAGGTTTGAGAAATCGGGAAGAGGTCGAACATCTTTTACGTGCCGATGATGGACACAACCTGGAGGCAAGCATGTCGGTTGCAGATCAAGGGAGACACAGTGAGGGAGAAATGCATCACGTGAAGCAGAGAAACAGGCTTCCCCGCAAAGGCTGGACGTCGGCAACTGGTCACGCAGCGAGAGAGAAACAAAAGCCGAACGAGGTGAAGAAAGGGAGGCGGCTGCCGAAAAATGAACCAGAGAGACTGCGAAACACAGACAAGAACCCGAAGAAAGACACACAGCGAGTGAATGTTGTCGAGGAGAAAGAGAAACAAAAGACGAACAGGATTGTGAGTGAAAAACGAGAAGCGTTCAACACCGAAAACAAACAGAAAGCAAAGAAATCTCTACGACTGATAAATGCCAGTACACAGAACAATATTGAGAAGAGATATTTTTATGCTAAACAACAACCTCAAAACATAGAAACAAGAGAGAAAGAGACGGAAGGGCCAATGTTACCGACAGAAAAGTCAGTTTACGTCAAGAATGACGTCAAACTGTCCACAGTTTCCCCGGATAAGGAGAACCAACGCAAAATCAACAGTCTGGAGAAACAAATCAAATATGCCACAAAGAAAAGCACAGACAGCACAGAGACAAAACAACGAAACACTATGCCAGCTGCACATCTCGGAAAGGACACACCAGACCCACGTCCCGGAAACATTGGCGAGATACTCAAAGGGCGTTTCAAGCCCACGGCAAATGAGACCAAAAACAGTTTTGCGGGTGGACTTAGAAACGAAGGTAAAGCATCCAAAACGCATTTCAAAGCAGCGACTAAACAATCGGGAAAATACTTACCGGGTGAGGATCTCAATAACAACTACATGCCCAGGAAGCCTTTCAAGGGAACTGCGGTCAAAATACCCACTGCGCAACCCCACCAACAACAAAACAAAAAATACCACGAGAAGATGAAACACCACAAGACAAAAATGCAAGCAGCACGAAAAGCGAAGAAAATTGCGTATCTCAGAAGCAAGGAAACTTCGTTCAAAACTCCTTTTAAAGAAATGATAAAGGGTGGCTCCATAGAGGAGAAAGAAAAACAGCCAGCAAAACAACGGCTGAAGGAGAAATTACAAAAGAAACTTCTGGCGTCACAAAAAGCGGAAGACGGTAAGATGACCACGAAGACACGTATCAGAGATCCGCCAACTGCCCGAAGTGGACGAGAAAGGGCGGAGAGCCAAATACGCGAAGCAGACGACACAATGAACGCCACAAACAAGGCCAAAGAACGTGTAAGGTCAAGACCCAAAGCTTACTCCACCAAGTACACAGAAGAACAGACGACCAAAGCTAAACGGAAGATGAACGAGCACCCTTCTGACGTAAGACTCCAATACAAAGAGGAAACTTCTGACAAGCAAATGAAAGCAACTTCTAACAATCTCCATATCGCGCGCAGTCATCAAGACCAAAACGTGAATTCCCTGCAGGACATTGTAAAAATGCAGCGCCGCGTGAGAAGAGCGGAGGACCTCATGGAAGACCTCCTCAAACACAGGCGCTCACGAGAAACGAGAGTGAAAACAAAAGTCGTAGAAGATGCAGACGAGGAGGATCTGAAAATTATCACCCAAAGAGGCAAGGCGCCGCCGGTGAACCCCAAAAATGACATCGAGGGCGACGTGATCGAGAACATCGAACTGCCTAACCTGTTCGGCGACGAAGAGGAAGAGGAAATCATCAACGAAGTCGACGTTATTCAAGAAGAGATCGACAATGACGACGACGAAGACGACGACGACGATGACGACAACAACAGAAGGCGGCGAGCTCCCGATGATCTCATTGACGTCAACGCTGATGATAACGATGACGACCACGATGATTTGAGGCGAAAGCGACGGCGCACTGCTAGGGAAGGCGTTTATGACAGTGATCCAGTGAGCATTGTCACGCAGGGCGAACTGAACGAAGAAACCCTGGACACCATGTTCGAATACGACACTGATGACGACGACCAGCCACGGAGGATAAAGCGCAGCCTCGGAGCTGAAGAGGACGACGATATGAGAACGTACATCATCGGTAGTGTGGAAATGAGTGACCCACCCGACGCAAACTCAGGTCAGTCCTAGGACGCCAGTCCCAAGCTGGGCGTATTGGTGGGATTGAGGGGGGGGGGGGTGGTGGTGATGGGGGATGGAGAGGTTGGGGGGGGGGGAGGTGGTGGGGGTGTAGTGATAGTGAGAGTTATATTCAGAGGGAGTGAGCACGTGACGAGAGAAAAATCTGCGCAAAGGAACTGCGCCGTTGATTCTATTGACTAACATCGTTTACCTCAACCAGTTCTTTCCCCAAAACCCACCCCCAATGCTCGAACCGTGAGTTCGAATCCCGGCTTGGGCCAAATATTTGTGCTGGCCTTTTTCTCGTTGCCCCGTCTTTGATATCACCCTGACTTGGTGGAAAAGGACGTTAAACTCACAAACACCCACCCACCCTCTCCCCAAAACCCATTCTCCATGTGGCAGCTAGCGGGTTGGGAGAGCAGCAGCAGCTTACGAGAGACGGAGAATCCTCCAGTCAAGTGTTGTAACTTCACGATAAGGAAACGTTCTCCAAATGCTCTGTCTATCAGGTCACAGAATACAACTCTTTGCCGCTCTCTGGCTCCTACAAATGTGAAGCAGCACAAGTCCTTGAAAACGATTTTGAAAACCAAAACACACAATGGTTCCCAGAAGCAACACATGTCCGCAAGCTGCATGCCAAAAATTAGTTGTAACTTCAGGATAAGGGAACGTTCTCCAAACGCTCTATCGGGTCACAGAATACAACTCTTTGCCGCTCTCTGGCTCCTACAAATGTGAAGCAGCACAAGTCCTTGAAAACGATTTTGAAAACCAAAACACACAATGGTTCCCAGAAGCAACACATGTCCGCAAGCTGCATGCCAAAAATTAGTTGTAACTTCAGGATAAGGGAACGTTCTCCAAACGCTCTATCGGGTCACAGAATACAACTCTTTGCCGCTCTCTGGCTCCTACAAATGTGAAGCAGCACAAGTCCTTGAAAACGATTTTGAAAACCAAAACACACAATGGTTCCCAGAAGCAACACATGTCCGCAAGCTGCATGCCAAAAATTAGTTGTAACTTCAGGATAAGGGAACGTTCTCCAAACGCTCTATCGGGTCACAGAATACAACTCTTTGCCGCTCTCTGGCTCCTACAAATGTGAAGCAGCACAAGTCCTTGAAAACGATTTTGAAAACCAAAACACACAATGGTTCCCAGAAGCAACACATGTCCGCAAGCTGCATGCCAAAAATTAGTTGTAACTTCAGGATAAGGGGAACGTTCTCCAAACGCTCTATCGGGTCACAGAATACAACTCTTTGCCGCTCTCTGGCTCCTACAAATGTGAAGCAGCACAAGTCCTTGGAAACGATTTTGAAAACCAAAACACACAATGGTTCCCAGAAGCAACACATGTCCGCAAGCTGCATGCCAAAAATTAGTTGTAACTTCAGGATAAGGGAACGTTCTCCAAACGCTCTATCGGGTCACAGAATACAACTCTTTGCCGCTCTCTGGCTCCTACAAATGTGAAGCAGCACAAGTCCTTGGAAACGATTTTGAAAACCAAAACACACAATGGTTCCCAGAAGCAAACACATGTCCGCAAGCTGCATGCCAAAAATTAGTTGTAACTTCAGGATAAGGGAACGTTCTCCAAACGCTCTATCGGGTCACAGAATACAACTCTTTGCCGCTCTCTGGCTCTACAAATGTGAAGCAGCACAAGTCCTTGGAAACGATTTTGAAAACCAAAACACACAATGGTTCCCAGAAGCAACACATGTCCGCAAGCTGCATGCCAAAAATTAGTTGTAACTTCAGGATAAGGGAACGTTCTCCAAACGCTCTATCGGGTCACAGAATACAACTCTTTGCCGCTCTCTGGCTCCTACAAATGTGAAGCAGCACAAGTTCTTGAAAACGATTTTGAAAACCAAAACACAATAGTTCCCAGAAGCAACACATGTCCGCAAGCTGCATGCCAAAAATTAGTTGTAACTTCAGGATAAGGGAACGTTCTCCAAACGCTCTATCAGGTCACAGAATACAACTCTTTGCCGCTCTCTGGCTCCTACAAATGTGAAGCAGCACAAGTCCTTGGAAACGATTTTGAAAACCAAAACACACAATGGTTCCCAGAAGCAACACATGTCCGCAAGCTGCATGCCAAAAATTAGTTGTAACTTCAGGATAAGGGAACGTTCTCCAAACGCTCTATCAGGTCACAGAATACAACTCTTTGCCGCTCTCTGGCTCCTACAAATGTGAAGCAGCACAAGTCCTTGAAAACGATTTTGAAAACCAAAACACACAATGGTTCCCAGAAGCAACACATGTCCGCAAGCTGCATGCCAAAAATTAGTTGTAACTTCAGGATAAGGGAACGTTCTCCAAACGCTCTATCAGGTCACAGAATACAACTCTTTGCCGCTCTCTGGCTCCTACAAATGTGAAGCAGCACAAGTCCTTGGAAACGATTTTGAAAACCAAAACACACAATGGTTCCCAGAAGCAACACATGTCCGCAAGCTGCATGCCAAAAATTAGTTGTAACTTCAGGATAAGGGAACGTTCTCCAAACGCTCTATCGGGTCACAGAATACAACTCTTTGCCGCTCTCTGGCTCCTACAAATGTGAAGCAGCACAAGTTCTTGAAAACGATTTTGAAAACCAAAACACAATAGTTCCCAGAAGCAACACATGTCCGCAAGCTGCATGCCAAAAATTAAGCCTGGAAAGCGTGATTTTCATTCTCTGCCGGTGTGGCGTCCTTCCCGACCCCGTAAACAAAACTGTGCACTCCGTTGTTCATGCCCTGGCACACGCCCAAGGATATGGCCAAAAATAGGTCACCCCTCAAGTCAACACTTGTATTTTTTCTACACGTCAAACATCCCTTTTTTCACCAAAACCAAAAATCTGGGGTCAAATGCACTTTTAGCAGCTCACAAAGACACAGGGAAAAGGGGGAAAAGTCATTACTCCCTCCCCTGCCTCATTTGCATTATACTCATTTGCATTGGTCCTGTAATTTGGAACGGCGTCCCCTCTCACATCCGTCATGCTCGGTCGTTAGCAGTCTTTAAGTCTCACCTTAAAACACATCTTTTCTCCATGCAGTAGAACCAACCCCCCATGCCCCTCCCCTTCCCGCTCTCCATCTCTGCATGCCACCTGCAAAAAAAAGTCTGTGTGTGTGTGTGTGTGTGTGTGTGTGTGTGTGTGTGTTGTTCGTTATATACGTTGTTTATATGTTATGTGTAGTTTATGTACGCGCCCTGAGCTCTTGTGAGATGGGGCGCCACAAATACCCTTTATTATTATTATTATTATTATTCTGTGACCATCAGGTGTACCTGGTGAGGCAGGCTACGCGCAGTGGGGAGAATGGAGCTCGTGCAGCGTCACGTGCGGCGTGGGACGACGTCACAGGTTACGTGCCTGCCAGGATCGACGATGGTGCAGTGTGGCAGGAAAGATGCAAAAGAACGTTTGCGTGAAATCGCCGTGTGCGCAGGCACCGTAGACAAAACCAGTACTTTCAGTGTCTCTTACTTACTGACCGGTCGGTCAGTATTTTCTGTTCATTATTTACGCCAACCTTTTGATACCTTTTTATCAATACTTGCTTTTTTTGATACTTACATACAGACTACGTACTATGTACATTTTCATACATCTTCATACATTCGTGTATTTGTTGATATTAAGAGTTGTGAGCTATATCTTTGGAAAGGAAAACTACAGACTTCTAGTTGTGCTGAATTACATTCTGTGCACGCATAACCGTCACCTTCAGCCTACGTATTCAAATATTCCACCTTAGCCTTCATTTGAAAACTATGCTTGTCGCGTGTTAAAGGAGCAAGGTAGAAAGAAAAACAAAATTCTGTTTGTTTCATTTCTGCAGTCTGCACACGCAAAAAAAAAAAAGAATTCTGGGCGTGCGATCTATAAAATTTCAGGAGGGGCCGGGTGCCGGGATAACAACGAAATGTGAAAGTCATCATGAACAGAAGACAATTTTGAATTAATGATGAACGGAAGTTAAAACGATTACAGATCTACCCCCCCCCCCCAACCCACCCATCCCTTTCTCTCGAGTCAGAGATGTTAGTTATATTTTATTTCAGTAAAGCTACAGAGACCATCACTGTGCAAGTCTGAAGCGAAATAAAGAAAAGTGTTTTTTTTTCCAATTTGTGCTTCATTCTTGACCTGTTACGTGTGAATGGTGAATGGGAATTCACAGATGCGTGAGCACACAGGGCGAAAGTTTCTCTCGTCGAGACTCTGTGTGTGTGTGTGTGTGTGTGTGTGTGTGTGTGTGTGTGTGTGTGTGTGTGTGATGGACGAAAAAAATGACGTCAGGAGAAGAATACTTTGGCGTCATTATTTCCTTGTTCGCCGGAGGTCATGACGCCACACTACACTTTACGCAATCCACATTCTTTGTGGTTTCACCCAAGTCATGGCCAACACTACATGGGACGTCTAACGATCTGGTCAGGTTGACAATATTGTGCACATAAACTGCCAAAGCTGGTGCGTATGCAGCAATTACAACTCTGTATACTTTACAATGTTACACACAAATCTATGCTGCCATGCAAAATTGCAAGCAAAGAACGGCGAAGCCTGAAAGTCTAGTGCGTCGACTTACAATGAATAAAACAGACACGAACGTGCTTACATCGTTTAGTTTGTGTCTAAGAAATTATATCATTATTCTATTACGTTGTTCCTTTGATACAAAGTGGTGTAAAGAATCACGTTCGCGTCTAATGATTCCATTCACTGTGCTTGTAGGCCTAAGCGTTTATAGAAAGCACGAACGACGCAGGCTCACTGAGGGTGCTGTTCAGGGATGTCCCCCCTGACAGCATCTTCAGTGTCCTGAAAGAGTCTAACCTCTTTTATAAACTATGGTTTGTTTTTTGTTTTGTTTTTTGCTGCCCCAACTCTTTTTGCCAACTCCAGTGGTGTTCCTCCCAGGTCATGGGTGGAATCCACGGAGGGCTCGAAGGCTGGGGCAATTTCATATTATGCATGATGATGGAGATGAGGATGATGGTAAGATGATGCTATGGAGGTCCATGTGGTTTGGGACTGCGGGACAGGGCCGCATTCCACGCTTCCTGTCATAAATATCCCGGCGTTTACCAGGCCCGGGAACTACGGCACCTGCGGTGCCGGCCGTGTAATCATCCACATCATAAGACGTGTCATACCAAGGGAAGCACCCCCAAAGTCGCACCCGTGAAGTGGGTGAATCTCGGCTGTGTGGCAACAGCCTCCCCATTGGGCCCATAGCACACCCGCTCTGGGTAGGAGCCGACCTAGGTAGGAAAAATCCCGCTTGTCTCGGCTGGGATTCGAACCCGGGTCTCCCGGTCCATGGTCCGAAGTGCTAACCACTACACTACGGGGGCCGGTAAACTATGGTATTTTAGTATAACATAATCTGTGGTATTGTTTTTAGTCTGGTAGGAATTCATCTTGTACAGGACCACATTTAAGTTACACAAATTTTTGGCTCCCTTGTGTAACAAAGGGAGTTTATGTAATAATCCTCCGTCGTTTGTGTGTGTGTGTGTGTGTGTGTGTGTGTGTGTGTGTGTGTGTGTGTGTGTGTGTGTGTGTGTGTCTGTGCGTCCGCAGTAAACCTTAACATTGGCATGTAAACTTTGCATGAGAATAGACATTGATAAGAACTTCTTAGATATACGTGTATTCAATGGCCTTGTGTCAAGGTCAAGGCCGTACAAGCTTTTTTCCGAATTCTGCAGTAAACCTTAACATGGGCATTTTCGCAGAATCTACAAACAGCAGAGGCACCAAACCCAAACTTGGCATGCGATAGACAGCCGTAAGACCTTTCAAAATATATCATTTTGAATGACCTTGACTCAAGGTCAAGGTCACTAAAGCTGTCTGTTTGAAAATTTTACATTGGTATTTTCTTGGAATCTACAAACACCAGAGGTATTAAACTTTTCACGATGATAGACATTGATAAGAACTTCACAGATATGCATGTATTCAATGGCCGTGTGTCAAGGTCAAGGCCGTACAAGCTATTTTTGTGAAACCTTAACATTGGCATTTTCTCAGAATCAACAAACAGCAGAAGCGCCAAACCTCACGTGCAAATAGACATAGATAAGACCTATGCATACATACCATTTACAAAATTTTTAAAATACTTGAAAATTCAAACATGGCGGCTGAAGGTGCTCCTGGAAGTTGACAGGCGTGAAATTGGCAATCTTTCTTGTCCTGTAAGCCACGCATTATCACATGGTCGTTCTCGAGAGAGAGAGACTCAGACTCAGACATTTATTGCTTTTCAGGCATCAGCCCATAAAGCGATATTTACAAACACTGTATAGAACAACACGCGACATAAAATACAGAAAAGCTGGAATCCAGCTTCAGCCCGACGCGGATATCCGACAATCAGTATTAGTAATGTCCTTGGGAATTACAGTTTTTCATTCATAAGACAAACGGCCGCACGATCATCAGCCCAAGTACTGTCTAATCAGATTCACGATGGCTCTCCTCTCCTCGTTTCCTCGTCTCAGCAACACGTCATAGTCCTGTTGTTTCACTGGTTGTCGTACGCTGATGGAAGTGAGAAAGGTACGATCCCGCAGACTCAACTGCTTGTGCTCCAGATGTTTCAGGAACCAGTGCCGGACCACAGGCTGATCTTTACTCGCCTTACTGTCAAGTGAAGACACCATGTCGTCGGTTGAACACAGTAAATCTGTCCCGTGTCGACGATCACTTTGCCGGACGACTGTTTCAAACCTGTTGTTTCTGCTGGTGTCTCTAATGCATCTTTGTATGGATGTATCCGTGGCCACACTGACACACTGTCTGATTTTCTCTGGGTCATGTCCAAACTTTACCACTTCTTCTTCTGTCACTTGAGTAGTATCCATCACACTGTCCTCTGATTCATCTTGTACTTCGTGTAACTCAGGCGAAACACCCAAACCTGCCATTGTTATGTCCCTTGGCACACACGTTCCAACACTGTCAACACCCAGTTCATGTTGTCCAGCACGTGCAGATACAGGCGTGTCAACTACGTCACGGGTGTGTTGCGGCGTGTGTATCTCGGCGGGTGTGTCCTGTGCTTGCAAAGGGGGTGTTGCAGTAAACAAGGCAAACTGTTGCTCAATATCAATGTTCCTATTGTCACTTGCCTCGTCTGTCTGCCGTGCTACTGCCTGTCTCCTTTCTTCTGCTCGCTTCCTGTCTCTGCTGACCTGGCTTGGTGGTTTCCTTCGGTAGCAGTGTGTGACCGGTTGTTGAGGATGGCCGCCATTTGTAGACAGGTGAGTTGCTGCCAGCCGAAGGACAAAGACCTTCTCCGGTGATTTTCCAGGAGGTAATGGAACTTTCGAGAAGTAGGGCCTGTAAACTGGCCTCTACAGCAGTAGGAAGCCCGGTGACTGGCATGGTCCAGACTTTGACAACAAAAGTCGGAGCGGTCGAATTCACCCCTGCGAAGCTGTGAATACGCGGTGGGGGGGGGGGGGGCTCAAGAGAGAGAGAGAGAGAGCTGCTTCCCCCAACCTCCGCCTCCGCGCGCGCGCGCGCGCGTGTGTGTGTGTGTGTGTGTGTGTGTGTGTGTGTGTGTGTACATGCGCGCATGCTAGAGAATGTTTTTGAGCACACAGTGTCAGTGTGATATCTGATTAAGAGAGACAGCTATAATACTGAAGCAGGGCCAGCGGCTTGTGATAATTGTCGTCCATGGTGTACAAACATCAGGAACATCTGTCTGTTCAACAGAAAAGAAAAAAAAAAAGAAACAAAACAAGGCCTGCGTGTAAACCCCCCCCCCCTCCCCCCCTTCACTGAATTGACCAAAGAAATGTTTGACGTGTTTCGACTTGTACATGAAGTCGTATTTTCGCCTCCAGAACTGCAAGAAGGTGACGAATGCCAAGATGGCGTCGCTGGACGCCAGACAGATGATAACTGGGTCTGCACCCCGGATGTGGGTCACCACGCTCATGGTCTTCCTCGTCCTGGCGCACGCGCACGAAGCTGTCAGCAGACGACTGAACGGCGTGCGGCAAGGCGTTTCCAGAGAGAGGCTCGTTCCTCGGCACCTGCACGGAATTGATCGGCACATAAATATAGCTCCCAAAGAAGACAAAACGCCCGCCCCTAAGCGAAAAGATAAGAGTGGGCTGTGGCGCATCCCCCTTCGCACCAGCCGGGACACGGCAGACGACAGGCAAGACTGGAGAGGGAAAAGGCACAGCGCGACCTCGCCCTGGAACGGCGTTTCGTCCGTCTCGTCACAGGAAAGCAACAGAGTGAAACGTAGCAAAGCCGCCCGCAAAAAGTCTGAAGCAGTGACAGTCGCCAAGAGGAAATGGGCAGAAGGTGCGAACGGCCAGAAAGCTGACACGAAGTCAGCTGAGAGACTCCCCACCCGCCTTCACGCAGCCGGTTCGTTGCGCGTGACGAATGCACTTGGTCAGGAGGACGAGGAGAGGTCTCGAAGAGCGCTCGTGTCACGGCGGGAGGCATCCGCCTTGGCTGCACGTGTTGCAAAGACTGGTCCAACACGGTCACTGGCAAATGACCGCGCAAAACGTCAGTCCCTGTCCGCCAAAAGACGGCAGAGACAGGCCGACGACGATGATGATGATGATGACGATGATGATGACGACGATGATGATGATGATGATGATGACGATGATGATGATGGTGGTGGTGGTGGCGACAGTGGTGGTGCCAAAAGTAACAGCCCAGAATCTCTCGCGGCCAAAGATGACATCTCGCAAACTGAGCTGGACATGACCATGCTAGAGCGGAAGAAAAAGGCCGTAGGCTCGAGAGGTCTCCGTGCCGCCAGCGCTGTCAGCGGACGCGCAGAAAATCCCGGGAAGGATAAGAAAGAAAAAGGAAAGAAGCCTGCACGGGTCGACATCAGTGACGATGCCAGTATACCCATCATCGACCTGAACGAGAGCGTGCTGATCGGCGGTGACCTTGACACCCCTCAGGACGTGGAAGAGGTAGCTGCATCGTCAGGAGCCTTTGATGTCGACGACGACGCCGACAGTGACAAGTCTGATGATGATGATAATAACGACGATGATGATACGCCCAGCATCGGCCGAAGGAGGCGAGGATCACGTCGACGGCCCAAGAAGCATACTCAGCGCACAGGCCGGGATGCAGTAACATCTGTGAAGGTGGATGAAACTTCCAAATCCGCGCAGACTTCTCTTGAGGGAGCGGACGGAGAAGGCAAAACGGACCCCGGAAGTATATCCTCTGGCAGCGACCAAGAGGGCAAATCGCTTGCGCCATCAGAGTCTTCCAGTGTGGAGGTGCACGAGACTTCTTCTGCTGTAAAGACCGAAACTTTAGACAAGGGAACCGCTGAATCCGTTTCTATGGGAACGGACAAAGGCTCCAAAGGCAGCTCTAGTGTCGAGGATAAGAATCAGGGGATAAATGGCAACGAATCTAGAGAGATACAGCCCAACGATGAGCTGCAAACTGACCTGAGTTTCATCGACGATGAAACTGACGATGATGTGGGTGAGAACGACGATGAGTCACTGAAAGAAGTACTGTCACACATGCTGGAAGACATGGCAGACAACGGAGACCACCTCCTTGAGGAAGACATTTCTATCAGAGTGAAGAGAAGCCCGCGGTCCGTGAGTTCTGCCTTCTCCAAAAAAGATGACCACGTCGAACCGGATATGCCGGCACTCAATGTCCAGAATGGTCCCAGAACGAAGAGGGAATCACAGACGCCTGCCGCAGGCCAGGCACGGGCTGTGAACGCTGCGCGGGGTCTGCGAGATAAGAGAGAATCCGAATCACAGAGTGCTGAATGGGAACCCCTCCGCGAGAAACGGGCGCTGAAAGTCACGGATGGTGGCTGGGAAAGTATGATATCACAGAATACTCACGTGCCCAGTCTTCGCAACAAACGTGCAGTCAAAGTCTCAGATGGTGCGTGGGAAAGGCTGGAATCACGGGATCGTGGCTTGAACCTTGCTCGCAATGAAAGGGCATTGAACATTCCGGAGGATATGTTGAGACGGAGGGAACCACGTGGCTTACGTCATCTGCACAAGAAAAGAGCAGCCAACGTGGATAAGGTCGTGCAAGGAAAGTGGGACCCACAAAATACTAACTCCTCACCCCGCACTATCGGGAGCACGATTCAAAATCAGACACCGCTGAGGGACACCGACGTGCGTCATGATCAGAAACCACCGCCAGAAAGCAGAACAACTGGCCCTGACTTCACACGATCAGATGTCAATGCTTACTCTGACATAGTTTCCAAACTCGGGGTCTTCATAAACGACATGATGTGGAACCGGGTGACTGACGCACAATCAGGGCATGATGTTTCCTCCAACACATCACCCGAGGCTAAAAGCTTTGAGAACGGCACAAAGAGTAATCGCATGCTTGGCACTCAAGTTCAGGCTTCCTCGGGGAGATTAGCTAAAGCTGAAACCCCGGAGAACCAAACGAAAATGAATCGGTTAAATGTTTCATTCAAGATATTATCCAAAGCTGAAACCTTACAGAACGAAACGAAAATGAACCGGATGCTCAACGCTCATGCTGAAGCCTTGATGCTTGATTCACGACCAACTGCCAACGTCAACACTTCCTCCAAGGGGCTATCAAAAGTTGAACCCTTCAAGAAACCACTATCCAAAGGTGAAACACTAAAGAATGAAATGAAAATGAATGGAATGGTTAACGCTAATGGTTCCCCCAAGACATCAGTCAAAGCTGAAACCATGAAGAACGCAATGAAAACAAACGACATGCTTGACGCTGATGCTTCCTCCAAGACATCAGTCAAAGCTGAACCCATGAAGAACGCAGTGAAAAAGAATGGAATGCTTGACGCTAATGGTTCCCCCAAGACATCAGTCAAAGCTGAAACCATGAAGAACACGATGAAAAAGGATGGAATGCTTGACGCTAATGGTTCCCCCAAGACGTCAGTCAAAGCTGAAACCATGAACACGATGAAAAAGGATGGAATGCTTGACGCTAATGGTTCCCCCAAGACACCAGTCCAAGCTGAACCCATGAAGAACACAATGAAAAAGAATGGAATGCTTGACGCTAATGGTTCGCCCAACCCCAAGAAACCACTATCCAAAGCGGAAACCCTAAAGAATAAAATAAAAATGAATGGAATGCTTAACGCTTATGGCTCCTCAAAGACACAAGTCAAAGCTGAACCCATGAAGAATGCAGTGAAAAAGAGTGGAATGCTTGACGCTAATGGTTCCTTCAAGACATCAGTCAAAGCTGAAGCCGCGAAGAACACAATGAAAATGAATGGAATACTAGACAGAAATGGTTCCTCCAAGGGATTAAGCAAAGCTGAAGCCATGAAGAACGAAATGAAAACGAACCGAATGCTTGATTCACGATCAAATGCTAACGTAAGCACTTCTTCGAAGAGAGTACCCGAAGCCAAAACCTTCGAAAATGAAATGAAAATGAATTGGCTACATGATTCACGATCAAATGGTGTTGCTTCTTCGAGGAGATTACCCACAGCTAAATCCTTTGAAACCGACACGGGCATCAGTCGCATGCCGGATGCTGATCTCTCCTCCAATATATTACCCACAGCTAAATCCTTTGAAACCGACACGGGCATCAATCGCATGCCGGATGCTGATCTCTCCTCCAATATATTACCCACAGCTAAATCCTTTGAAACCGACACGGGCATCAATCGCATGCCGGATGCTGATCTCTCCTCCAATATATTACCCAAAGCTAAATCCTTTGAAACCGACACGGGCATCAATCGCATGCCGGATGCTGATCTCTCCTCCAATATATTACCCACAGCTAAATCCTTTGAAACCGACACGGGCATCAATCGCATGCCGGATGCTGATCTCTCCTCCAATATATTACCCACAGCTAAAACTTTCGAAAATGACATGAAAATGAATCGCACGCCTGGTGCACGACCAAACGCCACTGCTTCCCTCAAGAGACTATTCACAGGTGAGACCTTCAAAAACGACATGAAGGGAAGTCACATGATTGATGTACAACCGTACGCTAAGTCTTCATCCAAGAAGCTGCCCGAAGCCAAGCCCACAGAGAGATTGTTCGAAGCTGACACCTTCAAAAATGACATGAAGGGAAATCAGATGCCTGATGTACAACCGCACGACAATGCATCACCCAAGAAATTACCCGAAGCTACAACCAAAGAGAGACTATCCAAACCTGAGGCCTTCGAAAACGACATGAAAGGAAATCACATGCCTGATGTACAACCGCACAAAGCTAAAGCCAAAGACAGACTGTCAAAAGCTGAAACCTTCAGGAACAAAATGAAAATGAGCCGCATGTTTGACGCACGATTAAAAGCTTCTCGCAAGAAGTTATCCAAAGCTAACACCTTCGAAAATGAAATGAAAGGGCATGCGTTTCACAAGGCCGACATCTCCAGAAAAGACATGTTAAGGAAAGGCATGTTTGGTGCCCAGTCAGAAGCCAATGCCATAGGGAAAACGTTCGAAAATGGTATCGAGGGGGAAGATTTTTTCAACAGTTTACCCACACCTGTAGCCTTCAGAAACGAAATGAAAAAGAATCACGTGCTTGACACACAAACAGATGCCAATGCCGGAGCTCAAACCTTCCAAAATGGCGTGAAAGGGTATGCGTTTTACAACAAGGCTGACATCTCCAGAAAAGACATGAAAAGGAAAGGCATGTTTAATGCCCAGCCAAAAGCCAATGCCAAAGCGAAAACGTTCGAAAATGGTATCGAGGGGGTTTTCAACAGCTTACCCACACCTGTAGCCTTCAAACACAAAATGAAAAAGAATCACGTGCTTGACACAACAAATGCCAATGCTCAAACCTTCCAAAATGGAATGAAAGGAGATGCTGTTTTCAACAAAAACGGCTTGATAAGGAATCGCATGTTTGAGGCACAGTCAAATGACAATGATAAAGCTGAATCCGTCGAAAATGGCATCCAGCGGGATGTTTTTTTCAACAGTTTACCCAGACCTGAAGCCGTCAAGAGCGAAATGAAAAAGAATCGCGAGAGTGAGGCACAGTCAGAGTCAAATGCCAATGCCAAAGCTAAAACCTTCCAAAACGGATTAAAAGGGGATGTTTTTTTCAACAAAGCTGACATCTCCAAAGACGACATGATACGCAGTCGCCTGCTTGAGGCACAATCAAATGCCGATGCCAAAGCTAAAGCTGCCGAAAACGACATGTTCAGGAGTCTCATGTTCGATGCCATCTTTGGTGTGCCGATACCGATATTCTTCTTTCACAGATTTCCACCCGTTCTGCATGAACAGACCATCGTCAGCCACGCACCTGACGTAAAGCTCCAGGAGAGGCTTAACGACTCTCACGGGCATTTCCTTGCTGGCCCGCCAGCTCCACCGGGTGACCTCCAACATGTCAAGCACGTGCGCATCAACGGAACAATCACCAAAAAAGGTCGAAAGATACCCGTCTCGGGCTTTGCATCCATTATGAAAGCTTTCCGCAACAGGGAAACGTCAAGGAGAAAGGGCATCGTAGAGACGAAGAAACTGCTGATTTCTCTGAGAATGTCGAACGGAACCGGTTCACCGGTAATGGTCCCAAGGCCGGCATCTGATACCTCCAACCAAGGAGAAACCACGAGGCCCAAAGGCTCAGTGCCAGCCACTGAAAGGAATGATAACAACAGACCAGTCGGTGGCGTCAGAGTTAGAGTGCAGAGAAACGCCAAGCAGAGGAGTACCGTGCAGGACGTCCAGGGTCACGTCAACCAACACCTTCGCCGCCCGCGGACCATCGAAACCGACGTCATCCAAGAATTGTTCCTGCACAACAAAATGGGGGTGAAGTCATCACAAGAACAGGGATTCATCGAGGCAGAGGCACAGGAAGAACGGCGAGAACGGAAGGAAGCAGACGGCGAAGCAGACAAGTTTGCCTACAGAAGAAAACGTGGCCTGCTGGACATTAACATCGAGGACAACTCCAGTGGTGGTGGCGACGATGATGATGACGACAACGATGATGATGATGATGATGATGACGACGATGATGATGATGATGACGACGGTGATGACAAAAGAAAGAGAAGCACAGGTAACGAGATTTCTGATGAAGGTGACGCTGACGCTGAAAGTTTGAGACGCAAAAGGGGCGCCGATAAGAACTCTGGTGGTGGTGGCAACAAAGATGATGACAGTGGCGATGTAGCAGCGACAGCCAGCACACTTTCTGAACAAATTGATAATTTATTCCCCGATGATTCAGATGATGGCGACGATGATGCTGGCGGCAATGACTAGTGATGATGACTAGTGGCAGAAACGTAGTCAGGCCAGTCCAGACAACACAGCCGCTTCAAAACACAAACTGCAGCCACTATCTCCCCGGAGCATGGGGAAAAATGCAGATTGTAATTTTGACTTTTTGATTTCCCTGTGTTCTCAACACTTCCTTTCACAACTTTCTTTACAAAAAAGGCATGTTCTGCACATTTTCTCTTTTATTGCTGCATGCATTTTAGGATAACAGTTTTAGAATGAAATTTTTCATTTTCTTTTTTCTTTTTCTTTTTTAGGAAATATAATTCTTGTCTAAAGCAAACGGGCCCCTGAAAATGTTGCGACAACTGCGTAAAATTTAATTCAAAGTCTGTTGTAATAAATCGTCTTTCCACCCAAACTTGGTTCCAACATTTGTTTTCAGATGCATACCCATCACAAGTCACAAACACACACACAAAATACAAAAACAACAATTTATTGCCATTACTTTATTCATCATCAATTTTTTTTTTTTTTTGCTTTTTGGTTTTTTTTTTTTTTTCTTTCCTCTCTCTCATCTTCAGTCACATTTCTTTCTCCCATCTCATTTTCAGCTCCATTCTTTCCTACAAGCAATCTTTCTTTCTTTAAAGATAAACAACGACAAAAAATTCTTTGCAAACACAAGCATTGCAATGCAGTCAAAATAACATCATCACAAATTTACTGATGCACACATGTAAACAAAGTATACTAAATAGTTTGGGAACATAGCCCACATAAAAACAATATATGTGTAGAAACATTTTCATACATGAAATAAACCTTAACGTAAAGATAACAGGCGGAATGTAGGCTAACAAATACAGAAATTCTGGACGGACATGATTTTAAAATTGTTCCTAAAAACCTACATGTTCCTCAAATTGTAAAGTTGGGAATGAAATTGAGTGTCATATATATACATTTCTATAGCAAAAGATACAAAAGATTCTCTTTCTGAGCAAACAAGACACCACAAAAATTAAAAAATTGGTTCAATTTGTACATTTCGGGAGGTGCAATGTAGACAAGCTAATGCTCATTTTACTCTTGTCTCTAGCTGTCTACTCCAAGTCCATCTTGTCTCTAGCTGTCTACTCCAAGTCCATCTTGTCTCTAGCTGTCTACTCCAAGTCCATCTTGTCACTAGCTGTCTACTCCAAGTCCATCTTGTCTCTAGCTGTCTACTCCAAGTCCATCTTGTCTCTAGCTGTCTACTCCAAGTCCATCTTGTCTCTAGCTGTCTACTCCAAGTCCATCTTGTCTCTAGCTGTCTACTCCAAGTCCATCTTGTCTCTAGCTGTCTACTCCAAGTCCATCACAATTCCTCAATGTAATACTCTATAACTCACCTTTTCAATTAAAAAAAACAAAACAAAAAACCCAGTACATATAGTTTCCGCTGGATGTTGACGTAAAACAATTGAGGCATTCTCACATCTTCAAAATTCTACAACCCCCCCCCCCCCCTACCCCTGAAAAAAACCCCAAAAACACCCCCCCCCCCCCCCAAAAAAAAAAAAAACAAAAAAAAAACAAACAAACAAAAAAACCCCAAAACACACACTAAAAAACCAGCAGGACGGAAAGTGAAAAAAACACGTAAAGTGTATCACAGTTTGGTAAAATGTGGGCTGAGGAAAAAATATCACTGATACTATTCACAGCATGGTTATTCATAAACAGCTAGTCGGTAACTGGATATGCGAATAGTAACACAAAACAAACATCGTTCCTGACAGCAAAGGTAAACGTGGAGGACATGCTGTCAGCTCAGTTAATGCTGCTATCAAGAAATTTACAAGAAATGTTTTCAGATCAAACACTGACAGTTCTTATTCTAGAAATTCTTGTTCAAGACACACACAATAAACAGCTGTGTCACAGACATTTTGTCATATACACTGCACTGAAGTAAATACTGCTTCACCATAAATGCAGTTTCACAGACAGTTCCTCTAACCAGATACACCCACGTGATTTGCCTTTTCAATGTTCTTTTCATTCAGTCTTGGTGAGAGGTGGGTGGGTGGGTGGGCGTTTGGGGGTTTACCGTCCTTTTCCACCACATACGGGTGATACAGTCTTGGTGAGAAGCAACAGTGATATTCAGTCAAGAACAGAACCGCTGATAAACACAGCTGGTGTCCAAAGGTGGAGAATCCAAACACATGTATCACTGAGGGCACAGAAAGTCACTCTCAGTCAGCAGTGAAGGCGGAAGCAAGATGCAAATGGTTTTAGTCGGTATTTAGGATGAGGCAGACACCCTGGAGGACCCAGTGGCTGGTGTGCTCAGTGGTGGCAAGGTCGGCTTCGAACACGAGACCCACTCCCATGGCATTACGACGCTGCGACGTCACATACACTGGTGTGCGGAATGTGTTCTGCAAAAGACAGGAGAATTCAATGACATTTGCAAAGGACATAAACCTCTAGAATATGATGATCTGAACTGCGTGTTCAGAACACTGTGGGTGTCCACACACCGATTTTATTACATACAGTGTGCAGGTCATGGGTGTGCAAATTCCCATTCTTTTGGAGAAGAAGTGAAGTTACCCTCCATTTTTTTTTTTTTTTAATTTGCTTGTGTAAACATAACATTGGGGGGTGGGGGTAGAGAGGCGGGGAGTGGGTGGGTGGATGTTTGGGGGGTTTAACGTCCTTTTCCACCACACAGGGTGATATCAAAGACGGGACAACGATGAAAAAGCCAGCACAAAAGTTTGGCCCCAGCCGGGATACAAACTCACGACCCGAGCATTAGAAGTCCAACGCTCTACCGTTCGGCCACCCCGACTCCCCTGGAGAAGCGGGGAAGGGAGTAAGTATATGTATTTGGAGTTTGATCCTCTCCTGTCAACTGTTAGCTCTTAGAGTGTTTCATAAACAAGAGACAAGAGGCACTAGACAAAAACACTGTACTGTACCACTGTTTGAACCTGTCAGGATTCACCCCCACTACTAGACACATCATCATGGACCTGGTTGACTACCGGCGTCTAAAAGGAGTTCCCCTCTAACAGACAAGAGACTCACCTGCAGTTTGAGGCGGTGGGCCTCAATGGGGATGATCTTGAGGACAGGCAGCTCCTGGATGAGCTGTTTGGGTTTCTGTTTCACCAGGCAGCTCTCCTTCATATCCCAGCCAGCGCCCTCGAGGTACAACCCATGTACAAAGCAACCTGGAGAAACAAGAGATATTTGTGATGAATGATGTGATAAATTTCATGCTAGCTAGGGCACGAGGAGTTCTGATTTTTAGTTTCAAATTTTTATACTTCAATTGCATCACAGCAGAAAGTGTGCAAAGCCATCTGTTTTTTAAATATTTTTTATGGACGTTTGAACCATTAAAGGTTTCTACACTAAACTAAATAATGATTTATTCTGAAATATGAAAACCAGTGACGACTCTCCATGTTGTTGCTTGCACAGACAAACATGCCAATTATCACTCTCCAACTACATGTATCTGAACAGGCTTCACAGTTCGACCCGGACAAGGAGAAGAAGAAGCTTGGCAGCTGCAACATCACAACCCTTGCACACCCTTCTTTTGATGACAACACAGCAGGTGTGAAGTCCATACTCAGAAATCTAACCAGCAAGCATTTTGAGGCAACTTTTTTTTTCCCCTCTCTCTCTCTCAACTTGCCTTGTGAAGTCCTTTCAGTAACATCATCAGCTGTGGCGTACTGGGTGACGGAAGTGTACAGGGTCGACTTGTCCAGTGGCCATCCATTCTTGCGGCAGGTTGCCTGCACCAGGGCAGTGAGGTACGACTCGGGGATGTGCAGGCCTGACAGCCACATCACTGGTGGCTCTGCCTCGTTCACCTGCAGAACATATGCATCTCCAGATAAAAACGTTACCTAAAAAGGCCTGTGGCGAGGAAGTCTGTCACATAGTTTACTTTGTTATCAATAAAATGTTGTTCACAGTGATGTGCACATTTGTCACAGGGTTGTTTCTTTGTTGTGTCCTTTATACTGTTTTCACTGTATCTATTGCAAGGGGAGCCAGGGTGGTCGGATGGTAGAGCGTTGGACATTCCAATGCTCGGGTCGTGAGTTCGAATCCCTGCTGGGGCCAAATATTAGCGCTGGCTTTTTCATCGTTGCCCCGTCTTTGATATCACCCGTATTTGGTGGAAAAGGACGTTAAACTCCCAAACACCCACCCACCCTCATCTCTTGCAATCTGACTATTTCCCAACAATACTTAGAAGCTGATCATAAACAATAAATATGATCTCTGTTTACAATATTCTTAAGAAGAATGTATCAAGGATTCAGCACATCACATCTGTAAAAAAAAACTCTATATGACTCAAGAATCTCGCTAAAAAAAAAATAACATTCCTGTCAAAGCACATATTTACCCAAGCGTTATACTGCTGGAAGCGTTTCTCAAAGTGCAGCATCCAGTTGCCAAGTGACTTGAGTGTATCTGGAGCCAAGCGTCGCCAGATAGATGGGATGATGCCGTTGAAAAGAGAGCGAGCCACATCATCCAGTTCACTGCTCATGCCCACCTCACCAGCAAGGGCCTGAAATATGCATCATTCTGTTTTGTAAGCATTTTATGAGCCATGCGACAAGCCGACACAATCTTGTCAACTTCTGCATTCACAAATTCTCTTTATCAAACATACAGAACTTTGGGTTTGTTGTCAATTCGTGGTACGTCACGGCTAAATTTCTGGCCAAAATAATGATGTTTGAGATATTCTGCACAAAACACATGACAAATGCTGTAGCAGGGGGAGAAAAAATTAAAAGCACATGAACAACAATCCCCCCCCCCCCCCCCTCTACAGTTCCTTTCCCCTGACCCCAAGGTATCTGAGCATTCTCACTGCAAGGAATATAGGAAGGTATGGTGTGGTATGGTAGACTTCTCCTCGGCGCACGTATCCATCTCTGCTGAAATGCTCACGGCGCCGCAGGGCTGGAGGACGAAGCAGTGAAAGCCTGCTGCCGCTAAGCGCTACTTTATATGCAAACCTCCACCCTGCTATTCACTCTGGTGCGTGCGACAGTATTTCTGTTTACCACGCCACCGGCCACAGCCTGCTCTTCTTCGAAAGATGAACGTGGGATTTTTAGCGTGCACACTTGATGTATGTGCGTGCGTGTGTACACGAAGGCGAGACAGGCACCACAAACGAGTCTGCACATGGATTTGACTCGATATGGGAAGGAAAAATCCCACCATATTCCTGCCCACCGGGGACTCGAACCAGGCAGCTCAGGATCCGAAGTCGGATGCCATAACCACTAGACCAAATCCCCTGTGAAGGCAACCTACAAACAGCTTAACATCATCCACCTCATCATCAGCAACAGTCTGAAGGATGAGCTTAGTAGTCATACACCATCAAATACAAGTAAGTGGAAAACCTACTCGTTTGAGGGTGACAAGTGATTTGCTCATGCGGTTGATGAGCACGTTGAAACGTTCCAGCTCCTGCAGCAGCACAACCGTGGTTGGCGTGATTTCCAGGCCGAACTTCTTCCTGATCTTGTCCAGCTCAAACTCAGCCGGCAGTTTGTGCATCACATCTGTTGCGATCTGTGAACAACCAATAAACAGTTTTAGTGTGGGCTAGGGTAAACACTCACTTTGATGGTGCACTGCCTGTATGAAGTGTGCAAAACACAAATGACAGAGCTTCTTAACTCCTGCCAGTTCACTCCCCTTAATATCCGACTATGAAGTCGGATGGTTCATCCCCAGTCCTGACAAAAAATTACTGTATAGTTCTTGAAGTATAAGATACTCATAGAAGACCGCAAAAACTGTTCATAGAGTAAAAATGACAAAAAATGAGCCTGGAATGTTGAGTGGTGGTATCTGACAGCACTTTTGTCCAAAATGGCTGAACTGGTAAGAGATAAGAGTATACATGATGCAGATGGCAGTAACATACGTTTTATGAACAGTAATGTTTCTTGGGAAAAAAAATTGTCCAACACACCCGTTTTTCTTAAGGCATTTAACAAACTGAAATCTGATTTAAATCAACCATCTGATGTAAGGAATACCACAATTTCAGAAAGTTGCAGCAGGGAATTAAATGCCCCATCCTGAATATCCTCAGACTTAAAGAAGGGGAGTTAGAAGAGGATCAGGGTACACGATGTGACGAGGTACTGGACTGCAGCCTACCTTGTCAATAAACTCCTCCCGACTGATGCCTGCGCCAGTTTCTCCTGTCTGTGGCTGAAGCTCCACCAGGTGAGTCCACATGTCACGAGCAGCCTGCGTGTAGTAACCGATCTCTGCATTGGGGTGAAGGCCAAACACTTCAGGGGTGTTGGCCAGTGGCAAGGTCTCGATGTAATCTGTTCACAGCACAAGCACAAGATGAATACATGTTCTGCAGCAGGGAAATTAGTTGTTTTCGGTAAAATCAAGACTGGCAGGAGTTGGCCTACTGACTGCTTCACAATTAAAAGGCTCCATATCAAACGACAACCAACATCCCTTCCTGCCCTACAGCTTCCAGCAAGCTAGCACTTCAGCCCCTAGGCATGTCTTCAAAAGACAACAGACACAAAACAAACAAACAAACAAACAAAGAAAAAACATAAATACCACCATAATTATTGTAAAATTCGTCAAATAAGTTTCTGTCAAATTTTTTTTCAAATAATTTTTATCAAATTTTTCACATAATTTTTGGTCAAATTTTTCACATAATTTTTGGTCAAATTTTTCACATAATTTTTGGTCAAATTTTTCACATCATTTTTGTCAAATTTTTCAGATAATTTTTGTCAAAATTTTGGAATAATTTTTGCCAAACTGTTCAAATTGTCAGCCAAATTCACCTTACGTCAGCAAGCTTTTGGTACATTTTCTGTGGTAAAAAAAAAAAAAAAAAAATTACAGCAGAGCACCAGAAATGTAGGAAACATCTTCAACCCACCAACATAAACGTCTCGCGCTCCTTCTGGTGGGATGTAATAGTCGACGTTGTCATCACAGTAGAAGTGGAACGGCTGGAAGGTGTCGAAGATGAAGTCACCCATATACTCATCCATGTACGTCCTCAGGATGCGACGATCAAAGTCATCAATGGCACGACCTCCGTACATCACCTAGGATACAAGAAGAATCAGTGACTGATGCCATGTAGGTTTCGAACATGATTCACAATTGATAGATATCATATAGTTTCTTTTGTCTCTTTTGAGAAATTGAGGTACGATATTCTTAATGGGAAATGTGTTACAGTGATACATCACCATCTATCCGCGAAATGGGTTTTATTAAAAATTTTGCACTGAAGGAAAATTTGAAGACACTGAGGAGAAAGCCTTGAACAACGCATCACCCCTCCTCCCATCTCACTCCCCCCCTCCCCTCCCCAACAGAGAGAGAGAGAGAGGGAGAAAGAGAGCACACAGGAGTTGGTTTAAACATCTTCATTCTTCTCTACAGAGAAAGAGAGCACAGAGAAGTTGGTTTAAACATTTTCATTCTTCTCAACTGATAAGGTTCGACATCAGCCTTTGAAAGTAAAATTGCACAATAGAGCGCAACACCACAACACAGGAGTTCCGCTTCATTCTAACCTCTCCGATGAGGTACTTCAAGCTGTTCCACGGAATCTTGTTATCTCCCTGTTCCTCAGCCTTGGTCAGGTACGTGTTGAGGATCTGCATGCAGACGCGGAAGTCAGACTCGTTAAAGTCGTAGGACACGTTCCAGCCGATCTTGCCGTACTTTCGTCGTTCCTGTACCACAGCGTGGAAGAAGCCCAGCACAAAAACAAGAGAGGAGAACGCCGAGTGTGTGCATTCTGCCAGTGCCGTCGCTGGGATCTTGTGGTATGTGCTGCGCAGGTTCAGTTTCAGGCCGTTGGGTGGCTCAGTCACAACCTGATGACAGAGAAATGAAAAAGTTAATCCTATGAAAAGTCATCCGAATTAAAAATAATACAGTTAACCCAAAGTAAAGTTACACCAGCAAAAAGTTAACCCAGTGAAAAAAAGTTAACTGGAAAAATTTTACTCAATAAAAGAGCAACTTACTCTCACATGTTCCCGAGCAAGGGGATAAGAAGGATAAGGACTAACAGATACAGTTTATTATTGTCTGATCACTTGAGAAATTGCTTTTTGATGCATCCCCACAAAAGGTGTAAAAGTGTTTCATAATGTCTTGCAATTAATGACAGAAACTCAAAACTACAATTTTTTTTAAGCCCCGACCTTGAGTGATCGCTGCAGGATGCCGATGGGAAAGTCGGGAGTGGGTTCAGTGGTCAGCCAGAGGCGGAAGTCTGGATGAGGCTTGATCAGTTTCTCCAGTTGTTTCTCCAGCTCCCTCAGCCAGCGCACCAACAGGTGGCAGTTCTGTAGCATCAGCCACTGGCCGCGAGCAATGGCCGTCTCAAGCAGCTGTAGCGCCACCTGTTGACAAAAAGAGGAGTTTATGAGCAAGTGATGTGGTGGTGTTTAATGTCTCTTGCCACCTACGGAGTGATTGGAGAAGCAAGTGATGTGGTGGTGTTTAATGTCTCTTGCCACCTACGGAGTGATTGGAGAAGCAAGTGATGTGGTGGTGTTTAATGTCTCTTGCCACCTACGGAGTGATTGGAGAAGCAAGTGATGTGGTGGTGTTTAATGTCTCTTGCCACCTACGGAGTGATTGGAGAAGCAAGTGAGGTGTATTTCATGTGCAAGTAACTGCACTACAGCAACAACAGACAACATAATGTTTTGCTTACCAAAAACACAGTAAGTTCTCCACTTTTCAAAACTAACAGAAAACATTCGGTGGAAGAGATTGGCGGTCATTTACCATCTATAATTCAAATAACATTGCTGGTATCATCCCTTTGTTTCTTTCCAAGCGGAATTTTTAAAAAAATTCCACCGTTTTCCCTTCCCCACCCTAGCAAGCAAAGAAAGAGCAAAATTTATTTGCAAAAAATTTTATGAAAAACACGCACCTTCTCTTGACCCTGTCCCATGGACAAAAACTTGAGCTTGTTGGATCCAAAATCGATCCGCTCGGCCAACTTCATCAGGTCAGAAGCAGGGTCCGATCCGGGGCTCAGGATGAACACGATAGGAGACATGGGGGTGCTCTGATCGAACACGGCCTCGAAGCTGATGATGGGTGGTGTGACATACTTCTCTCCCATTGCCTTGGTGACATACTCCATGACGGCACGATAGACACGGTCGACTCGGAAGCATCTCAGCAGCATGAGACGCTGGAAGCTGGAGAGTTTTTCGTTGTAGCTCATAGGGAAGTCTTCAGACTCAGGTGTGTCATGGTCGAACCACTGAAATATATACGGACATATTTATGCAAAGCCATGAGAAGTGAAAATCTCATCATTACCAAGCCGATCAAAGGTAAGTAGTGAAGATTTGCATTTAAAGCACAGTACTGACAGCAGATGCAGTATTAGCTGTTGACACTTATTCTCTGTTTTTTTTATTTTGTTTTGTTGTTGTTTTTTGCCAGGTCTCATTACCTTGCCCAATGGGCATATGCAACAGATATGGGGTTTCCTCTTCTTATGTTACTAGGTGAAACTGGGTTTATCAAAAGGCAGGATCTGCAATACACCAGCACTGAAATCTACACCGACATCTGGCCCATTTAGCCAAGCATAATTATGCTCCATTCACATGACCGAATGACTAGACTGTCTGCAAACAAATAAAACATGTAAAACATGTGTCCCCATCCAGCGAAACATTACTGACTAAACAAAATACACCTGTAGTATGTAAACAGTAATGAACAGTTTGGTTGTCCCGCATAATTCAGCTCACACAATCAACCTACCGCCTTCCAGACTTTCTCGTTCCTCTCGATGTCTTCAAGCAGCGTGCCGAACGAGGTGGAAAATTCCGTGGCCAAACGAGTGCAGTCCTCCCATCCCTCCTCTGGCATCCAAGCAAATGGCTTGCGTCGCTTGCTCTTCTCAAGAGCTATGTTACCCTGAAATGCGAATCAGTACACGCATGATCCTACTCTAAGTGCAGATTCCCAACCCTATCAGCATGGAATGCATTCTGCAAAACCAGTGGGACATTAAGAGACAGAACTTTGCAACACCCATCGCTAGGGCAGTGTACTGAAGTTCTGTCAACCATTTCATAGTCGCCAAGTATTACGAAACAATGCCATCAGCTGACTTCGCAAAGTAGTGCGTTTTGCCAGAAAGTTATAAATCTGATCTCAGTCTGAAGGCAGCTGAAGTTGCTTTGTCCAAGCAGTCATGTTACACCAAGAAAAGCCATCAGAAATGTGTGGTGAAATCTTACAACACTACAGGCATACTGCTAGTACTAATACAACAGGTCTCATTGCCCCCTCTCGATGAAACTTATTCAAATCAAACTGGACAGAGTGCCAAACTACTAAGAGCATCTTTGAGGAAACACATGTCAGCACCTTGATGAAGAAGTCCAGTTCCTCCTGTCTGACTTTGCCCAGGTCCTGCTCAAGGTTGATGGTGATTTGGAATGAGAACAGAAGCTTGTGCTTCTCAAAGATACCTGCAAACACAGCAGATGGCCGATCAGTTAGAGCTGGGCATTCAAAGATCAGCTGCTCACATCATCATGAGACACACTGTTAGGACAGATGCAGTTCTTCATCACCTGTAATTCTGTTCTCTCTAGCTCAACTGCGGGACAGGTCCTATTTCAAATTTAACTAATGTCACTCCCGTCAAATGCTACTTATCCGTAAGGGTTCTTTTAACAGTTTCTATAAAGCAAAATTGTCTCTAACAGGAAATAAACCTTCTCCAAATGATGAATTCTGTCCTTATGTGTCAGAATTCATGTACAGCATCTGACGCCAGTCAGAGCAGCACTACAAAAATCAGGACCATGCTCAAAAGGGAATGAGATTTCTATAGTTCAAAATAGAGAATGAATTAACATACAAGCCTCTCATCATTTCCCAGTCACTACTCAACATCTTACTTTATCAAGCGGGGTAGCAGGCACCTTTTCGATCCTCACCAAAGTGCTTGTTAAAAAAACAAGTTGCTCACCTGTGCACCCATAGTTGTAGACGTTGTGGGTGAGGGTATCCATGATGTTGCGAAGCCGTTTCTGCAGGATGGAATCAGGCATGGACTTCTTCAGGGAGTACTGGAACACCTCCAGGTATGATGACAGCGAGTACTGGTACATGGTGTTCACAAGCGACATCTCCGCCAGGACGAAGAACAGGATGGCTCCCCGCTTAGCTGCCGGACGGTAGCCGTCACGCAGCTTCTCAATGTCTATTGCCGTTTTGGCGCCAAGTTTCAGTTTCTCGGAAACCTGTAGATAGCAAATCATGAGAGAGCTGACTTTACAGCTGTATGGTCTGCTATCCTCTTGTAGTTTTCAAAAGTCTCAAAAAGAAGAAAAATCTGAAGATATAATATCGACAGTGAGCTGCCATTGTCTGTCACTGCTGTTTTGGTGCCAAGTTTCAGTTTCTCAGAAACCTGTAAATGGCAAATCATGAGAGTGTTGCATTTATGAGCTGTATGAGCTGCTATCCTTTTGCAGTTTTTAAAAGTCTCAGACAGAAGGAAAATCTGAGCATAAAATATCAGCAGTGAGCTGCCATTGTCTGTTACTGACCTCTGTGGCCTTGGTCTTTGTTTCCTCCAGTGTCTCAACCAGCTCCACGTTGTCCAGCATGTTGCCCTGAGAGGTGGCCAGCTCACGCAGCAGTGAGTCCTCCAGGTCCTTCAGCAGCTTCTTGTTCACGCTGATTGACAGAAGAACACAAGAATTTAAGGCAGGTGTATTTCCATGCTGCAGTACCACGACAAAAAACAAAATGAATAATGAGTTGTAAGTCATGCTCAACAATATGCATAGTACCCTTTGATTTCTAAATCTGACGCATTAGATTAGCACCCCCCCTCCATCCCTCCCCCCCCCCCAAAAAAAAACCCAAAAGAAACACACACAAAAAAAACCCTCCAACAACTGAAAGTTGGCCTCGACCTCAGTACCATCCTCGAAACAGGCAGTATGAATTACTTAAGCCTGAGGCCATCAAGCCAGAAGTGAGTTACCCAGCTCGCCCTTTTCTAAACTGTTTGAAGGAGAAAAGAGCAACAACAAAACAGTTTCCCCTACAAATTTTTCAATCGGTCAATTTCAATATGGTCAATTCTGATGTCTGAAAATTTCACTGTAGATCAACTGACCTGGTTTCCTGAATGAGCCTCTCACGCTGTTCCTCCAGCTCCTTCCTCTCGTACTTGACAATCACACTCAGCAGCTGGTCCTCAAGACCCTGTTATAAACACAACACGGCCAGATACTGTCTGCTGACCTCAGCAACTATCTACAGTATGGCTAAGATGTACTTGACTCTTATACTTACAACATTTCTCATACTCATTCCATCCCTACACACACACACACACACACACACACACACACACACACACACACACACACACACTCACACACACACACACAGACAAACACACACATGCATGCACGCACGCACACACGCACGCACGCACGCGCACACACACACACACACACACACACACACACACACACACACACACACACACACACACACACACACACACACAGGGAGCGCCCACCTTGAGGGTGACAGTGTAGTTGATGACCATGGACTTGCCGAAGACGTTGGGTCCGTACTTGGGATTGGCCAGCTTGGTGTTGAGGTACAGACGGAAGTTGGGGTCGTAGTCCACTTCCTTGTCTCCCAGCACCACAAACTCTCGACCCTGCCCGCCTGGAGAAACACGCAAATACATATGTGTCATGCATCTCTCCCTCGAGGTTATTCAGTCAGAGAGAAAAAAAAAAAAAAGAACTCGGTGCAATTTTGAAGCACAAAATCTGAATAGCATACTAAGTGTACCACTTGACCAAAGTGTTAATATTGTCAAAAATATGCATGCTTTGTGTACGCTTGTGTTCTGGGTTCAGATAGTAGTACCTTGAGCCAATCAACTGCAAGGCGTTTTTATATTTATTCCCAAACTCATTTTTATGATTATTAGTACAAACGTAAAATACAGGAAGCCACACACACACACACACACACACACACACACACACACACACACACACACACACAAATGCTGTGAAAGTGAAGTGAACATGATAAAACAACACACCTTTGATGTTTTTCTCGAGGACGTTGTCAATGACAGGGTCAATGTACTCATCCACGTCTTGGAACAGGAATGGGAAGCCATACTTAATGGCCAGTTCCAACTGCTTAAGGAAATCAGGGTCGTTGAATGTGCACACCTGAAATCAAGCATACAGGGCCACTGGAGAAACAAGGATACATGGTACACGGAATGAAACCGCAAGAATAATGGAGAGAAAAAAAACCAAGAAAAGTTGTTAACTCTTTAGGGCCTGCATCTGACCACCCCTTGCCCACTACATGACGAGACTGGTTAAAAACAACAAGCCACTGCATCCCAGTAGGAGCCACTTCAAACCACTATTACACAAGGCGTGGGCCTTCCCTGCTAGCCATGAGACTGTGAAAGATTGCATAATAGCGGCTTGAAGTGGCCTCTATTGATCTGAAGATTTCAAGGAAAATTGCAATTTTTGTGGGGGCTTTTACGAGTTGTCAGGGTTTTTTTTTGTTGTTGTTGTTTTTTGTTGTTGTTGTTTTTTAATCTGCGGAGGCTGTAACTATAGTGTAAATGCCAGAGATTCTTCTACAATGGGCAATGCAAAAACAGCCAAAATATTGACTGTGCACTATGCAGATACCTAGCAAAAACTTTCAGAGATTTACACCAATGACTTTACTGCTTGGTGCAAGATCTTGTTGGAGGATACTGTGATCAGCTTCTGTTTTTGCTTCTGACAATCTGGTGAACACAATCAAAATCTCCAACGTTATTACCTTCAGATTGTTTTGCTCCTCCTTGTGTTTGATCCATTTGAGAGCCTGCTGTTGAGGGTCAATGCACAGTGGGAATCGTGAGGCCCGCGTTGTGAGTATGCCGTTTTGGATCGACAACTCATCTGGTGGCAGGCCTTCTGATGTCCACCTACAGACACGCACACACACAGATGAAATTGTCAGAAAGGCCACACATCTTTACAAGGCATTAAAAATGTTGACAAAGTGTCAATTAATATACCCTCTGCTGATCCAGTGAGAATCTTCTCAAAATTCCTATGAGCAATTTGAAATTTTTTGGCGAATGCTGTTTCCAGTGTACCACCCCAACAGTCTGGAACTCGCTGCCTGCTAGCGTGACACAGCAACCTACTCTGTCATATTTTCAAATCAGAGCCTAAAACTTATCTGTTTCGACTTGCCTTCTACTGATTCATGTAACCATGGTTCCTGCTGTTTTAGGATGTTCTATGTGCATGTGAATAATGTGTGAATGCAGAATGAGTTGATGTATTTTCAAGAATTGCGCTGTATAGATGAGATTTATTAATATTATCATTATTAATTACAACTTTTGCATGCACACACACACACACAAAGGGAAGCAGCACTCACTTGCTAATCTCCACGTCATTGGTCAGCAGGTCCTCAACACGGTATGGATCAGACAGTGGCACTTCCCGTTCCCTCAAATCGTTGACCCAGTCCTGATACACGAGGTCCTTACGGAACTCCCAACTGAACGCGCCCACGTAGCTGAGGAAAGCTGAACACACCAGACAGTCTCCCAGCAGCCGCACACGTTTCTTCTTCAGCTCTTCAAGGTCATTAGTCCATCTGTATGGGGCAGAGAATGTAAATACTTAGCTGGTTGATAAGTTGTATATATCTTCTGTTCTTTTCTTTCTATTTTCTATATTAAGTTTTGTCCCCTTTTACATTTTTTTTTTCCTTTTTAGTTTCCCTTACTTTCTTTTTGTTTTCTTCCCTTTTTTTTTACTTTTTTTTTTTTTTTACCTTTTTTTTTTCCTTTTTTTTTACCTTTTTTTTTCTTTTTTTTTTCCTTTTTTTTTTCTTTTTTTTTTTTTTTTTCCTTTTTTTTTCCTTTTTTTTTTTCCTTTTTTTTTTCCTTTTTTTTTTTTTAGAAGGTTGGGGGAGGGGGAGAGGGGGGTGGCGGGGGATTGTTGTTGTAACATAAATAATTCATATTCACACTCAACGGGAGGTTATCTGATCCTTACCGAACATTCTCAGAGCCGAGACCAGAGATGAGCTTGTCGGCAGCGATGAGTCGCCTCTCCATGATTCTGGCCTCCTCTTCCAGCGCAGTCCGCTCAGCCATGGCCTCCTCGTACTTCCTGTTCAGCTCCTGAAGCTCCGCCTCCAGCGACTGGACCTCCTTCGTGATCTTGTCCAGGTCGCGCTTGGCTTGGTGGTACGTGCGCTCCAGTTTAGCCACCTGTGAGAGGACAGAGAACATACAACCCCTGAAAATAGTCCTACATACTCACAAATGTATTTAAGGATGGCCGAGTTTCCAGATGATGAAAATGGAACACCTAACACAGGATATCTAGCACATGCTTCAAGTGCCAAAATAATAATAATAATAATAAGCGCATTAATATAGGAGATTTATCCCAAATATTTGGCTCAAAGCACCGCAAGCTAAACCCCACACGTACGCTCACACGAATCACACGCATTCTCTGACACACTGGACAAGAACACATTACAATCACAGGGGTTGGAGTCCCACTCGGGGGCAAAGAATTTTTCCTTCTCGCACATGGCACCGTTCATTCGGGCCGATCGTCAGGGGTTCTCTCCGGGTGCTCCGGCTTCCTCCCCCTCTGCTTTGGAAATGTTTAGCCAACCAAATTTGAAAAATAAATGCAATTCTAAATTCCGAAACTGAAATAGCTGAGCTGACCCTTCGCACCATGTTATTGTTATGTGTGTATGTCCAGTGTGTAAGAATGCGTGTGATTCATATGAGCGTGCATGTTGGGTTCAGTTCGCGGCACTTTGAGCCGATTCATGAAACTGGGTAAAGCGCCTATACAATACTCATAATCATCATCATCATTATCAACTGGGCACATTTTCAGATTGAAGTGACAGGGGTAATAGGTGGTCTCCTATAGTAACATGTCATCTGGTACTGCCTGTAGGAGAAATCTTGGTGTTGAAGCTCGACCATCTGCACAAACCTTTTCTCTCTTGGGCTTGATCTCTCGCGCCACAGCACAGTATCCCATGACGGCCTCAACGAACTTGAGGAGACCAGCACCAGCGCGACTGATGGACTTCATCTCATCCGGGCTCATGTCAATGTCCTTCAGCAGAGCTGAAATTATAAAGACAATTTGTGTGGACTGCACTGCCAGACACTTCGGCAAAAAAAAAAAAAAAAAAAGAACACCCAAAAAACAAAAAACCCCAGGTGTACAGAATCTACCACTGCCACAGAAAACAAGTCAAAATGATTTCTCTCCTGCATGTGAAGAGAGTAAACGTCTGTCTAGTTACCAAGGCTCTTAGGGTACTAAGTTAGCATGCACACTGTGTCAATTGCTCTGAAAGTATTAGGCACAAAAACATTATTACAAAACTGTGACATGGATAAAATTTGGAGATGGATGAAATCTGATGTAATCTAGATTTTGTATATGCTACTGATTTAGTAACATGTTAGTCAAATTTACCGTTTTACTGTTTCACACCAACATATTTCCGCTAACTTCTCAAAACAAGAAACAAAACAACAACAAATATCAATCCAACTTTATCACAGAATTTTGGCACAATTCAATTTTCAAAACAGCTAACAATCATATCCTTTCTTTACTTCTAAAGCACTTGTCTCAAAATCAGGTCACAGCCAAAATTCCATGACGACGTCGGATCTGACCCTGACCCCTGACACAGAAAAGATAATATGAATAACATCTCCTGACCTTTCACAGCTTGAGTCTGCTTCTGCCCAATGTTGTCCACATCCATCTCTGTCAGGGAGCGGAGAAAGTTGGCTTCAGACATCATGGCCTTGGCTGACTTCCAGGACACTTCACGGATACCGCGCATCACAACAATGCACTCACAAACAGTCTGCACTGCTTTGGGAGGCTTGGCAAAGGACCTGTGCAGAAAAAAAGGTGTAAAAGTCTTCTCTACATTTTAAGAATGGTCATAAATTCAACGTCAAAACATACACCAACAGCTCCTTTCAAATTTTAATTTCTACTGTTTAAAAGAATTTCCATACAATTCTTGAAAGTATGCAGCTTACACTTTGTAAGTTAGCAACCTGGACAACAGAAAGACGTGCTTTACTGACTTGAAATGCAAATATCAGGTGCAGAACAGCCTGCTACAAGCATGCTAATTATTATTTATAATATCAAACAGATATTTAACCTTTACGCATCGGGACGCGAACCGGCTCGCGTCACTCTCAACAGCCGTAGGCACCGAGCCGCGAACCGATTCGCGTCATCCTAAACGGCCAGCAGCTGCATGCGCGTCAGCAGGGAAGTAGGTCACTGGCCAAGCTCGCGATGTCAAAGAGTTAAAAAAAAAAAACAACGAAAAAAACAACTGCTGGCCAAGCCACTGCTGTCATATATTATGCGGTCAAGTTGTGTCACATGACCATGTTTTGTACACGTCTCACTGACCTGATCTCTGTTACGTCAGACTTGTCAAGGTCTTCCAGAGCCAGTCGAGCGGCTTCCAAAGCGGGGAGCTTCAGCCAGCGCATCCTCAGCCTCTTTCTGGAGAACAAAAATGTCAGACGTCAACAGACTATACCTGCATGCATCTAAAGGTGTGTGTGCTATGACTGAAGTAGAAGACTGTAGGGATCAAAAGTCATAGCAATAGAGAACAAATCAGACAAGTATTTGTACAACCATTCTTACAGAAGGGTAAATGAGCAAGCTAGTCACTCCACATTACCACGTTTTGTTGTTGTTACTATTGTTCTGTCTCTCTCGAGTCAAGTTGAAAAGCAATATTAGTGAATAACTCTGTTCCTTTGTACTTTTTTTGGGGGTTGCATCATGTTCTACAAAGGCAACAATAAAATCAAAATAAGCAAGGAAGAACACACACACACACACACACACATGCACACACACACATTCATACACGTGCGTGCGCGCGCGCACACACACACACACACACACACACACACACAAATTTCAACCAACCTTCTCCTTCACAATGATCACGCTCTGCTCAGCAATCTCCTCTCCCTTCTTCTCAGCAATGGCTTTCTTCTCGGTGGCCTGCTTGGTGCCGCTGGCAATTTCCTCCAGCAGAGCCTCACATGCAGCTGTCTTCTCTGTCACGGCCACCTTCTGTACGGCCAGCTTCTCGTTCAGCACCGCCAACATCTCACTGGCGTCGGCGATCTTCTGCAGACCTCCTGCCAGACGCTCACACTGAAATAATAAAGAAACTTTGTGAGTGACGCTTGCTTAATCCCTCACTTAATTTTTTTTTTTTTAAGTTTCTGCAAAATCTGCAGCATGTACAATTATGTACACATAAATTTGGGGTTTCATAACTGCATCTGACATCAGTCACAGGCCGATTCATTTTCAAAATGTCCGATTATTTACATAACAAGGCAGACATAATTATGTCCTGTCACTTCTACTCCAAGGTGGCAGGGAAGGAACTTTTGTTCAAAAGCAGGTGCTGGAAATTATTTTGTCAAAAGTGTTTACCAGGCACACTGTAATTATGGTTGGTTCAACATGTGGCTGCGGAAAGTACATTCACAAAGTCTGATCTGTTAGTTACAAACTATATCTACATATTCAGGACAAATGTCTTGCAGTTGTACTTTGCCTGCCATACAGGACATTCGTTCTATTGTAGTTCCCAAGGATATGAAACCTTGTAAACTGTTGAAAAACTTGGGTTTGGATTTGAGTCATTCAGACTCAATTTACTCCACTGGACCATACAAACTCACCAACTATGATTTCCAATTTACATGACAATTAAGAAATCAATACATGAGCTTAAAGAGACCCTCAAAACCACTCATCTTCTCTTTTTTCCTTAATTTCACACCAGAAGGAAACCTTTTCTCACCTGTGCGAGAATGAACTTGTCTTTCTCGTCCAGAAGTTTGATGTAGGTGTTGATGAAGTCAAGGTAGTTCTTGGGCGTGACGTAGTTGTTGCGCCTCAGACGCTGCAGGAACTTCTTGCTGTACTGCCCGACACTCTGGTGCACCAGCACGATATGTCGAACCACATCCTCCCGCTTGTCCTCCGGGATTAGTTGGTTCTAAGGGATGCAAAATAAATAAGTCAATAAACAAATACTGAATAAGGGATCTTTATTTTCTAAGAGTTTAATAAATCAATCAATAAATCAATAATCAGGGATCAGTGTGTTCTAAAAGATGCAAAATAAATAGAGAAATACATCAGTGAATAAATAAATAAACAAACAACAGTCAACAATTTCTGTATCTGAAAATACAAAAATCGAAAATACAGGCAATTCTAGATTCCGAAACTTCAACAGCTGAGCCGACCCTTCACACTAAGTGACTGTAATGTGCTGATGTCTTAGAGTGTGAGAGAACGTGTGTGTTTCACATAAGCGTTGAACCCTTTGCCCTTTCTCCAACCCCACCCCATCCAGACACACACACACACACACACACACACACACACACACACACACACACACACACACACACACACACACCTCATGAAGAGTTTCTTCCAAAGGAAGCAAGTCTCCCAAACAGAGAGCAGGGGGATCTAATTAAATTTCCTAAAGCGTGCCACTTGACTGGAAACTGGATAACATTCTAGCAACAAAATATGATGCCACTCACGTCAGGAGAGAGGAAGACGCTGGCCACAGCATACAGAGCCTGTTCTGGCCAAGGGAAGAACCAGTCGATGCTGGCATTGTTCACCAGACCTGTCAAAATACAACGCAAACTGATAAGCTAATTCATCTTTTTCCACTCATAAATGTCTGCCAGCAAAGATTAAAAAAATATTCTCTAAATGATTAATAAGTATCTTCATAGTGTTTTTTGTTTTTGTTTTTTTAATTTCATGTTCCAGGACAAACCAGAAGGAAAATTTCTGATTTTATCAGACAATAAAGGTATGTTGACATCAACCATTATTCAAGAAATACTTCACAGCTGCAACTTTCTCCCTTAGGGTAACAGTTTGGTAGTTTTCTGGTTTAACGCCTTTTCCATCATGTAGAAGTTATCCCCCCCCCCCCCCCCAAAAAAAAAATGGCACAATGAGGAGGAAAAAAATGTCAGGACAAATGATTTGGCTCCCAGAACGGAATCAAACCAATGGCCTCAGCAAGGACGGTATAATGCTCTACCAGTTTGACTATCGGCATGACACAACACGACACAACACGACACGGCACAACATGAAACCACATGAACATAATTCATACTTGAAGAATTTGGCTGACATTATGTGACCAGAAGCAATAATGGCCAGCAGACAACTCACCAGGGAAATTTCTGCAGCGCGTGCGAAGGGTGTCACCAACAGGAGACATGGCCAGTACAATGTGAAGGTTGTTGGCGCACTTGTTGACGAAGAACTGCCAGATGCTCTCACGGGCGTGACCACACCCAGCGGCCATTGCTTCATTACGAACCTGCATGCAAGACAGTGGATAAGTTATGAGGAAGAAAGGCTAGGGGCTATTCCTTTAACCCTTTCAGCCCTGAAGGAATCTCAATAGCGATAAGGCTCTCTGCCTGAGAGTTTTTCAAGTGTGCTAGATCTAAAGCTGGGCTCCTGCATACAAAACCCTATTTCTCAAGAAGTATTGGATCCATCCTATAGGGGGATCTTCCACTGTGCAGAGCGTATGAGAGTCGGTCACATGCACGCATATTATTGTTAGGGTCTGCGAGACCATAGGTGATACGGTGGCAGGGCTGAAAGTGTTAATGTTAGACCAAAAGTGTATTTGTGTGTGTGTGTGTGTGTGTGTGTGTGTGTGTGTGTGTGTGTGTGTGTGTGTGTGTGTGTGTGTGAGCAGGTGTAGGCTCAGGATGGATGGATGAAGGGCCCGCATGAACAAACATGTACATACCGATCCAATGATGGCCTCTTTCTCATCGTCTGGGTAGAGGGCGGGCACCATACCAGATGTCAGCATGTTGTTTATCAGTTCTAGGAATCCTGGAAACACATACACAGATGTTAAGCACATAATTAGCTCTTACTTCTGTGCACTCTTTTCAGTAACACACGACATATTTTCAGGATCAAGACACAACAATGGCAAGCAAACACTGAAGTCACAAGACGGAAGGTTAAAGGGACAGGTTGGATTTTGTTAAAGACGATGGCAATCGTCAGCTCCTACATGCCAAAAAAAGTTGATTGTTAATGTTGTTTTCCCAAACTAGGAACAGTCTCCAATACCACATCCATTATGCAAAATCAGTCACATCCTTCAGATTCCTGCTAAAACCACACTTCATTCTGGCCTTGAGTAATGTCTGAAAATATTTACAAAAATAAAGTCCTTTTTATCGTTGTCATTGTACCTTCTTCCACTACATGCTGGTCTGTGAACAGGAACACTGTCTTCTTGTTCTCCATGCCCAGTCTGTTGTACAGGATCTTGAGGTCGTCTCGGAAGGAGTTCTCGTTGTACCCGCGACTGAGCGTGATCTCGAACACCTCGCAGCCAGCAGCGTACGACGCCAGATGACAGAGGGACTGCTTACCGGAGCCCCCCACGCCCACGAGGAGGGCGTGACCTCGATCCATGCGTAGAACACGATGGACACGGGTCAGGTGTTCCAGGGCGTCGTCGAACAGAACCAGGTTCATGGGGGTGTGGCTTTCGTTGTAGTCTTCCAGAATCTAGGGAAACAGATGAAACAAAATCAGATTAAGAACCAGGTGATGCTGTGGTCATTTGATGACAGGTGACATGTTCAGATCATTGTCAGTTTCATCTCATCTGACACAGTGTTGTCAAGTCAATCCTAAACCCTAACCCCTAACCCTAACCCCTAACCCTAACCCCTAACCCTAACCCCTAACCCTAACCCCTAACCCTAACCCTAACCTCTAACCCTAACCCCTAACCCTAACCCTAACCCCTAACCCTAACCCTAAACCCTAACCCTAACCCCTAACCCTAACCCCTAACCCTAACCCTTATTTCAACATACTGTGTATTGGTTGTAATGCCATTCAGATCCATGTGCAGAAAGAAAGCGACACACTGGGCAAAGTTGGAATATTGCCACTGAAATAATTATAATTAATAACAAATTGAAAAGGGAGCGGGGGGGGGGGGGGGGGGGGGGGGGGTGCAGGGGAGGGAGAGGGGGATACTTCAGCCTGATATTCCTGTGCCCTGTCACAAATCAACATTGTCGTGGAATTTTGGCGTAACTGGATTTTGAGAACAGCGCAGGATAACATGTGCTACACACTTCTTCAACACTATTCTCAAAATCCAGTTACACCAAATTCCACGATGATGTCAAAATGTTAAGTTCACATTCATCACAACTGGACAACAACTTCATCGCAACACATTAAAGACCTAAGCTGGCACAAGATGACCAAAGTGGACACTATTTTTCTGCATTAAAAACAATGCTAACAGAACTCACCTCTTGGAACAGCGCCTTGCTGGCTTCGTAGTCCTGCATGTCCTCGTACAGACGAGGCTCTGCTTCCTCCAGAGCAGTGCGGTAGTCGCCAAACAAACAGGGATTGCGCTCGATGTACTCCAGATGTTGCTTGAAGTTCTCTTCCATCAGTCCTCTCAAGGTTTTCTGGTAGAAATAATAACAAAATAATGTAAACTGAAATTCCAAGCAGCGCGCAAGAATAATTATCTTGAATGTAAACCGACAGCTTCTTTGGTTGTTGTGAATTTTTCTAGGTGATCCCCCCCCTCCCCTCCCCCCCCCCCCCCCCCCCCCCCCCCCCACACACACACAACATCTTAAAAGCAACCAAACAAACAAAGAACACATTAACCTGTCATTAACATATCAAGGGGAACTAACCTTAAACATTCTATCAACATTTGAGCCTTTTTTGAAACTCAAGCGTTTTTGAACAATTTTTCTTCTGCCTCAAAGAGTAGTTACCCAAGACTGCTGCTCCCATATCTTGTGACAGGTCTATGCATCTTTTTAGAACGTAACAACATTTCAGCACGTCATGCCAAGTTGCTGACTACGGCTTACGTTGATCAGTTCCTTGTCAGTGTCGTTGATGAGCCTGTCACTGATGACTCTCAGACACTCATTGCGCCACAGTCGCAGGAACTGCTCAACCTTGGAGAATCGGTCAGGGGTGGACAGACAGAGGCCATTGTAGATGCGCGACAGGTCACGCAGGTTGAAGATGTAGTGGAACTTGGATGGTGTTGGGGGCAGATCCTTCACAGTCACGCTGCAGAGGAGCAGTCAGTTTCTTTAGCCAACTGGTCTTTATTTCTCCCTCACTCCCCCTAGCCCCCTTCCCCCTCCTGCTTCTGGTGGTGCATAGCTCACAGATCTACTCAGATATGCATGCATGTGTGCTCGACGTTACTCCAGAACCTTCTTCTTTTACTTTTTTTTTTAAGGCTTTAGATTGTAAGGCGCCTAGAGCTCGTTCCACGGGGATAGGCGCCCTATAAATATTATTATTATTATTACTTCTTATATTCTAACATCAAGGCCAGTGGACAAAAAATTGGGGCAGTGGAATGAACAATTTCTTGGGGTTTTTTCCCCTTCATTTCCTAATTTTTGTTTGAACGGAAAGAATAAAAAAGAAAAGAAGCCTTTCTCACCTGTAGAGTTCCATAGTCATCTTCGTGATGGTGGATGCAAGGTTCTGGACCTCTGGCGGGAATGGGGTCAGGTGACCCGACAGGATGGAGTTGTAGATCTTGAACAGCGACTCCTCGTCGGGGAAGGTCATGTTGAAAACGGAAAAGAGTGAGACGAAGCGTGGGTCGGTTTCGTTGCGTCCTCCACCGGCCTTGCCCATGGCGGCAATGTAGCCGATGTCCTTCATGTTCTTCCAGTTGAGGTCCTTGCCGCGGTCATACACACCTCCACGTTCCAGCAACAGCTTCAGGAGAGCAATGGGTTGCTGGGTGCCGTACGTGTCCACCTGGTTGCCACAAACAAAGTCAAAGTCAAAGCAAGTCAAATTTTCTGCATTGTGCAAAGCCCTTTGATAACTCTGGTGGCAGTGCCACCTGCCAGTGTAAATGATAATAATAATAAATAGTACTTATTTAGCACTAATTCTCGCAGCAACTCATAGCAACACACACACACACACACACACACACACACACACACATGCGTGCGCATGCGCACGCACACGCACTGACACACACGCACTGACACGCACTTTGTAACACTTTGTACAGATAAACTTTACAGTTCAGTTCAGATTTTGTTCAGTTCATATCTCTTAAGAGCCTGAGCCCAACCACCCCATGCCCACTGTATGATAAGACTGGTTAAAAAGAACAAGCCTCTGTACACCAGTAGGAGCCACTTCAAGCCACTATTTTACAAGGAGTGGGCCTTCCCTGCTAGGGGCCCGAGACCACTGCAAATTGCATAACAGTGGATTGAAGTGGAAAATAGTGATCTGAAGATTTTGTGTAAAATTGCGATTATTGCATGGGCTTTCAAGAGATATCCCTTGCTGAAAATGCACCTGTGGCATGTTCATGTCATCAATGAAGATGATGAGGCGTCTGCCGGGTGGAGGTCCGTAAGTGTCCTTGGTGCGTTTCTCCACATTCGCCTCCAAGTTACGCTGGACGTCCAGTGATGTCGTACGACTGGAGAAGTTCATGTTGAGCAGCAGCTGCAAGTAATGACCACATCCATTGTTACAAGTGTTATATGTGTCACCGTGAAAACTGTTTAATAAACTGATCAAACGTTAGAACATGAAGTCTATGAGTAAAGCCATGGCAACTTCGCTGAAGGGATGTTCACGACAAATGCTCAAAGCTGAGGAAAAAAAAAAAAAAGCAAGAAAAACAACAACAAACCAAAAACCAAACAGATTATTGTTTCTTAGCCAAACTCACAGAATGTATGAAACTGGAAATGTTCAGCCCAGCAAATTTGAAAAATAAATGCAATTCTAAATTCCGAAATTTAAATAGCTGAGCTGACCCTTCGCACCACATGATTGTAATGTGTTTATGTCCAGTGTGTGAGAGAATGCGTGTGTTTTTTATGTGAGCGTGCGTGTTGGGTTCAGTTCGCGGCGCTTTGAGCCGATTCATGAAACTGGGTAAAGCGCCTATATAATACTCATTATTGTTATTATTATTAAATTCTTCCACTCTTTCCTGACTTTACAACCAAAAACATGCCATGTAACGTGGACCATGTACATCACCACAACAGTGTAGGAAACGTCTCACTAGATCATGACAGATCATACTGACACACACATGTACAGACTTCAGAACAGCTGTCTAGTTCTGCACACTCTACTCACATGAGCATCAGGATCCAGAGTTCTCAGGAAATTGGCAGTTGTGGCGGACTTGGATGTGCCGGTCTCACCCACCAGCACGACCGGTCTCTTGATACCCACCATCAGCTGTAGCAGCCATGTGGCGCGCACCGTGTCCACCGTCGGCACCAGGATCTCGTAGAACTTTGCCTCTGGGTTGTGCACGTACTTGGGCACCATCTTGGACCATGGGACCCACTTTTTCTCTTCTCCATTCCAGAAGAACTCGTACAGGGAGGAGTATCCTGGCAGCTCACCTGTTGAGTTTGAGATGAAAGAGGTTAGATTTGCGAGAGCTGCTGGTGGAAAATATGGCTGTATGCCAGAATTAAATGACGAAAAGTTCTAGGGTTACACTAAGGCAGCTCACCAGTAGACTGCCTGGCATGAAATAAGCAAGATGAGCACCTCAACAGTGGTCAGAAATTCAAAACACCATGATGTACCATGTGAAATCTGGATGCAGCTCTCAAAACACAAAGTGGAATTTGCAAACTGATATGAGCAAATCTTAAACTAACAATGCTGAGACTATCTGATATATCTGACATATAGATGAAGTGTGGCATATGGTAAAAATGACTAGAATGCACGATTAAAGAGCATAATCCGCTCTTAAGGTCATGAGATACGATTTTTACTATGCAAGTGTCACGATGCATTACGTTTCTAATACTTGGTGTGATTCGCGCATACGTGAAAGTGCAGTAAATGACAAATGTCATACAGAACAGTCACTATGATGTGCAAACAAAAAGAAACAAAGGTGTGAAAAATGGAAGTGACGAATACCATATCAACTCCTCCAAAGTAACAAATTTGCAGTTTTCTATGGTACACGGTGAACAGATACAAAACCACTCAGCTTTTAGCCAGTGTGGTAAATAAGACAACTATAAATTCAAACTGTACACGATGTGAAATGATAAACTTAAAGGTGAAAGGTTTCTGAGCAGGCATACTAGAACTGTGAATCGTGTCCTATAAACTCGTATCAGAACGAAGTCCACGACAGTGATATCTTGATGCTTGTGGGTGCACACAGAAAGGGGCGCATTATGCCCCGAGTGCATCTCACCCAAAACATTAATTCTGTCCCTTCTGATGAGAGACCTGAGTCCGCCAGAAGCTGGAGCCATGAGAGGAAGAGTACAAAATGCCAATGAATCAGTATGAAAGGTGGCAATGATGCTGAAGGACAATGATTCTGAAGGACAATGATGCTGAAAGATTTGAACAACAGACCTGAAATGTTGACTTAGTATTACCAGAAACAGGAGATCTTGAGTGTAGGTAATTTTACACAAAATATGGATTGTTCTGCATGTGTGTGTGTGTGTGTGTGTGTGTGTGTGTGTGTGTGTGTGTGTGTGTGTGTGTATGTGTGTGTGTGTGTGTGTGTGTGTGTGTGTGTCTGTGTGTGTGTCTGTGTGTGTGTGTGTGTGTGTGTGTGTGTGTGTGTCTGTGTGTGTGTGTGTGTGTGTGTGTGTCTGTGTGTGTGTGTGTGTGTGTGTGTGTGTCTGTGTGTGTGTCTGTGTGTGTGTGTGTGTGTCTGTGTGTGTGTGTGTGTCTGTGTGTGTGTCTGTGTGTGTCTGTGTGTGTGTGTGTGTGTGTGTGTGTGTGTGTGTGTGTGTGTCTGTGTGTGTGTGTGTGTGTGTGTGTGTGTGTGTGTGTGTGTGTGTGTGTGTGTGTGTGTGTGTGTCTGTGTGTCTGTGTGTGTCTGTGTGTGTCTGTGTGTGTGTCTGTGTGTGTGTGTGTGTCCAAGTGCATCAAAGACAGCCAGACACAAAGAGACAGATTTGTTACATCCCATTCACCACCACAAATGTCTTCAATTGTAAACATCCATTATGACTATGAACAGCACAGATATAAAGTGCTTTACCTTTACATATCCCACCAAGTTTATTCATTCTTACCCACAGTCATAGGTAAAAGGAACAACAACAAAAACAAAACGACAGTAATTACCTGGCCCTGCCATGACATTCTCATCCTGAATCTGAGTTGCGGAGGCCAAGTATTTGGTGTAGTTGTCGAACTTGGCTCGGCCGTCCTCCAAGAGGGCGCCACCGATGGACCAGTACAGCGCCTGCAGGAAGTAGGCTTCCAGTTCCGCGGGTTCCGGCACCTCCTTCACCAGTAACGCATTCAGCATCATGCCCAGCTGCGTCACCTGCGATCGCAATCCACCATGCATCAATAATGGTTACAAAAGAAGTTGTGTGAGAGGGAAGTTCTTATCAGCTGTCAGAGTGACAGTGTGTTCCGAGTTGTAAATGTAAATGAAGACTCTTGCAAGTCTGTATGCTCTTAAGTCATGAGAAAATAAAGTGTCATTAGGCAGTATTAAAAATGGAAAAGAAAGTCAGGGATGGGGGTGGGGTGGGTGTTTGGTGTTTTACACCACATACGGGTGATATCAAAGACGGGGCAACGATGAAAAAGCCAGCACAAATATTTGGCTCCAGCTGGGATACGAACTCACGACCCAAGCATTAGAAATCCAACGCTCTACCGTTCGGTCACCCCGACTCCCCGAAAAGAAAGTCAGACAGACAGACAGACAGACACATGCACACACAGACACTGATGGTACAGACACAGAAACAGAGAAGACACAAACACATGCAGAGGTGTCACTAGGCAGTATTAAAATGGAAAAGACAGACAGACAGACACAGAAACAGAGAAGACACAGACGCAGACAGATAGGCAGACAGGCAGTCAGGCATAACAGACACAGGCAGACAGAGACAGACAGGCAGGCAGGCAGACAGACAGAGACAACTCACCATGTTGAGGTTCGTGAGAGGAACGATTGTCTTCATCTTCTCCCCTTGCCGTCCGTCCTGGATGCCCTCCACCACCATGTCAATGAGCGGGGGCACATACTTCTCGTAGAGCCGGTTCAGGTCCTCACGCTCCTGCTTGCTGCTGCGTCCGGCCACCCACTTCTGCCAGAATGGTTTGTAGCCCAGGTTCTTGGGGTCGACGTACACCATACCACAACGTGAGATGGTGGCAGGGGAGGCGTACTGCAGGTCGAACACCTGCAGGCACAATGAGAAGTAGTTCATATTGACTCTTTTCTGTTGTCACAGCCAATCTTGCTGGTCATGTGTGTGTGTGTGTGTGTGTGTGTGTGTGTGTGTGTGTGTGTGTGTGTGTGTGTGTGTGTGAGCCAGGGGCAGCCCGTGTATAATGCTGCACATCGTGTGTTTTTAGTTAAATGTATGTGTGGAGGCATGTTGTGTGTGTTTCTGGGTGAGTGAGTGTGTGTTCTTTGTAAGGCGCCCTGAGCTCCCACGAGAGGGAGGGCGTCCTTTAAGTACCCATTTTATTATTATTATTATTAATCTTGTGATCAGCAAAAAAATCTGTGAAGAAGTCATCACTGGGAGAAATAATAATCTACGAACTGTCAAACATAGATGTTGAGATGATCCACTTGTGTCTGTTTTGAACTGGGTTGCATCCCCTCATTCATACTTTAGGATGGGAAAATGTTGGAGGGTGGAAAAATACTTGGTAGAGACAGAGTTAACAAACAGGAGGCAAATGTTTTCATCGAGTGGTGCCCCTCACCTCCCCCTCACACACCCATCAACAACAACAACAACAACACACACAAACACACACACACACACACACACACACACACACACACACACACACACACACACACACACACACACACATACCATTAAGAACAGGTAGTAAGTTAACCTGAGACTGACTCTGTTGCCATAAGAAGTTCTGAGTGCATGCATACAGACTGACAATGTTTGGCGTCCACTCACCTCAAACAGCATGGCACAGTGCTTCTGAAGGCGGATACGTTCTCCGTTGGCCAGGGTCAGCAGTCGGTTGTCGTCCATCACAGAGTTCATGTTCTCCACCCACAGGGCGTCCACGTCGCCGTCGTACACGATGTACTTGCGCTCGTTCTTGTCCGTCGGCTTGTTGATCTCACGGAAAATGTTGGACAGGAGTCCGTCGGTCCAGTCACGGGTGGCCGGGTCCAGGATACCGTACAGCTCAATGACGCTGCGATCCTTGGGGTTGATGGTGAACTGCTTGGTTGTGATGCCCAGTCTGTTGTGTGACAGGAAGGTAGCGTCAGCCACAAAAAGAACAATTGTGTGTGTGTGTGTGTGTGTGTGTGTGTGTGTGTGTTTGGGGTGTGTGTATGTGTGTTGGGGGGGGGGGAGGGTGTTAGAAAATGAATTTTGATAGATTGTAGCAGAGTCTCCCTCCAAGTTTAAGTCCCCAAACAGAACACTGGCTGTACAGGGTTCTGAATCCACAACAATCTGGTTAACTCCTAAAAGCCCATCAAAAATACAAAAACTGACTTGAAATATTCAGATCACTAGAAGCCACTTCAAGCCACTATTATGCAATCTGCAACAGTCTTGGACCTGGCAGGGAAGGCCCACGCCTTGCATAATAGTGGCTTGAAGTGGCTCCTATCGGTGTGCAGTGGCTTGTTCTTTTTAACAAGTCTTGTCATATAGCGGGTAGGGGGGTGGTAGGGCTAGGACTCCGAAGAGTTAAAAAGTCCATCACTCAGCCATCTGAACTGTCCCACTCACTTCTGACCCAGAAGACTTTAGACTATATATTCCTTTCCCTGCATTTACAATTCACACATCAAGTTTTTACTACTGCTGTCTCTAACTGCACTGTTTTCTACAACTTTCTCTCTGCTCAGGAAAAAGATGGCAGAAAACTGCTCACTTGGTCTGAGCCTGACAGAGGGTGTTGATGACGACAGACTTGCCACCGCCAGTAGGTCCCACGATCATGGTGGTGTGACGGGTCAGCATGGTCTCGTACATCTGCACCACTTTGTCCACCTGAACGACAGAGCAAAACGATGTACAGAATAAAAACAGTAACCACAACAGGTTGCAGAAAGGAGATGCACTGAAGCTCATATTGCCAGATTACAAGGCTTCGAAAAAGCCAGCTGACGTTTTAGAACAGCTGCACTTGTGACTGCGTCTGCACATGCAAAATCGCCAATCTTAATGATTCGTAGAGAATCAAATGCAATACACTGCTTTCTGCAGACTGTGCCAGTGAAAAATCAAATTCTTCTCCTCAGCAGCTGCCTGCACCATGAGCTGACTTCTCGATGTTCTCATCACTTAAAGCCTTTCTGTTGGCTCGATCAGTGTCAGCGTGCGAGATGCTGTTACTGTGCAGGTGTCTAAGCAGTACGATGGTAGTCACTGCCAAAACAGCTCAAGTAAGCAGAGAATTATTAAGAAGATGGACCTGTAAGGCGTACAAATAAAAATAGTATTTCTGTTTTAGACTATGAATACCTATGAAATTTTATTTGTTTATATCTTACCTGCTGGGGCAAGAGGACGTAGCCATTGTCTTCCAGCACTTCTTCCACAGCGTCGTTGAAGTTGGGGTAGCGTACGCGAGGACAGTCCAGACCAGGGAACAAGTCCCCGATGAGACCCAAGAAGAGCGGCACATCCTCAAACACAAACTTGGGCAAGTTCATGTCTCGCAGCGCTCTCATCAGCACGACGTCCTGAAAACAGCAACAAACAGAACTGTAATGGTAAGCACAACAAAAGTAATCTCTCGCAGAGGACTTCATTTGTGGTGTTATGGCTTACAATCAATAACATTACAACAAACTCCTTGAGTTTAGAGTCAGACCCTCACCTCATTCAGGTCAGGTGAACCACGTTTCAGTTCACCTGCCATGACCAGCACTGATTTCAGCGCACGCAGACCGAAGTCGTAGTGGTACTGTTTGGACAGCTGTTCCTTCGCTAGGCGGTACAGCACTGTCATTTTCTTGGCCAAAACCTGAAACACATAACCAGTGTGCGTAACCAATCAGGATATAAGCAAATCGTCTTCTCATACAGGACTGGACATTATCACTCAGTGAGAAACGGTGCAGCCTGTGATGATTTTCTCTCTCTGTGTGATGATTTTCCTCTCTCTCTCTTAGCCAACAAAATATCCGATAATGATAAAAAAAGCAGATAACATGTTTCAATATATTAATACCTACTGGTTCATGCATGTGGTAATTATTTGTGTGTGTGTGTGTGTGTGTGTGTGTGTGTGTGTGTGTGTGTGTGTGTGTGTGTGTGTGTGTGTGTGGAAAGTCCACAAGTTTTCTGCACATTTTTTTTTTAAAGTCGGGAATCTAACTTAAAACCCAAGCACCACCATCCCATACCACCTTTCTAGAACTTCAACACCTCAAAACTATACGCACTTGTTAAAAACGATGAAGACAAATAGAAATAAATAAATAAACAAATTATAGAAACCCACCTTTGCTAGGAGGAAGCCCTCGGAGAACAGCATGATCTCACAGATCTGTTGCAGGTCAGGCACGATCACCACCACCGGTCTGAAGAGCGCCTTCACTGACTCCGGCAGCTCTGTGCGGCCAGCGTAGCCAGGGTTCATGGTGATGAAGATGCCCACTCTACTGTCCATGTCAATCTCTGCTCCCTCAAACTACAACAGGAACACAAGATCTTGAATTAAATCACTCTGTCCCACACTAAAAGATACTATATACCGAGTTTGGAAAAGAAAATCTGGACAATTTTGCATATTTCAATTCTGAAGCTTGAAATTAATCTGATGAAAGGACATTTTGAAGTGCTTGAAACAGTGATCTGTCAATGATTAGACTCAATTGTAAAAAGTCCCAGTTTGTGGCGAATTATTTGTAATTATTCTTATGAATTCTTCTGCACATGTGACAGAGATCTAATTTTGAGTGCAAGTATGTTCCTTCAGTAGGATGTACACACTGACAAAGATTGACTTTTGACTTACAATTACCAAAAAAAAATTGAGCAGAACACAAATAACAACAAAATCTCATGAAGAGCTGGTAATGACTCAGAATCAAAGTACCGGTAGTATATTCACTAGGAATGTTCACCAGTTATGAATCCTGACTCTAGATACATTGATCACTCCTCCAACATGGAAGTCCCAGCTGTGTACTCACGTGGAAGCGCTTCAGCTGAAGGATAAGTGCGTTCTGGATCGTCTTCAGCTGAGTGGAGATGACGGACAACACAGAGACGTCAATGCGGTTGAACTCGTCAAAGCAACCCCAAGCTCCGCACTGACAGAGACCTGAGAAAATCTTTCCCACTGCCTGCACACAGAATGGAAAACAAAAAATAAACACACATGTTCACACAACAGTCTCAAATGACCAGGGTGGTCAGTGGTGTAGAGGTAATGACTTCTGCCACCAAAACCTGAGTTACGGTTCAAGTCCAATTAGCAGATGTAATTTTTCAGCTCAAGTATGCTGATCATTCTTCCCCCCAATTTTTTTTTTTATCTGATCTATGATTGTAGAATTTTTAAAATTATTATTATAAACTCATTGTCACAGCCTTTGTTTGCACAGCTGGGTTGAACTGAGTTTAGTGTGCAAATTTCAAAGCTGGCTGAAAGAGAAACATTTGTAGCATAGTGTACGTTCCAGCTGTACGCACCTTGTAGTCCATGCCTTCACCACAGTTGGTCACAACACAAAGCAGTCCAAGGGCTTTGGCCAGATCCTTGGTCGTCTCCGTCTTCCCTGTACCAGCAGGGCCAGCAGGCGCACCTCCAAGCTGCATGGACAGGGCCTGTGGACAGTAAACAAATGGTCACTTACTGTTTCATACATGTTAGTTTTATAAGAGTGGGCCAGTTTGGTCACTGAGCTAACGGAAAACAAGGTCTCATGTCTATAGCATTCACAGACCTACTCATTTTCGAAATATCCAATTATCTTCTAACCAATGTCCATTGTTTTTGCGTCATTTTCTTCTCATTCAGGACAAAAGTTCTATTCTCTTTTGGTCAGCCAGGATATATATGTCCTACAACAGGTTTAACCAATATTAAACCCTGCTACAGAGGGGTAAATGACATGCATTCAGCTAATACACAGGGGGGAGTGGTTTCACCCAAACTCACAGCTGAGAAACCATTGCAAGTATCTCAATGACACACTGCCAACAATACTGATGCAAAATGGTCAACAACACTGATGTATGCCACATACTTGTGTCAGTGTCAGGTAGATTCTGTCTGTAAGAGGTGTGATGACCAGACGCCCGTTCAGACCCATGTACTCATAGCCGTAGCCGAACGTGCCGGTACACTGACGGATGACCAGCTCGTCCGGTTCCTTCTCCCAGTAGAATCGCAGCTGGCTCTCCCATTCAAACTCACGGGCATCCATTATACTGTACGCAATCAAAGACAACATAGACAATTGTTTCTCATAATACACATCAGTTCAGGGATCCATATACATGGTGGATATTGCTCATAGACTGATTCATTTTTTAAATTCGTTTTCAGATTAGTGTCTTGCCAGGGCAAACGTACATCCTATTATTTCTGTGCTACACTGGAAAATACTCTGGACAATGTCCTATACTTTTACAGTAAATCAGGACATTAATTGGTGTGTGTGTGTGTGTGTGTGTGTGTGTGTGTGTGTGTGTGTGTGTGTGTGTGTGTGTTTGTGTGAGCGTTTGGAAGGGGGGGGGGTGGAGGGAGTGGGGGGGGGGGGCATATGTGTGTGTGTGTGTGTGTGTGTGCGCGCGTTTGGAAGGGGGGGGGTGGAGGGAGTGGGGGGGGGGAGCGCATATGTGTGTGTGTGTGTGTGTGTGTGTGTGTGTGTGTGTGTGTGTGTGCAGGCTTGTGTGTGCGCATTTGTTTCTGCTGTTCATTATTTTATGCAGGCAAAGAACATCATTTTAACTAACATAAAATAGGTAAAAGAATTAAGGTTTTACCTGTCTGTAATTAATATTAAAATGATGAGTACTGACCTGTCCCGGACAAAGCCATCGATGATGTCTCTGGCGTGGACGTCAATGATAAGCACGCTGTTGTACTTAGACCGGTCGTTCTTCGACAGGGGAGAGCGGACCTGCACAAAACACAAAACTTGTCAGTCTGAATCTAATATCCATTATAATGGTACAAGTCACCCTCTTTCTGTGTGGACACCCAAAAAAAGCCGCGATCTCTAAGAAATTCATACACATACTAATATGCACGCTGAAAGGTAACAAAATCAGGAAAGGGGACCACTGGTTACCTTGACGACAAGGGCATCGATCTGCCCATGCAGTTTCTTGGCGTAGTCCTTGAGAGCAGTCTTGTGACCTTTCTTGACCTTGCGGAAGACGTCCTCCACCTCCCACGTCCACCAGATCTGGTTGCCGGCCAGACACACCATGCCTTGGTAGTCCAACATCCAGTCGACACTACATGAGAAGAAATTGACGTGACACTTACAGTCTGCTGATAAACTCTGCTGAATACAGTCTGCATTCACACTCTGCATCCTGAGTATCTCACAAGTAAGTGTCCAACAACAATTTTTTTTTTTTTTTTTATCACAGTTCAAGTGTATACACATCCTGATACAAATCGATAAAAGGGATTCTCAGATATCCCACTCATGAACTGTGGTCACTATGACTCTGACCTTGAAGGTAGTGACCTATCTCATTCATGATGACCTTGATGCTGCGAGTAGTCATCATATCAAGGTCATGATGAGGAAATGTGGATGGAGTGGAAGGCCAAGTTGGAGGGGGCTAGTACCGTGATTTCTGGTGGGTGTAGTAGAAAATGGCTTCCTTGGTGATGAGTCGATTGGTGCGCCGCATCTCCTCCAGGACGCTGGTCATCCAGTCTTCCACTCTGCCCTCTGCGGGTATGCTGGTGCGGAATTCCATCGTCTCCGCTTCCGCTGACTTCATGCCAGTGGCCAGCATTTCACCGCTGGGGCCTTTTGTGAAGATCAGCGAGGCGATGTTGTCATACATCTGCACAAACACATGACGGCGGTTTAGACCCTGATTCAGTTAACTGATGCAGAAATAATTTATTCCGCATTTAAACCAGCAACCCCATGCACCAAAAAAATGTGGATGTACTGAGCAGAGAATTGGTCTGCTCACCTTGATCATGTGTTCCTGGACACACTCTGGATCCGAGCTGCCCAAAATGGACAGCAGCTCGTCATCTGAGATGAAGAAGAACCGCGGGAAGGCGTTCCTCTTGGCGTCCAGGTAGTCGTTCAGGGATTTTTGGCATTTCTCCAGCCCAGCGCTCAGATTCTGCAGATCTGAGAGGCGGTTCTGGGCGTGGCACGCCAGTTTGATGTGGGGGGTCTTGTGGGTATCAGTCATAATCTGGCAACAGACAGTTTACAATCATAACTGAAAAGCAAAAAAATGATCGCCGGCATATTTGAAAACAATCAGAAAATGAAAAGTCTCAAAGTATACTTCAATGACAACAGATAAAATCTAATGCCTGATCTACACATTGACTCTATTATCATCACAATGAAAAACAGACACATAAATGAAGTAAATCAGGCCAAGAAGCAAGTTATAGATAAATATGTATCTGAGGTGAAACAGGACTTCACACACCTTTTTGAAAGTCTTGTCAATGGCGTCAAACTTCTTGGCCTCCTCCGGCAGCTGGGAGCGGATGTCACCACCGATGAAGATTCCTTCCAGGTACATCCACTTTCTCTGTACCACCATCCACACCTGACGACAGACAGACAGACGCGTGAAATCATGCAGGACGCATCATGGCTTCTGTGAGCTCAGTGAAATCTGCAGTGATGGCCATCTGTATTGCAATGCCTTGCCTTAGGTTATTAGTCTTCTTTTCCTGCTATTAAAACTGACACATCATGTCGGAGGAAGCCATCTGCTCTGCCGCGGGTCAAAGTGGTAGACCAATTTGACCAAACTGTCCTTGAATTTTTTTTTTTTTTAAGGGGGGGGGGGGGGGGGGGGGGGGGGGGGGGGGGGAGGGGGGAGGGGGGTCTAAGCACGGACTTGAGTTAGTTTTGGCTTCTTGTCAAAAGTTAAAGCCTGAAAATGCACAAAATTACATATCAATGGCTGATAAAAAAAAATCCCATCCCTGAATTAGAATCTTATGGGAAAAAAAACAAAACGCAAAAAAAACTCACATCCAGAACTTCTGAGATGTGGGACAGGGACTTCTCCCAGTTTTGCACGGTGTTGACAAAGGGGCCAATGTAGCGCGAGGCGGACATGCTCTGAAGGTTCATGGAGGAGTCGTCCAAGTTTTGAAGGATGTCGTCAACCGCCCCCAGGATATAACCCCGGTTTGACGTGCCCTTCATGTAAGCCTGAACGTTGAACTTGATGTTGTTCCACGTCTCCTCCACCTCCTTCACTCCCTGTGGGAACCAACAGAAATGTGTAAAATATTCAGTTTACAATCTGCCGTAGTCTATACACGAGGTCAGATAGGGGATATTTTGAATAACAATGGAAAAGCAGGGACTCCCAAACACATGCTCCAGCAAGCATGCCTCTGGCTTATCTCTCTGTCGTTGAGTGTTTTGTATGTGTTGGTCCTTGTTATCTGTCCAGTGTGCTAGCTTGTGTCTGCATGCGTGTGGGGGAGCCGGGGTGGCTGAATGGTAGAGCATTGGACTTCTAATGCTCAGGTAGGGGAGTTCAAACCCTGGCTGGGGCCAAATATTGTGCTGGCTTTTTCATCGTTGCCCCACCTTTGATATCACCCATATGTGGTGGAAAAGGACGTTAAACTCCCAAACACCCACCCACCCACCCTGCATGCGCGCGCGTGCGTGCGTGCGTGCGTGCGTGCGTGCGTGCGTGCGTGTGTGTGTGTGTGTTTTCAGGGGCAGGAATGAACAAGTTTTCTTACAATAAAGAATTACATTTAAATTCTATCAAAGAGAAAAAAAACAACAACAAAGAAATGAAATACGTGGCACAGTAATGTCATGCCAAAGGAAGATCACACCCAAACTACAGGGGGAGCCGGGATAGCCGAATGGTAGAGCGTTGGACTTTCAATGCTTGGGTCGCGAGTTCGAATCCCGGCCAGGGCCAAATATTTGTGCTGGCCTTTTTCTCATTGTCCCGTCTTTGATATCATCCATACATGGTGGAAAAGGACGTGAAATGCCCAAACACCCACCCACCCACCCCAAACTACAGTACTCTGAGGGAAAGGTCAGGTTCACTTCAGTACACTCAGCACCCTTTCAACCCTAAACTTATCAACCGGCAAGTTAAAAACAAAAACACACCTTCTCAATGCCCATTTCCTTGTTGGCTGCTGTCACGATCTCGCTGATTGTCTCCTGGTAGCGATGCAGCTCCATGGCAAAGATGTTGGCGAGAGTGAAAGTCTCTGGGTTCATGTCAAACTTCTGACCTGTCTTTTCCATCAGTTCTTTCCAGTGGCGCTCTCTCAGCGCCTCATGTTTCAAGTCCACGAACAGGGGCAACGAATCGCGGAATTCCTTCATCTTCTCCTCCAAGGAGCGGCCGGCGATCATCTGCCGCACATCCTTGGGGAGTTTACGGAGAGTTTTGAGGTAGCCCTCAATACCGTCCTGCAGGAGCTGAATGTTGAGGTTGGCCCACAGCGTTTCAGCCCACTGTTCTCGCGCCGCCTATACAGAAAGATGAGATGAGATTACAAAATGTTTTGTTTGGTGTGGGTTTTTTTGGTTTGTGTTTTTTTCGTCTGATTAAAACACAAGGACAAAGAGATTTATTTATATAAACAAGAAGTGGTAAATGCAGAAAACGCTGATTTCGCTCTTCTGAAAATATGGGTTGTAATCACTGCCAGTCTTTTTTTTTTTTTTTTTTTTTTGCTGCCACAACTCTTTGCCGGCTCCAGTGGTGTTCCTCCCTGGTAATGGGTGGAATCCACGGAGGGCTCGGAAGTTGGGGCAATTTTTATTATGCATGATGATGGAGATGAGGATGATGGTAAGATGATGCTATGGAGGTCCGTGTGGTTTGGGACTGCGGGACAGGGCCGCATTCCACGCTTCCTGTCATAAATATCCCGGCATTAACCAGGCCCGAGAAGTACGGCACCTGCGGTGCCGGCCGTGTAATCATCCACATCATAAGACGTGTCATACCAAGGGAAGCACCCCCAAAGTCGCACCCGTGAAGTGGGTGAAGCTCGGCTGTGTGGCAACAGCCTCCCCATTGGGCCCATAGCACACCCGCTCTGGGTAGGAGCCGACCTAGGTAGGAAAAATCCCGCTTGCCTCGGCTGGGACTCGAACCCGGGTCTCCCGGTCCATAGTCCGAACTGCCAGTCTTGTGACCAGTAAAAATGCATTTAGAAAGTTTCCCAGTAGCAGAAATGGCTGCAACTAATCCTGTGAGATGTCTAAAAGAGACCTTTTGTGATTTCAAAACTTTCAAAAGTTCTAATTTGCCTGGCTGTTCAGACAAACTTCCTCTCCTTGTGAACAAAGACCCAGAAGAGCTATAGAGTTACTGTCATCAAGGAGAGTCGAAAACATCATTGTCAAAATTCACCCGCCTCACCCTTTGCTTTGAACTATGGACTCAAAATAGGCTAGAGAGCTTTGACAGAATCTAGCTCTTCAAATCTAGCACTAGCTGTACTTCAAGAGATACACATGCAATGTTTAGCATTCTTACCTTCTGTTCCAGGTAGATGGCATAGATCTGCTCCAGCCCCTTCATCTCTTTCTGCACCTTCTGCAGCTCGGGGTACATGGTGATGGGCAGCTCAAACAGTTTCTCTGCATTGGTCAGCTCCTGGCGCTGGGCCTCCAGCTCTTCAACCTCTTCTCTGTACTTCTTCATCAGCTCCACGCCTGTATTTCACAAATCACCAAGGCTGAGGTCATATGTTTATTTAATACTAAAACTACACCTACTAATGATAACAATAATTGAGTATTGTATAGGCGCTTTACCCAACTTCTTGAATTGGCTCAAAGCGCTGTGAACTGAACCCAACACGCACGCTCACGTGAATCACATGATTTGTCTCACACATTGGATATGAACACATCACAATCACGCGGTGCGAAGGGCCAGCTCAGCTATTTAAGTTTTGGAATTTAGAACTGCATTTGTTTCCAAATTTTGTGAGCTGAACATTTCCAAAGCAGGCCGGAAGGAAGGGGGGGGGGGGGGAGCAGAGTACCTGAACAGAACCCCCGAAAATCAGCCTGAATGATCTGTATAAACCCTTTACACATTTCCCCCTATGTGCAGCAGCAACTAGAGTGTCACAGCATCACCAACTAACAAAGAGTATAGTCTGGGTTTTCCTGTGACATATCTGGATGATCATGTCATTAAAATGGTCTATTTTTTCCTAAATGAAAGCCAGACACACCTTTGTCGAGGTCACCAGCCACATTTCCGGGACCTTCCAGCAGGAAGCGATCAGCAAAGTCGGCCAGATCCTTGCGGAAGTCTTTGATCTGCTCTTGAGTGATCTTTGTGTGACAGACAGGACATTGATAATTAGCCAACCAAAAACACAACAGCAACAAAACACTAGCACATTCATACTACATACTAAACATTCACGTAAAAGCCAAGTCACCAGTGACTTAGCAGATAAGGCCTATAAAGTTTTTTCGGTCATAGTGTACGCCGTGAACATTATCAATGTCATTTGTGACGTGGTTGACAAACACTTCTGACTGTAATGTCTTAATAACAACTTATGCTAATGGATGATCAATTTTCAAGACTTTAGACAAAACACTGTTGATAACTGTGATTCAGCATTCTCGCTGTTGATAACTGTGATTCAGCATTCTCGCTGTTGATAACTGTGATTCAGCATTCTCGCTGTTGATAACTGTGATTCAGCATTCCCGCTGTTGATAACTGTGATTCAGCATTCCTGCTGTTGATAACTGTGATTCAGCATTCCCGCTGTTGATAACTGTGATTCAGCATTCCCGCTGTTGATAACTGTGATTCAGCATTCCCGCTGTTGATAACTGTGATTCAGCATTCCCGCTGTTGATAACTGTGATTCAGCATTCCCGCTGTTGATAACTGTGATTCAGCTTTCCCGCTGTTGCATGACCACCAACCTCAGTGAACTTGCGCTTGACAACAACAAGACTGGCGTCAACATTTTTAGATTTCAGAACCAGATCGTCCCACAACTGTGGCAGTTTCTGTACCAGCTCCTTCTCTGCATCTGTCACCTGCGCAGGTGAGAAACACCAAGAAAAGTTTTGAACAAACAGTTAATCACATGAGCCCCACAAGAGGCAAAACACATTTTTAAAAAAAACAAATGTATCACAGTCACGGACTTATCCAAAACTGTCTTGCCTACAAGTGAAGAATTTCAATTATTTTTTTAATCTTTTAATGCCATGGATGCTGCATATCAATTGCATGATGCATGCTAAGCTACAGAATGACAGTGAAGGTGGTAACCTCCAAAAGTCTTTCCCAACAACCTTCAAAAGCATTTACCTAATAACACCTAATAAAACCTAATACCCATTCAATAGCCTGTTGTACATGCAGATACTAAGCACATCACTCGCTGCTCATAGCTTGAAAACCCAAATCTAAACCATAAATTGCTCTCACAAACTGCATCTTATTCTTATCATTACAATACCTCTGAATACCTGGCACTGACAAATGCTGTATATACCTATAACTCAAAAGTACATGGAAAGAGACCTCACCTCTATGCTGTACATAGCCAGTGTTCTGTAACGTTCGCTGATGTCACGGATTCTGGTCTCCACTTCTAGCGACATGGTCTTGATGTCTGAGATGGTGGACAGGACTGACTTCAGGTCCTCCAAACGAGTTGGTGACTGTTCCAGATCATCAGATTTGTCCTGCGGAGAAATTCAATTCAATCCAATTCAATTCCATGGATGTCACTATGAGCATTTTTAGTCAGTCAAAAAGTAGGTATAACTTCACAGCATTTCCAACAAGATCCAACAAATTTTCACAAAAAAGAGCAAAACAACAACAACAACAAAACACACACAACGATGACAACTACAATAAACAACAGCAAAAACAAGCAGCCCACATGAGTAGTGTCATTAACACACACACACACACACACACACACACACACACACACACACACACACACACACACACACAACAGTTTCCTATCACTCACATCCAGCAGGTCTCGCAGGCTAAAGAGGTTCTCCTTGGCCGAGTCCCGCAGGATCTTGCCGAGCACGGACTCCCACTGATGGGCGTGGTTGATGACAGAGGATACCAACTGACCCATACACAGGCGGATACACTCCTGGTCCTTGGTGGTCGGTAGCGCCGTCACTTCCTCGATCATCTTGTTGTAGTACTGCAAGCGGTCGTCAAACCAAACCACGCTCGGGTCCTTCTGGAACCATTTCTCCGCCAGAGCTTGCTGGAACAGGTAATAAAAACATTGATGATAATACTATTATAATTAATCAATAAAAACAAGTTGATTCAGATGCTTTAGCAGCTTCTTGATTCATAGCAAGAAACAAACACAAAGTCATATGAATCACACAAATTTAAATACACTCCAATCATGTAGCATGCAGGATCAGCCAAGTTATCCAAGTGACTGAATTTAGAAATGCATTTTTTGTCTCCCTTTTTTTTTCTTTTTTTTTTTAGTGGAGCACAGGGGGAGGAAGCTGAGTACCTGGACAGAATTGCCAACAAAATACCTGCATGAACAGGCGCGTAATATGGGTTACCCAATGGTTAAATGGTCCAAAAAGTTTCATTTATCGTAAAATAATCGCTCCATCAGGATTATGAGAAAGAGTGGGCACCTTCTCGCTCTTCCAGATGTTGCGGTATTTCTTCCAGCGGTTGAGGTAGCGTGTGAGGGTGGTGAGCGTGTTCTTCACATTGCCAGTGATCGTCTGCACCAGCTCAATGATCTCTGGGTTGATGGAGATGTCGGAGAAGAAGCTGAACACAAACAGCTCATCCTCTCCCTCCACTTTCTGTGGGGGCGACTCAATGCAGCTGCCGTTCATCCACCGAACAAACAGTTTGGTCCTGAGAGGAAAAACCAAGAAGATTTTTCAGCATACGCAAGGAGCTGTGAAGTGAATGGTGCAAATGTGAAAAAAAAAAAAAAATTCTGCCAATGAGCAAGTTTTACAAATGATTTCCCAAGCAATCCTGTAGTGTAGTTAATTGCTACATTGTTCTTGTTATTTTTTTCTCCCAGGGAACAGGGGGTGGGGGGAGCGGTGGTGATGGCGTTGTCATTGATGCTTTCTTCTTTTCTTTGTTTGTTGTTTTTATTTTCTACCAAGAGAATGCTGAAAATGCCTTCTGCAGACACAGCTGTACGTTAACGAACGAGTTATCACTGCAATAATCAAACTCAAATGAAATGATCAACATCTATGTAAAACGGCCACAAATTTAAATTTGAATACACAGTAGATGTTTGAGTCAAATGGGGGCCGAACATGGATGGACAAGACAGCTGGAGCAAAACGTTGCACTGCACGTGTGAAAATAACTCACCCATCCACGGCATCACGCACGCACTGCAGCGTGAGTTTGTAGACCTCATTGGCCTGTGGGTGGAGCACTACATCGGGTGCAGCAAGCAGCGTGTCCACCTGGAACAACGCCTTGTCCCCGACCAGTGCATTGTTGAAGCGGTTCAGGTTTGTGATGATTAGCTGAACAAAAATCATGAAAAAAATGAACACGTCCACATTCGATGACTGAAATGTGTATGCTGGCTGAGTGCTCTGCAAGCCTTGCCTTTAAAGAACTTAAATGCTGCAACATACTGCTAACTTGAATTTTCTTTCCAGACCAGATCCTTGTTTTACTATTTAAAAGAGTAACTTCTGATACACTCAAAATATGAAAAGGACTTCACATAACATTATCCCAAGGTCAAACTGAGCCTGTCTTCAGCACAACTTCAAATACACTCTGCATCCTGACCCATTCAAATAAAGCTGCACTCCTCCAAAATAACACTTGCAACTTGTCAATGTTTCCTCACCCTTGTGAGCGACTCGTAGACTTTCTTTTCCCAGTATGTGTAGTACTGATGAAGCTTGGGTGACTTGCCGGAGTTGGTGTGGACCACCAGGCCCTCCATCTTGGTCAGCAGAGGGCCGATGGCCCGGTACTTTCGGGCAAGTATCTCGAAGTCTTTTGTCCTCTCACGTTCGAGGTGCTCAAAGAACTCCTGGAGACAAAATTTGAAACAGTTAACAACAGTAAAGTTTGTGGGTGGTGAAACGTGGAAAAGCAACATGAACACCCACAGAATTGCCTCTTGAATCTGAAACCTTTGCCAGGACTGCGTAATTGTGTCTCTTCTACAAGGACTGAAAATTTATTGTAAATTGGTTCAGTTTTTAACTGCCCTGTCTCTGTTGCTTTCAAACAATTGAAACCTGCTGACAAAAAAAAAGCAAGACCAAAACAAACCTCAAAACACACAAACAAAAAAACAACAACAACAACAAAAGCCGGTTGGAAAAGCGCAAAAGAAGGGGCTTGACACTACGCTGTAGTGACCAAAGACCAGAGCTGTGGTGAGGGGCTGCTGCTCGCGTGGAGCCAGGCAGGAAGACTGAAGGGTTCATGTGGGGAGTGAGTAGGGAATCACACGTGACCAGGCTAGCTCACAGGGGTACACGTGAATCTCTCGAATTATTTTTTTTTTTTTTTTTTTTTTGCTGCCCCAACTCTTTGCCGGCTCCAGTGGTGTTCCTCCCTGGTAATGGGTGGAATCCACAGAGGGCATCTCTTGAATTAAAGCCCATGCTGGAGTTAGCACGGTGGCTCTACTGACTGAAGTTGTGAGGGTATTAGGGGAACTCTTATAGTATCGTATCATCTCGTATAACCGTAGGAGAAAAGACAATCAGAAAAAAAAATGTCCGTAAACAGATAATAAAAAAAAAGAGGAGACAATCTAATCATTTCTATTACCTTGCATCCTGGCAGTGTGTCGGGAGCCTTTGGAGGTGGGAACTTGAAGAGGTTGGTGTGCTCAATCATCAACAGGCGCTGGTTGATGTCGCGGGCGTTCTTCTGAATCTGGTTCACCAGCGACTCAAACTTGGCCATCGCCTGGAAGACACAGTGTGAGGTCAGTCAAACTCAGTGTACAGCCTGACTCAACGCGAGTGTTCACATCCATCACAAAAGAAACAGAAAGCCCAACTAAAATTCATGCTCCTTAAGGAAAAAAAAAAAAGCTCAATGCAAGAAAAACCCAAACAAACATTTATGGGCCAATGGCTCAAACACATGGGGAAACAACTTGGATGCAAAATAGTGCCTAATACTGAGAACATTACATCCCTTATGAGCAGCATCTGGCTGACGATTCTGCCCATTACAAATGGTGTCATAAAAAATCGTAATGTGATTACCTCTTGTGGACCAAACAGGACCATTTGTTTGTCCAGGCTACAGGCTTAAGGTAAGATCCTGCTATTTCTGAGAATCTTCTATTTCAAAAATATGAAGAAGAAGATGCTAAAGGGTGCAAAACACTCACGGATTCACACTTGACAACAAAGTCATTGATGCCAAGAGAGTTCCAGTTGAGACGCTTGGCACCAGGTCGGAGCATGCGGCGTAGCTCACGCATGTTCTCCTCCAAAAGCTGAGCCTGAAAAACAAAAACAAAAACTATGAGTCTATTCAAGTGACATCTAGGGTATCCTCACCTCCGTTAGAGAGAAAAAGAGAGACACTCAAGACATATGGTTATTATTTAGGCCAGTGGCCAAGAACAATAGGCGGGGGGGGGGGGGGGGGGGAATTAAAAACCCCCCTCAATTCTCTGGACGAAATATTAAGATAAATGGAAACGCTCACCTCTGCATGGTCCAGGGAAGCAAGCAGTGAGTGGTATCTGTGAAGCATGCGAGTCAGACCTGTCACATACTTGATGTATTTCTCCTCCTGAAAAACAAAACAAAACACAAAACACTGTAATTTAAGACAAAACAGGAACTGGCATACTGATTCACCTTGAAATGCAGACGTCTCGGAATATAAAAGAAGAAATCTACCACAGATAATGTGAACAGTAGTCGCTCACCTGCAGAGCCACGTTGCGCGCCAGCTCAGGGACAGAGAAACCCAGCATCTCCATGTATTTTGTCTCCGCTATGATCTCTGCCAGCTTGGGATCAAAGTCAACAATGTACTTGATCTCCATGGGATTGACTGCAAAAGTGTGAAATACAAAACCCTCAACTCCTGCGGCAATTTCTGTCATCACCTACACTACAAATAAACACTGCAGAATGTAATGCAAAAACAAGCAGTTTCCCAAGTTGTCAGAGCTTTCTGTGAATAGATTCTACTCATGTACTGCTGAATTTCGCTCAAAAAGTCATCAATGTTTGAAATAACCATCTAAGAAGTACAGGAGATAATGTATTTTGGCCTGTTTTTCAATGTCAAATTTATGTCCCCATCATACAAGCTTTATGAGGGAAGGAAGCTACAGGAAGGGGGGGGGGGGGGAGGGACCCAAAACTTGGTAGTTGGACAGTTAACAGGATCATCATAATGTTCAGTTCCATTACGAGCATTATTCCACTGAAATCATCAGCGTACTTTTACACACCAAACATTATCACAATACATATACCTGTTAATATGAGTAAGTTTTGTTATGGACATTTTTGTTACCAATATGAGATGTAATAAAAGACAGGAGACAAATGCAAGTTGAGCCAAAACGTACAAAGTCAGTCATAGGTATGCTACGTCATACGAAACAACAAGCCCACAAAAACTACTACGCATGAGTGTGCTCAAAAACATTCTCTAGCATGTGCACACGCACACACACACACACACACACACACACACACGCACACACACACACACCACACACACACACACACGCACGCACACACACACACACGCACACGCACACACACACACACACACACACACACGCACGCACACACACACACACACACACACACACACGCATGCACACGCACACACACACACACACACACACAAGGAAAAGGGGCACATGTATGACATGGCAAATGCCTTATTAGTTGTCAGAATCTTCAGTTGGGGAAACTACTTTGGAGTAAAATAAAAATGATGCTACGTATATTTTCTGCACAATAATATTTAATTTTCGCTAGATAACTAAGCTCACAGACAAGCAACGAGTACAGACATCCACAAAACCAAGCAATTAATTGACCACAACTCTTGATTAGAACTCTCACACATGTTATAATATTATGGCAAAGGTAACAAAAACAATATCTCAATGTCATCACAGAATGTCATCACATAGCTTGATCACCAGAAAAGCTCAGGAGAAGAAGAAACTGAGTTATGTCAAAATTCCGCAATGACGGTGATATTCAATGCACGCTCAACAGAATTTAGTGACTAAACACACACAAACAAGAATTAGCACTGTGTATTGTTACACACTACCAAGCAAGCAAACAAACGATAAAGGCAACATTTCCACACGCAGATACCTAGATCAGCAAACGAAACCACTCCTTCTCCATCCTGGTGTTGTACGACAGCTTCATAAACAAAAACAAAACACAACCATGCTTTTCATGCAAAAACAAACACAACCAGCACACAAAAACAAAAAAACAAACAAACAAACAAAAACATGCAGCCACGTTTCTGTGAACTTCTCTCTCCTCACCTGAATGTCTTATGACTCACAACCCCCTTAAAAAAAGCCCAACACCTGTGAAAGCATTCAACTCTAAACATGCAAAGATTAAGGATACAATCCAGTAAGCACCTACCCCCAAGATTACAGCTACTGAACGATCCAGACTCCTCAAAAATATTTTTGTCTTTTTAAAGTTCCTTAACATAGGACTAGAAGCGTTGGGGTGGAATTTGACACATGATTTGTTTTTGTTTTTTTTCAAATTTAAAATTCCTCCATCCCTGCAGTGGTGCGAAAAATAACAACACAAAATTAATGTGGCCACCTTCAGCAGAATGAGTGCTGTAATAAACACTGAATATGCACCTTCTCTGGTTATGGGGAACACATATCACTATCAGGCTGGGGAATTGCTGAGGAAATAAAAGACTGTAACCTAGGCCGAGGTGCAGAGGCAGCACACTGCTGGGGGAACTCAGGGACAATGCCCCACTGCAGAAAACATATTTTAGCATATTTAAAGACATCTAGTCGCCTCTCCTGGTGCCCCAAAATAATATACTGCTTTGGTACTGACAGACAAGTCTTCAAAAATGATGTTAGACTGTCCCACAAGGCATTACATGTATCGTGATGCATTACTGTTCTCTGGCTGAAACTTAAGATTTTTTTGGCTGAAAGGATGGGAAATTTGGCCGAAAATTGCCAAATGACTGACAATTCTCCAGCCTGCACTACAGCATGCTCACAGGTCCATCTAGCTATGCTGAAACTCTACTACGTACATGTACAAACATCAGTACAGGGAATAACAAAGTTGGAGGACGGGCGAAATAGAGATAGAAGTTCAGGTACTGCAATGCTCATTATCATTTTGAAGTCAGATAACGTTTCCTACACATCTGCACTACCAAAACTTTCTTATGCATCTTTTGCAACAAGAATATTGTCCCCAAACTGATGAAACACCCCACAGGATACACACAGGTAAGGAAGTATAGATGAGCTTTAAAAACTTGAGGTTTACCTATAACACTACAACAGTTCCGTAATCATCTCAAGTGATCTGTCTAGGTGTGCTTTATTTTTGTCACCTTTGTCGATTTACCTTACACTTTTTATGCTTATGTTTGTGACAGCCTGGAGTGGACCAAAGAAATCTCCCAACAATGGGATTAATGAAGTTATCCTTAATGTGCAGCGACCCTTCCACAGAAAACCAAAAGTTACATGTCACAGCCATGCAAATGACAACAACTTTCCAAGCACTTACCAACATCATCTCCTGCCTCGTCCTGTCTCTGGATCGGGGAGGCGTGAATCGCCATGGCAGCGCTGACAGCAGGTTTGATGAGCAGGTTCCGCTTGAGGAGAGAGGGCAGCACCTGTTCTACGTGCTCCTTCCACATCTCGTACTTGGTGTCCTCATACATCTTCATGCTCTTTCCCACACTCAGGTACTTGGCACGAGTCTGAAACAACATGAAAATTAGGAAATGAAACTTTAGTCAGGCAAGAGAAATCTTTGTCACTGTGTCAGCTGGGGGTATTGTGGTGAAAATATTGGAAGGAGTGAGTATGCAGTAATTTGAGACATAACCACATCATTCTTCCAGTGGTCATGTGGAAGATTATGAGCAGACATGCCAAAGAAAGCTGACCCACCAAATCATATTTTGTTATATATATTATACCAAAAACTCCTCTCTCTCTCACTGGTTCACTAACAGTCAAACACACACACACACGCATGAGCATACACATATGTCCACAAGTGTGCACAAAGATACAAACATGCACACACATGATCACACACACATGCACGCATGCACGCATAAACACCTATAAACACACAAAGACAACACAGCCAAGTGACACACCACAAGCACCCCCACACACACACACACACTACTACCCTACCCCCCCCCCCCCACACACACACACATACACACACTACCCCCCCCCCCAACCCCCCCCCCCCCCCCCCCCCCCCACACACACACCCCTGACCCTTACAATTTTTTTTTTATCGTTGAATATGAAACAACCTCTCTCTATTTCTTTTACTTCAACAAGAACGCTTAAATGTTACAAAATCACTACTGACCGACTTCCCCATCTCGGACGTCATCATGTCCTCCATGCCTGTGAAGCGAATGATGGTGTGCTTGATGCGATGGAAGAGAGACCGACTCCAGTAGATGCTGCCCGCAATAGGGGGGTTGTTTTTGTTCAGGGGTGGAGCATTCTGGTGGTTCTGGAACAGCTGATCCATGGTGTCCACCTGCAACGCAAGACGCACTTACTTAAAACTCAAAACTGACTGAGGAAAATAGACTCACCCCTCTTTAGAGATCTGGCCAATTTTGAACAACAACAACAACAATAACATCAACAAAACAACAACAACAATTCTGTGCAGTTTGGAGCATTATGGTGTTCAGAATTAACAATTGTGTAAGATTTTTGTTTTCTCACAATTTTTTCCGTAGAAACAACAGTTTTCTCAGCAGGAAAGTGATAACACAAGCACAGAATATACATATCTTTCAAAATGTACTGCCATGCAAATGTATGTGCACCTTTTTCCAGCCAAAATAACCGGACCCATTTGAACAACAACAGCCACCTGTATCTGAAAATTACTAAAACAAAGATATTACGCAAAATGAAAACAAGAGAAATCATCTGACCTCCTTTCCATATTGCACAAGAATATCGCGGAACTTCTGCATCATCTGATTGTTGATGGCCTCACGGGAGCGGATGTGCTTGAAATTGAGAAGCATGTCAAACGCGCCCTCAGCGGACCGCAGCGACTGGAATGACTCATCGATGAACGTCTTAGCCTCTCCCTCGATCTGCTCCACCTCTTTGTAGAACGTGTCCATGAGGCGGCGCCACTGTTCCCTGTCCTTCTGAGCAAATGGGTCGAAGGTCACCTGCACAACAAATGAAACTGGTTCAGCTATTTGTTAAGAGATATCAGTATATCCTTTCGTTAATTCACATTTAGTTATGGAAATTTAAGCTGCTCCCTCCAGCCCCTCTGGAAGAAGCCCACCACCCATTTAATAACTGTTTTCAACTCCGCAGTACTTCCTGAAGCTCGTGCACTTAAAAATACAACAGAGCGAGAGATGATAAAAAGAGAAAAAAGGAAGATTTACTGTTTTCACTTTCCTTGGCACAACCTTGGCGCTGACAGTATAACTCTACCAGCTAAAATTACCCCAGCTCCCCGACTGGCACAGGACTCACCTGCTCAATGGGTTCAACCAGGGCATCGACCCGCAACAAGACGTCTTCGATGCGCTTCGGGTCACCAGTCACAGCCTTCAGCTCAGGTCCAAAGATGTTGTAGAACTCTTCAAGGACCTGCAGTGATAATGAACCACAAACATCAACACCCAAAAAAAAAACAAAAAAAAACAACACACACACACACAACTTACGCAGATATTGTGAAACTGGTTTGTTGGAAGATATAATTTAGCTGTATTTTGGAAAGATGGTTTGCACAGTCCACAAATTCAGGGTGCTCAAGCTGTTTTGCTAAACAATGGTAGACATATGCAGAAGACCTAAATGAGTCATATAATTTGACACGCCACGTGCCACTCTGACTGCAGCCACACTTAAAATGAAGCTTCTGACATATATAGTAGATATACTATCTACCGGTGCTAGATTGGAATGCAGAAAAAAAGTTTTAGGAAAAGTACAAATCTCAAAGTCTTAGTTTTAACTTACCTGTGCCACATCACAAAGATTCTGACAGATGTTGGCCATGTAGTCTGTGCGGTCAAACAGCTTCTTGCGGTCAAACTCCCAGCGCTGGTCACGGCCCGACGCCTCAATCTTGGCCCTCACTTCAAAGTATGACTCCTTCCATGTCATCAGCATTTTTTTGGCCTCCTGTGTCTTGCGCTTCACTTCCTCAGTGCCGGACCTGTAGAAAGAGGCAGTGATTAAACGTACACTCTTTTAAAAGCCCTTTAAAATCACAATTTTTTCCGGCTGTATTATATAGACTACATTGACTGCTCCACCATCACTGTCACCATCATTATGTCGTGTTAGGATGTATCATGACTGTGTGTATGTAACATGTATGTGACGTGTATTTAATGTGACATGTATTTAATGTGTATGTATGTAATGCCACTCTGCTATTGTGAGGCGCCCAGAGCTCCAGCAGGAGGTTGGGCGCCAGACAAATCCTCATTATTATTATTATTCCACTCATCAAACAACAAAAGATACATGAATAGTAAATGATGCTACCATCTGAGTGACTGAGAAGCAGAAGAAGTACAATAGTAAAGAAGTAAATGATGTAAATTGAAACGAGGAAGCACTATGCATTGGAAAGTCTCATAGAATGATGTATTTACAGACATCCGGCTAGTCTGTAAACATCAAGACAAACCAGCAAACCCATACCACTGAAACTAAAAGCCATACTACCCCATCTGATGCCTGGGGTACAATGAAACAAAAACAAACATTAAAATACCTAAGACAGGCCAACTGAATTTATTAATAAATAATTTATTTGTTGTTTAACAAACTGTTGAAGGACATACGGCATATTCTGTAAAAGCTGTCAAAACTCTGAAATATCAGCACAAAAGACAGGAACAGAAATGCTTGTCCAAACTGGAGACAAAACAGGGACAGCCAGAGGCCAGATTTATCAAGGGGCAAGAAAATCCAAAGAGCCAGCTTTCACTCACTGGAAAAGTGTGCGGATGTCAATGACCTTGGCCACACGTTCTGCTAGCTCCCAGGCAATGCGTTCCATCAGCGGCACCATGCGTTCATCTTTGTTGTAGTGACGTGAGATGATCCACACCATCCGAAGGGCGTTCATCATGGACGGGATGGTTTCAATCACCACCTGTTTGAAAAAAAAAACCAAAAACCAAAAAAATTGAAATTAAACTTGACAATCACACATGTTAAGAGCAAACTAAAGTTGCATGCAAAGTACGACAGGTCAAACCAATAAAAATACAGTAAATGTTGTTTGTTTTTTTGTTTAAAATCGTTCAAAAATCGTTTAAAATACTATGAGGAGTCTTATCTTTTGTGGAAAAAACAAAACTAAACAGAACAAAATCCAACAAGAAGCAGGACTAACCTGGAAGGTCAGACCATGCGCGATGTTCTTGAAATGTCGTTCAAGTGTGGACAGGAATCTGACGTTATCCTTGGCCTCAACGTAGTACTTGTTGAGGTCTGACTGCACGTCCTCGAAGTTCCCCTCAGCATGGCTGTAGATGTCCAACATGTGTCGCACCTTCGGCGTCTTCAGCTGTTCCACGAGCGCGCTCAATGCTGCATTGCGCTCCCGCCAGAAGTCGATTTCAGCCAGCGGGCCCTTCCCCTGTGGTTTCTTCTTCAGCTGTTGGTCTAGCGCCCCCTGAAGAAAGTAAAAGAAGGGAGGTAAGATTCACATGTGCAGTCAGAGTATAAATATGGGCTGAGGCATCGTGTACTTCTGGGTGAGTACTGAGAGCTGGATCTGGTATTTGTCAATGAAAAAAAAAAAAAAAAAGTTTGTTTGCAAAACTTGCAAGCATCCTCTTCTGAACTTTCTTTACTATTTGCCTACTAGTATCTATTAAAAAAAATATTTTAAAAAAATAAAAACATTTACCAGCAACCACAAGCAAATCTACTGTCATTTTCTACGCAGGCCTAAGCACTTGTCAGATCAATGGCACTTCGGCCTTTTTACCAAATGACAGCAGACATGTTCCACACACACACACCTGAATCTGCTGAGCCCAGTCTGCACACTTATCCATGATGAGATCCATCAGCTCCTTGTTGTTCAGCACCTCATCAATGTTCTCAGGGATCTCGACCTCGGGGACATCCAGCCGCACCTCGCCTTCGATCTGCTGTAGGGTGCGTGTGATGCTAGATGCAAACTTCTGCATGTTGATCAGGAACTCGTCACGGAGCATGGCCTTGGCTCTAGACTCAGCAACGTTGACCTGGAGAAGAATCAAATGTATATTGATCTTTGATCTACAACCACAAGAAAGTAAAACATCTACGCTTATAAATGTATATCGATGCAACGAATGAGCCTGAAATAATGTTGGGAATACTGAAATATAGCTCACGAAACCATATCGAAATGCCTCTCTCTACAAAAGAAGGCAGATACAAGTTTCCCACTGTTGTGCTTTTTCTTGTTTATTTGTTTTGCTTTCATCTACTACAGTCTAGTAGTATATTCAGTAAGCTACCAGAGGTAACAGGAAGTTCTAGATGAAAACACTAGTTAAGCAGAACATTTTAGTGTTGTATCTCCTATAAAAAAAACAAACAAAAAACCCCAAAATTTTTACAAATAACTATCACATCATAATCACCACTTTCATAAGCAAATCTAACATTTCCATTTTTGTATACAGGCAAAAGCTGCCAACCTTCTCTGTCTCTTTCTCATCCTCCTTTTCGGATGCCTGTGTTGCGCTAGTCTCTTGTCGGCTCAAGGAGCGCGACTGGGAGCGAGGGGATCCCGAAGCCTCACCATTTTTCAGCTGGTTGAAGGACAGCAATGGCATGTACACCTGCAGGAAAGAAAAGAAAAGTTGAGGCCCCAAGTTTACAAGTTTGATCTTGTTTATGTTGCTGGGAGACAGTGACCCCATCCACCCATGTAGTGTCCTTTTCCCCACAGCTAAAGCCAATCCATCCAAGATTTCTAGGGCTACAAAGCAACTGCGGAATGTTCATAATGGAAGATGAGGAGGAACAAGACAACAGTCAGGATATTAGTGGCCTCCAGAAAGAAGTGTCTCATCTAAAACAAGTTAACCAGGAGATGTACAGCTTCCTCACCAGTAAAATTGTCACCTAAAAAAAAAAAAAAGCAACTGCAGCTGAGGCACGACTCTATCTGGCAACCAAGGACTCACAGCTCTCTGTTTTGAGCTGTGAGTCCAAAGACAATTTTCCATTATTTTCCATGAAAAGTACTTTGTTGTTATTTAATGGACAACAAAGTACTTTTCATTTTGAATTTGAATTTGTTTAAATACCGTTTAACATCATGTCATCACTCAGGATGGCATTAAGCAGCTACACAAACTGAAACACGTGCTGCTAACCCAGTGTGGTAACCATAGTGAAGAGAAGTGCTTTGGTACAGCTCAGATGAAAATCCTACTAACTTTGAGACAGACTGTTTCAAGTGTACACACTCATGCACACAACTGTTTCCAAACAAAAGTTTGTGAAGCCTGGTAATCTTGGATTGAGTTCCTTTAAATACATGTGTGACCTACTGCTTGACTGGCAGTTTGCCAGCCTGCATGACCCATCAAAACTAAACTGACAAAAATATCCAGGGTAAATTTTTTTAAAAGTATGAAATACAGAAAAAAGAAAGAAAAAAAAAAAACCTCACCTGGGCAATGATCTGCTCCAGCATAACAAGGGAATGTCCGTTGAGAATGCCGTACTCAAAGTACGAAGGCAGCATCTCATTGGCTTCCTCGATGGAGTTGGGAAGGGGAACCATGCCAGGCGTGTTACGCAGGAAGTAGACGCAGTTCTCTTCGATCACCTCCTCGGGCAGGTGCTGGTAGCACATGTACAGGTAGGTTCGCCATACCTTCTGCACGATGATCTTCTGCAGGGAAAACAGCAGAAATACACAGTGATAGTTATACACAGAGAGAATTCAACTTTTAAACTTTCAATGCAAACTTTTTATGCATGAGAAAGTCAATACATCCCTACAAATGAAACAGCTACACTGTATTGGTGTTGGTAATTACTTCATGCTCAACCTAAAAAAAGTGAATAGCTTGCTCCCCCCCCCCCACTCCCCCTTACACACACACAAGGACAGTGGAATCTTAACACATATGCCTTGATGGTAATACATGTACAGACGTGTACCATTCTTGTATCCCTAAAAGTAGAACTACTGATGATACTGCACCAAAACTTGAAACAACAAATCCACAAAGTCTATGTTGTAAAGGTTGGCGTACTGTTTTCGGCTGACTGTCCTCTTCTTCCTTCTCTTCTCCCTCCTCGTTCTGCTCTCCCTCACCCTCTGGTGGTGGGGCCGACTCGGCTGGAGTAGCGGGTTTTTCTTCCTCTGGAGGGCCAGGGGTTTCTTTTCCCTTCTTCTTTCCCTTCTTGCCTGTCAACAAAAAAAGTTTTTGTTTAAGACGAGAAAACAAAGTTTCATCTGAACAGATGACCATGCTAACCAGTTGTATAATACATAATACATCAGTTATATCCACAAACCAATTTAGTCAACCAAAAAAAAAAAAGAAAAAAGTTTCAGTCAGTGATGCATCTCTCTCTCTCTCTCTCTCTGAGGTTTCTGGGCAAGAATCTCTTTTTCGAAAAATGTCTACCTGGACAATTTTCTGTATCAGATGCACACTCACCCTTCTTAGGAGCTTCATCCTCCTCCGTTGGTGAGGAAACAGGCAATGGTTCTGGTTCATCAGCTGGTGTCTCGCCACCTTCCCCATGTCCCTCTCCCTCCCCTTCTCCCCCCTCCTCGTCTGCAGTGATATCTGGGATCTCTGGCTCTGAAACAAAAAAACACCATACTGAAAGGGGGAACTTTGCCACTCAAGACTTAACACATGTCGCAAACTATCTGTTTCAAAAGTGCATATGTTCTATGCATGGAGAATAGACTGTGGAGTAAATTGTGACAATAATAACACAACAGATTTTCATGCAGATCTGTAAGACAATTGAAATGTCAACGTCATAAGTGCAATTTTAGGAAAACGCATTGCAAAAACAAACAAACAAACAAACAGATTTATTATCATGCCGGCTACCAATGAAATGAATGTCAAGTATGCAGCTACGCTACTCCCCTGGTGGTATGATCATGGAGCGTTGCCATGGAAAGATGCCAAGTTCCATTGATACCGGGTACATACACTTCTCTCTCTCTCTCTCTCACGTTAGAAATAGTCATCCACAAAAGGGAATAATGACACTGACATTTAATGAGTAAATAAACTGAAACACTAGTGTACTTACCGCATTCTACTTCAACTTCTTCCTCTTCTTCTCTGATGACTTTGTAAAAGAGAATGGACGATTCATTCTCATCTGGTGTGTCGTTCAGGAATTTCAGCAGGCACCTCTCTACTTCGCCGTCGTCCCGCTCTAAAAGCTCTTCGAAAACTTCAAGCTCTGTGATATCTAGAGCCTGATAGACCCTGTTTCTGACCCATTCTATTCGTGGGTCATCCATGTTCGGAATTTACGACGGACCCATGATTTTTGTCCGCAAAATTCCTCGTGTTGGGGTCCTCTGCACGCACGTAGCTATGCCGTGTTGCTGCGCTTTCAAACATGTGTTCTTCCGCTAGTCCAAAAAAGAGATCCATGGTTTCATCTTAAAAGTTGTCTCAGGGTGGAAGTGAACGGTGAACGGTAAGATTGTGCCTTTTGTTCATGGAAAAGGATAGAATGTACTTTCCATTAACTGTATACCAAATTTTATCAGAAAGTAAACATTGTGTAAGATTTGTAAATTCGTGCGCGGGCACTACTTTCGTTTCTGTGGCGGCCATGTTGTTTCCTGGGGTTACCAATAGAAACGTCACTTTGGACTGGAACAGAATGAAAACGAAGAAATTTAAAAAAAAAAGAAAAAAAAGATAAAAATCATAAGAATAAATATTCCGTTCTGTGCTTTGTTAAATGCCTTTCTCTTATCTGCTTTATTTTGTCAGTAACTTGATTTTGATGAAGTTTAGTCGATATTTAGAGGGTTGTGATAATGATTACCGGAAATAGCAGACAACACATGCAGAAATCGTCTGCTTCAAATTTTCTCAGAAAAAACTGAGAAATCTTACACACAATGTTATTGCTATAACCTGCATAAATGAGCTTTTATGCGCTCGACATTTTAAAATCGGAATAAACATGGTTAACCATGTTGCTAATTTAGGAATCAACTGATGACATGTCAAGCAATGCTGTAGATTGAAGAGCGTATTGCACCACCATTTGGCAAAGCTGCAGCTGAACACAGCACTGACACATAAAAGCTCTTACACACAGTGAAAATAGCACGTGTTTCAAACGACCCCAGACGAGTCAAACGCGGAGAGAGTGCTGATAGTTTATTTTGCTGCAAATGCAGAAATCATAACTGGATCTACCGAGAGAAAAAGGATACCAAGGAAATAGCTGTACTTGAAAACATTGTACTTGGAACTAGCAGATCACAAGGAGATAAGAAAAAATGGAGGCACGTAATGATAACGAGGAGACACTAAGAAATGATTCTGGTGGGGAAAACACAGAGGAAGAGACAGCTGAGGCAAGAAAAGAACGTGAGATGCGGAGAGAGAGACTCAGTAAAAGAATGAGTTATGTTTTGAGATATGCAGCTCTGAAAGAGGGACTTCAAGTAGATGGATCAGGTATGTATTAGATGCACTGTTTTTCAGTAATTCTTATCAGAAATGACTTTTGTACTTTTTCATTAACTGCACTTTTTCATTAACTGCACTTTTTCATTAACTGCACTTTTGTGTGTGTGTGTGTGTGTGTGTGTGTGTGTGTGTGTGTGTGTGAAGCATTACTTAAATCTCAGTGTGAGTGGAATTTCTTGTTCTGTTCCACTGACAGCCTTTAAAAGTACATGTATTACCATTAGACCAACTTGTACTTTAAGTTTTATCTACTCGCTGAACACCACTGATCATGATTGAGACTGTGGTATATCCTGCATCAGGAGCCTTGAGCCAGACTTGGTGTTACATGTATTTTGAAACAAACCAGTACATGTGAAAACATTTTCTCTTTCATGCAGGGTTTGTGAATCTACGAGACTTGATGGCCTTGCCACTGATGAGCCAATATACTGAGGGGGAAATTATGGAGGAGATACGTTCATCGCAGTCACACCGCGGCAGCAGCCGCTTTGACTGTCGCACAGAGATCGGCAAAACTCTTGTCCGAGCAGCTTATGGCAGACGACTAGAGAAGGTGAGACAACAGTGTTTCTGATAGCTTTCACACCAAAGGGTCATAGGGACCCTCTTTCAGAATTTCAGGGGTTCCTTTTGCAATTTCTGAGAGCCCCCTAGTTATATGTTTTGGGGTTATTTTTCTTTTTTTTTCTGACTCCTCTGGCACACTGCTGTCTCTGGCAGTGGGTTCACGTCTTTCATCACAGATTGACTTGTTGGTCTCTTCCTCTGGCGGGTCATTGAACTTTGAGTTGAATCATCACTAGCGGTCATTACTCATGCAATTATACTGTTGTAACCTCTTAGCAAAGATCTTTCGAATGGGCAGGGCAGAACCAAAAAATAAAACATGCTTCCCTGGGATGCAGTGACTTTAATTTTCTGCATCATTGTTGGATTTCTGTTTACATTTTACATAATCAGAAATGCCGAGACATGGGGAAGGGTATGCTGCATGATAATGATTTTGTGAGTAACTTCTCATGGTGACGGTAAACGAGGCTGAAATGGTCAATGTATGGTCACAGATAATACGAGATTTTTTTCAGTGCTTACACCAGGTTAATGGGTACCTCACAATATACTAATTTTGATGAAAGTGTGCATTTTATTGTTCTCTCTGGCATTATTTTCATGCCATTTTATGGGGGGTAGTTATTTAGGGCTTAATTAACACCATGCAAGCAACCGGGTAGGGGGGTCCGGGAGGGGGTAAGTTTTAGCCAAAGGTGGAAATCCACCAAAAGATGGAAGACTTTCAGCCCTGAATATGTGTGGTTGCAGAATCCATGTCATGAAGGAAGCAGTGTGTTCACATTGTTCGAGACCTCCATGCAGACTGTTATTGGTCATCTGGAGGATTATGATCTACAGGATTTTCCGGACGAGTACATCATCGCGTAAGTATTTCACATCCTACAGCACAGCCATCAGTTATCGCAGAGCGAGCAGCTGACCCGTCCAGATTATCATTGACGGGTGAGTCTGCCATTGGTGCTGTTTTACAGTGGTAGTGTGTGTGTGTGTGTGTGTGTGTGTGTGTGTATGTGTGTGTGTGTTGGGGGATAGCTGTGTTGAACTGTTCAGTTTTCCCACCAGGTCTATAGCAAGAGAAGCAGGGATAACTGCCTGATGAAGGCTTCTGCCAAAACGTCAGTCATTTTCTTCTGCATTGTCCTAGTATGAATCAGTGACAGATTTTCTGTTCTGCATTACCAGGTCCATGTTAAGCCGGCTGAAGCGACAGAAGAAGTTAAGTAACAGGCTGCTGAAAGTTCTCCTTGTGCCGGCGCTGGAACACCTTGACCTTGAGGACATTAACCTGACACAGAACACCCTGCGTCTCATCTACCAGCAGTGTCCCCATCTCAAGACTCTCAGTTTACGCAACTGTAGCTACATCGTCACAGACAACATGCTGAGCCAGCTAACAAAAGTGAGTGAATAGAATCACGGTTCTGAAATAATCAACCTGTTCAAACTAAACTGCACATCTTACACTGGTCATTAAAACGCATGTGGTCATATACATGTCGTTTGATCTAGTCAGTTCTGAAAAGACATGACCTTTAAAGTGTAAGTGAAGCACGAAAAGATTGTTATTTGACTTCATTTTTCGTTTACATATTAGAGTCACTCTGTCTTGAATATCATATGGAGGTGACCAAAGGGTTAAAGTCTAAGACACTGTTCAGCACTGATGCCCAACTTCTGTTGCTGTAACATCCACTAGACACTGTTCAGCACTGATGCCCAACTTCTGTTGCTGTAACATCCACTAGACACTGTTCAGCACTGATGCCCAACTTCTGTTGCTGTAACATCCACTAGACACTGTTCAGCACTGATGCCCAACTTCTGTTGCTGTAACATCCACTAGACACTGTTCAGCACTGATGCCCAACTTCTGTTGCTGTAACATCCACTAGACACTGTTCAGCACTGATGCCCAACTTCTGTTGCTGTAACATCCACTAGACACTGTTCAGCACTGATGCCCAACTTCTGTTGCTGTAACATCCACTAGACACTGTTCAGCACTGATGCCCAACTTCTGTTGCTGTAACATCCACTAGACACTGTTCAGCACTGATGCCCAACTTCTGTTGCTGTAACATCCACTAGACACTGTTCAGCACTGATGCCCAACTTCTGTTGCTGTAACATCCACTAGACACTGTTCAGCACTGATGCCCAACTTCTGTTGCTGTAACATCCACTAGACACTGTTCAGCACTGATGCCCAACTTCTGTTGCTGTAACATCCACTAGACACTGTTCAGCACTGATGCCCAACTTCTGTTGCTGTAACATCCACTAGACACTGTTCAGCACTGATGCCCAACTTCTGTTGCTGTAACATCCACTAGACACTGTTCAGCACTGATGCCCAACTTCTGTTGCTGTAACATCCACTAGACACTGTTCAGCACTGATGCCCAACTTCTGTTGCTGTAACATCCACTAGACACTGTTCAGCACTGATGCCCAACTTCTGTTGCTGTAACATCCACTAGACACTGTTCAGCACTGATGCCCAACTTCTGTTGCTGTAACATCCACTAGACACTGTTCAGCACTGATGCCCAACTTCTGTTGCTGTAACATCCACTAGACACTGTTCAGCACTGATGCCCAACTTCTGTTGCTGTAACATCCACTAGACACTGTTCAGCACTGATGCCCAACTTCTGTTGCTGTAACATCCACTAGACACTGTTCAGCACTGATGCCCAACTTCTGTTGCTGTAACATCCACTAGACACTGTTCAGCACTGATGCCCAACTTCTGTTGCTGTAACATCCACTAGACACTGTTCAGCACTGATGCCCAACTTCTGTTGCTGTAACATCCACTAGACACTGTTCAGCACTGATGCCCAACTTCTGTTGCTGTAACATCCACTAGACACTGTTCAGCACTGATGCCCAACTTCTGTTGCTGTAACATCCACTAGACACTGTTCAGCACTGATGCCCAACTTCTGTTGCTGTAACATCCACTAGACACTGTTCAGCACTGATGCCCAACTTCTGTTGCTGTAACATCCACTAGACACTGTTCAGCACTGATGCCCAACTTCTGTTGCTGTAACATCCACTAGCGCAGAAAAGTATAGAAATAACAGTACACTTCGTATCCAGTATGGTGGCAGTTCAAATGCACTTTACAATGTACATGTACTAGAAACAAATGTCTGAAAATCTTAAACACAACATTAAATTCAGTGAGTTGGAGCACGCAGTTTGCATTTGAATTTTTGTAAAACTTACCTATTTCAAATTGTTTGATTTTGTTTCAGAAACTGCCAAACCTGGAGTTCCTCAACCTTACCGGCTGCAGTCATTTGACTGACCAATGTGTCAAACCTCTCATCAAGAATTTATCCCGTCTCAAACGTGTGGGACTGAGCTTCAACAAAGGCATCACAGAGACTGCAGTCATAGAGTTTCTGCAAAAGGCCCCTGCTCTAAAGCACCTGGATATTTTCGGGCTCCGCACAACCGCGGAGGGCAAGGAGGAAATTGACAGGTTACGGACAGAGCGAGGCATTGTGGTGATTCTGAAAGGCCTTGAGGAGAAAGACGAAACTGGGGCCGTGACGCACATCAAACCTACTTACCCCAATGGAATGATGATATGAGACTGTTATGGAGTGATGATATGAGACTGTTTTGAGAGAGTGTAAGTATGTTTGAGCTTGATAAATCCTGTCCAAGAAAGTCTTAAGTGGCATTTGGTCTGTGATAAATGTGAACTTGTGGCATTTCATTTACGTGAGCCAGTTAAGAGCGTAACTTCATGGTTATTTCGTGATTTGACTGCTGGTATTCAGAGCAGTAGTCGTGCCCTCCAGTGTACAGTGTTGTGTTTGTTATTGATTCAACTTTAATGGAGAAGTTGCACAAAGTACAAATTAATGGCATTATTGAAAGGTACAGTGGTGTTTAATGAATGTGCTAATACTAAATGACATTGAGTGTGTAAAAGGAAAGTGTGTGTGTGTGTGTGTGTGTGTGTGTATCCGTGTGCGTGCGTGGAAGGAGTCGTGATGGTGTGAAATTGTGCCTTTCATTCTGTATATATTTTTCTTTAGCAGAAAATAAACTGTTGAGGTTTAAATCAATGCACTGCATTGTTTGTTTTCTTCTTCTTTTTTTTTTCCTAAGACACTAGTGGGGTATTTGTCCTACCACATATGTACTGTAATACAGAAATCAAGTGCATGCTACCAGTAACTCGCCGAAATACATGTAGTTTAAACAACCATCACCAGCCTTCCAACCAAATACCAACCATGAGTAAAGACTGGTAAGGCCAATGAGGCAGCGCCCAGTGCGGTGATAAAAAAAGACAAGACACACACACATTCTACAGACAAGACAGAATTTACTACATGATGAAGATCAACACATGCATGACATAAAACAGACATCACAACAATTTTAGGTGTCCTGTGATCTGATCCACAAGTCCAGCTGGTCCTGTAACACACACACACACACACACACACACACACACACACACACACACGCACACACACACACACAATCTGCAATGTATAATCAAGTTTCTTTACAAAAATCTGCTGCATTTGTTGTACTGCTGCAGATACATGCATGTAAGTATTAACTTGAATTTATGTAAGTGATCAGTAGACAGCACATGACAATACACATATATATTTATGCTCACTAATTTAGTAAATAAATTCTAATGCATGCCTGTCATCCTATGTAAAACAATGGAATACCAGAACCCTGCTATTGGTAGAAAAAATTATTGGCATACTGGCAAAATCAAATAACAAAACATGCTTGAAACACCCCAGTGGCCACATGTGCCAAATGCCTTTTTTTCCCCCATACATCTAGAGGTTTGAGCACTTTGGTGATATATGCTATGTGTTCTACTACTCACTTTAGTGTGAGTTCTAAAAAGTTACTGCATGCTCCTTAAAGTTTTATGGGTGTTATACTGATGATGGATTGTACCAGCTGACCTACCTGGCCCAACTCCTAGCACTGTTTTTGACCCTGGTGCGATCTGTGTTCTGCCCGCATCACTGATGAGACAGGAGACCAGTCCCACTAATCGTGCTTTCTGCGCAAGCTCGAATCTAACAAAAACAAACAAACAATCATATGAATAACTTTACCCCAATCTACACTTTCAACACGCAGTTATGTTAAATAAAGTGTTTGTCAAATGCATGTATTATAAATATGTATATATATATGTATTATTGCAAGCCGCCTAGAGCTTGTTCCCTGGGGATAGGCGCCCTATAAATATTATTATCTGTTTTTTTTAAATTATCTCTACTAGTCATAAGAATGGTTGCAATATCCAAACCGAGCATCACTTCATTCACAAACAGAACTAAAGCTGAGCAAGTGGCATTTTTCCACCCTTCCACTCAAACTTTGTGTCCTGTGCCCTTAGTCCAAAGGCCCCATTGCTGCCACTTTTAGGTGCAAAGATCATTCTTAGCTGTTTTGGTGGTGTTTTTGTTCAGCATTACACAGCTAAGACACATACACAGACAGACTTGTGATTGGAACAAAAACGCAGTAGCCCGTGGCAATGTCGCTGACGACAATCAATAAACATGGCAGACGTCATATATTGGACGGTTGATTTTTCCTCGTTTACACAGCAGACCTGCCTACCCCAAAATTTGACTACCAGTATTCTCACTTGCCTGTAAGAGTATTTTCAGGTGACTGCCAGTATTTCCACCTATCGACGTATCGGCATTCCCAGGCTCTTTGACCAGATTTTAACAAGCATACAAAACAACAGTGGAACAAACGAGATACTGAGAAATTGTTTATTACTAATAAGTAATATTACCCAAAGTGACTGACCAAATGAATGGTACACAGTTTACAGTTACTGAAGATACTGTTCATCACAGCACACCAAATGAATGGTACTCACTGTTACAGTAACAATGCCAACAGTTTGTATTTACTGAATACACTGACAGAGTAACAAGTCAAACTAGTCTGTGGTTACTGAAGACACTGTGTCTCTAATAAACTGGCTTAAACAGACCAAATGAGTTGCACACAGTTTCTTTGAGCAGCTTCACTTTCTATACTGCTGCAGCTCTCTGGCGCTGAAGGGAAAGCTTCTTGTCTTCGGCGCTCGCCGCAAACATTGTGGAGATCTTGTTCATTTTTTCGGAAGAAGTCTTTAAAGACTGGTGTGTTTTCGTCTTCACATGACGATAACAGTCGTTTCTTCCGCCTGAGCTGCAGGAAAAGTGAAGTACATTGCAAATAGTACAATGAACGTAGTGGCTTCCATTCGATGATGCCACGAGGAAGGGCCATGTTTGCGTGTACTCCTTGCGAAAAATTCTGCTTTCTGGCCTTTTTCGTGGCAGCAGGTGCAGTATCCGTGTGTTCTTCGCTTTCATCATCTGTTTCATGTTGTTGATACGTCCTCTTCATTTTGAAAAACAATCTAAACACTCCCCACGAAGCGACATGCAGCAACCATCAGACTGCGATAGACTGCATTCGAAGGAAACAAAGCAAGGCTGTTCGTCTTTGGCAGCTGCAATTTCATTGGCTTACACGGTTTCAAGGTTTACTTTGGTCCAATCACCGCCAGCCGTCTTTCTCCGCATGGCGGAGTCGATTTGCATCGAGGCTAAAGCTTCAAGCGATAACTGGGTCAGCCTCCGCCGCGAAACCGAAGCACGCACTGCGTCCTACGTACTCTCAAACTTCGCACAAACGCGGCGCCGGAGTTTGGCAGATTTGCGCGTACTTCGCTCGGCGCTCTCACCGTACTTCGAGCGACTCGGACCGTATTCCCGTACTCAGGGTCTAATTTCCGTATTAATACGGCCAAATACGGGCAGGTAGGCAGGTCTGACACAGCCATCAAACGTCAGTTTGTTGTAGACTGAACCATACTAATCACTAAGATAGGTTATTTTGGGTGGACTAGTGCAGTCACAAGTGCAACAGTTCCAAAACAGAATTATACTTATAGAAAACCTTGTAATGGTGGCAATGGTTTCTTTAACATTGTCAGCTCATGTTTAGATCACATCACCTTTCTCTGGAAAATGTCCAGATACACGTATAGTGTACACATGCACAGTTTGAAAACATCTCTCGACATTGACAAGACAGGTCTCAGTTAAATCAAACCTGCTGTGTTTGTTAATTTGTATTTCAACAGTAACTTAACTTTGTGATTTATTAACAGTGACGTAGCGTTTGTCATCACAGTAAGCAAAAAACTGCAAAGTGGTGGGCAAAGCCTTCTCTACTAGAAAAAGATAACAGACAGTTATACAGTGTAACAGTACTTACAAGACGGTGTCATTATCAGCTTTGACTACAACTTTAGGTTGACCGTTAAGACGCCACTGTTTGAAGTTGTCTGGATCTTGACGCGAGGCTCTCTCCACAGCCCCAACCGCTGCATGCGCACACTGCGACACAATGCACATATAGATCTAAGTGAAAAGTGTTGAAGTCCACAAGGAAAACAAATCTCGGTTAAAAAATAAAATCTATGCAAAGTCATGAGGGTCAGTGGGTCAAAAAGTTTATCCAAATCGCTAGGCATTCTTATTTTCACATTTAACCAGTTTTATCTCAGGACTAATTTAATTCTAGACTAGATAATCCTAGCTTAACCCATAATCTGATCTTAATAATACATAGAGGTATGAGACTAAGAAATCTCACCTGGGCAGCAATCTTCCCTTTCCCCATCTTGAGATCATTATTGACGACCAACACAAGCTTACGTTCTCCACCTTCAGCCATTGTCTGAATGCTGTCTGTCAGCTGGAAGATAAATTTTGATTAGTCATTAAATGTGTCCGTGATTACTAGACTAAACAAAACACACACACACACAATTAAAAAGCTTCACCTGTACACTGCTACCTCTCTCTCTCACACAAAGTTGACCCACATGAGGACAAAGCTCAAAATAAAACTTAAAGCAAAACAGGCGCAAAGAACAATTTTGTTTTTTGTAATAATAATAATAATAAATTGCTTTTAAATAGCGCAGTATCCCAGCAGACGCTGGCTCAGAGCGCTCTACAATTATGATTACACACACACGGAGAACACACACACACACACACCACACACACACACACACACACACACACACACACTTCACTGTCATAACATACAGCTGGGGCCACGATTAAAAAGAACTTGGGGGGGGGGGTGGGGGGGGGCTGAGTATTTACAGATGGATAGAGTTGCGTGAGCAACAAAGACCATCTCGCAGCTAATTAACTGAGAGTCCTACTACGAGGATGAGAAGGCTGACTGGAAGAAGTGGGGTTTTAGTTTGTTTTTAAAAACTGTGAAAGATGGAGACTGACGGACATGTATAGAGGAAGTGAATTCCAAACTCTCGGGACCTGGTACTAGAAGGACCTCCTGCCAAAGGTAAGTTTCACACGGGGGATATTGAGAAGTTTTTCTGAAATGGACCGGAGAGTTCTTGGCGGGTCATAAGCAGTCTGACAAGATGACAAGTATGCTGGCTGTCTACCATCAAAGAAGCGATAGGCAAGGGTTGCGTACAAGGCAACCGAACATAAGGAATACTATGTAGTTACATTCAACCAACTTACATCTTCCAGTATGTTGCCTTTTTTAGCGAGACCTGCAGGTGTACGTCGGCTTCGTAGTGCCCAGCCTATGGCAATACCCAGCCCAACACTGAAAGTAGCGGACACCACAAGGGTGGTTCTGTCCAACTCCATTATCTTCTTCAGCCCCAGGGTTAAATATACACTGGCAGATCTCCAATCTGAAACACAGATCACATGGATGATAGAGTGGGCCAGTTTCACCAGAAACAGCAATAAGTATAGAATCTGTTGACTGTACTAGAGGTCTTTATTTGTGGTTGCAGTGTAATGTGGCAATTTACATCAGAGATTACATAAACATGTTGATTGTTACATGTCATGCATGGAAAGTGTACTGTGACATAACTGTGTCTCTTGAGGTCTTGACTTACGTCACTTCTGAGATCTGATATATCTGCAATGGTATTCACTTATCCTTGTACGTGAACATGACCATATTATCGTTATCTTTCATGTCATCAAAATGATGTTTCTGCAGGGGCCCAAGGTGACAGGATTTATAGTAACTAGTTATCTTGCCATCGAAGTACAGCTGCCTGAAGCTAAATCTTCACACTATGACTCGGAATGGTGTAACGTCAGTACGAAAAGTCAGTTCGCTACTACATCAATGAGTCACCTTTTAATTATGAAAGCATCTTTTCTTTTGTTTTCCGTTTGAACATGAAACTGTAAGTGTCGGGATTTTACCTTCCTATCTAGACCTTATCATCATGCACATGTATGGCTGTAAATTTGTTTTCGAGTTCACCAGATCTGGTCAGGAGGACAGACAAAGAAGATCAATCCGATTTACTTGCTTTTGGACAACTTGTGATAACTGGATTTCACACAGTTATCAGATGATGCCTACAAGAAGCATGCAATCCAGTTTCGCTTTCACGTGTTGACCTGCGAGAAAGATTACGCGCTGTAAGGAGAAGGGGTTCCAAACCGCGGCTTCTATTGGCCAAATTTACACGCTTCCTGTAGGATCTACCAATCATCGCGCATGAAAGGAATTCGGCGAAGAGCTTTCCTGCAGTGGCTATTTCCCCGGCTATGCAGTGGCCTACCAACTCGGCCCAGGTCTTTTGCCAGGTCGTCCTATGTAGTAGTCAGGTCGTCCCTGTCCCCCGATACCAACTTGGCCACGTCTGTGAAGCTCTGCCTTCTTTCACAAACGTATGCATAAATAAATATCAAATTTGCACGTTAAAGATCCGCATTAGGTCGACTGTGACTGAAATGAAAACTGCCAAAAGATACCGTGGCGGCCCGGGCCAGCGCCGGTCAGTTCCGACAGTCAGTCAGTGTCCGGCCAGGAAAAGCTGTAGACATCCGGCACGGCTAATCACTCCCAGTGTCTCTCTTCCCACCCTCCCTACCCCTCCCCCCCCCCTCTTCCCCAACCTCAGTTTGATGTTTCTGAGACACTGTAGACGAGCCAACCTGGATGGCCTCAGATCGATCTGACTTAGTGTGGGCCGAGGTGTTAGGAGGCCGAGTTGACTGGTAATCGGGCAAATAGCCACTGGCAAACCGGAAGGTCGCAGTACCCACACAGGACAATCGCGAAGTGAGACTGGTACTTGCGATTCGAACGTGTGGAAAAGCCGTCAGTGGTTCCTTTAAACTCCTCAAGATGAATATGTTTGAGCACATTCGTCAGCTGTACCAGGCAGAACTATACGATGATTTAGTGCAGCTGGTAAGAATGTCCGATAACAGAGATATATATATATGCCGATAAGATGGTTTGAGTTAAGCTTACCTAGTGTCTCTTTTCTCATTTTCGAAAAGATGGATTTCGGCTGGGGTTGTATTGATTAAACAAAACAAAAAAAATGGAAGAGGTGTTTGCAGTGTGTGACTAGTGATTAAGGGTATGTACACTTGTGTAGTGTCATGAAAAGATGAATCCCATGCAGCTTTTCCATTCTCTGCCAGCAGCGGCAGGTACATGTACCAAAAGTCCCATGTGCGTGCCAAGAGTGAGAGAACATGAGAAATACGCTAATCATAAAGATTGCTTTGTTGTATAACTATAAAGTTGGTGTTTGTGACCTGTTTCACATAAGTCAAGTGGACCCTAACATAATAACGTTCATTTCACACAGTATGTGATATCAGTTTGCATCACTGGTATTTTATTACACTTCCAGTTTTCGGTTGTGCTGTCTCTGTGTGAGAGCAATGAAGAGAGTGAGCTGCTGACCCAGCCACAGCGCTACCAGTGTCTGGTGTACTATGGGACTGCCTACTATCAGCAGGCTGAATACCGAAAGGCTGTGGTATGCATTTACTGTATAAAAGCTTTTTAAAAAAAAAAATCCGCACATAGACATGGGTGAAAGTTTTCCGCCTCATGGCGGAATTCCTTATTTTGAAAGTCATCAAATAAGGAAATCCTTATTTTCAAAAAAAAAAAAAAAAAATTCCTTTCTTTTCCGATCCAACTTTTCCCGCGCCCCGGTAAATTCCGTTCGGCATTATCGCGTGGTTGTTTGGCCAATGGCTGTCGTCCGATCTCGTCAGTCAGCCAATCAGAAGCGTCAACGACCAACGCGCGGTCGCCGTTTTGCAGCTCACGAATGTTAGCATCCATGCGATCTTCGCGCCGATGAAGCATTCATCTGGATTTTTAAAAATCGAATAATCAAACCAACAGAAAGAAAAATACAATACGGATCGTTTCTGAGGGGCAGACGCGACGTTTTACTTTTAGCTACAAAAATACGCGTATGATGATCGTCCGACTTGGGTGTACGCGTACCGGATTTTCCCAGAGGCTCCCGCCATTGAGCGGATGTGTTTTCTTACGCAAAACTAAAACAGCAGAAAGAAAAATGCATTACGGATCGTTGGTTAGGGCCAGACACGACGATTAAGTTACCAAAAATTTGCCTAGGATGATCGTGCGCGGGCTGTGGCACACCTGACTTGCGAGTACCGGATTTTCCCGAAGTCTATTTTAAGACGAAAATCAATACGAAAAATCAATACTAGTGATCTCATTTGGGGGAGGGACTAATCAAGATAACCATATAGTTAACAGCCAGGGCTTAGGATCTTCCACCGTGCCTTTGTCGGATTTCCACCTTTGGCTATAAATTTTCTGGCCTCTCAAAAAGTGTTTCAGTCAGTCCTCCTCTGAAGCACTTAAACTGAATCACTCACACAGATTTCAGTGTATGTAAAAACAAATCTTGGGGAGCATTCCCCTGCACACCCCTAGCTTTACAATTAAGCAGGCGTGCACTCCTGGCTTTGACACTTCATCACCATAGTAAGTGTTAGGCAGTTTGTGGTAAACACACTGTGTAGTTTTACACAGATATCGAAACGCCTGTGCTTGGAAATCAAAATATGTACCTGCAAACTGTAAATTTGTATAAAGTGTCATCCTGTTAAGTCAGTGGGTCCGACTGTATAACAGATACACTTTGCTATTCAAAAACTACACTTTGGCACCCTCCTAAACCATGCTGAACCTTTCTCAGTTTCTGAGAGTAAACTGACAGGTCTTCTAATGTGTGGATTTTAGAGTGTGATTCTCCACAATGATTATTTGGATAAACTTGTGTACAGCAACAAGAGGTCTGTAATAGCTTGAGTCTAAGGGTTGAAATTTGAAGGGAAAATGTGGTAGATAAGAATAGCTATCAAATGCTCTCAGGTGCCACGAGAGGCCTAGAATTGGCTCTTAATTTGGCAAAATTCGTGTTTTTTTCCGGGGGGCGTTGCCCCCCTGGTCCCCCCAGCAGGGCTCTGCCCCTGCACCCCGCCGGGGCCTAGGCGGCCCCTGGACCCCGGCCTGGGAATAGAAGTTTCCTTATTTTCAAAATTGCCAGCTTTCACCCATGCATAGATGCAGGCACAAAAACCGTATGAAGAACACGTCAGGGCTGAAAATCTTCCACCTTTTGGCTGATTTCCGCCTCCACTTTCCGCCCAAAAAAGTGTACTTCCTCCTCTGAAGGACTTAAAATCGTGGCAGAACACACCAAATTGCGCAGATTTTAAAACTTTTAATTTGAAACATTTTCCTGTGGGGAAAAAAATTAATGTTAATGTTTGAAGAAAGGAAAACTCAAAATTTTCTCATGCTTTATTGGATCTTATAACTACTGAGTCGATCTCTTGATAGTCCGTACAAGAACACTTTCTAATTTTGTATGATCTTTGTCGATGGTACTTCTTTAAATAGTTACAATAATTCTTATACGAATCATTGACTGTGAAAATAAAATCCACCATAAACTTGATTCCTTTCTCCCGTCTACTTGAACGGGTTTTTGTAAAGTCGTGACGAGCTAGTGTAAGCATACATGTGTCAGTGTGTGTGCTGTTATTATACATTGTAACCTGCTGAGAGAGAGAGGTGGGTGGGGTGGGGGGGCTAATGTGGGTGGGTGTGGAGAGAGGGAGAGCACTGGTAGTACTGGTGGCTAGTTTAAACATGGCCCGCTTAACTGTGATGTTTTGGTTTTATATCCCATAATACAGCAACTTGATCCGTCCGTTCCTGTTATTACGACAGCTCTTCTGAATGTTTAACATATTATGTTTTATCATTACCTGAAGGTTGTAATTTGTATACTTGTACATGTATGGATTATCGTTTTTATGTGTGTGTGTGTGTGTGTGTGTGTGCCGGTTTGGCTCAATGTTTGTAATTGTAATGATTTTTATTGTCAATTTTGTCTGAGCAGACAGTGCAATTTCCCTTCGAGGGACGAATAAAGTGATATATATATATATCTTATCTTATCCCATTATATTTCCAGCGAGCCTTCAAGAAGGCCTTTTTGCTGAAGAAACAAATCAACAAAGCGAAGTGCAAATGCGGAGCTACCTTGGTAGGTTTAGACAGGTTGTAATCATTCAGGGCCCGTATGTAAAACTATAAAAGTCGAGGTTAATTTAACCCACGGCTACGGGCCTAACCCAGACCAGGACGAACGAAACCCAAGAGCAAAATGAAATTAAAAAGGAAGCTAAGAAAGGAAGAAAACGCCCATCTATAACAGTTAAGGCACCTTGCTGGAATGGGCCCGCTTCTTCGTTTAAAACAAAAAACAGCAGAAAATTTAAATTTTAACCCTGGAGGTAGTTTAGTTCGAGGTTGGACTCTAACCCAGGGCTAAAAGTCCGAACCTCGACTATTACATACGGGCCATGGTTCTTACAGACACATAACATTCCTGATACTTTTTAAAAAAAAATTAAATGTTCATCATTCACATGTATACAGTCACTGTTATTTATGTTGTTCATTTTAGTAATTTTCAGCAGTTTTTACTGATCAGACTCTGTTCACCCTGATTATGTTGCTCGTGTGGACCCTTCTTGCTTCAGGATTTGACCTCGGAAGTAGACGTCAAGTACAAGTTATACCAGTGTCACATGAAACTCAAAGAAACCGGGGAAGCCTTACTGGCGGTGAGTGACATTTCAGGTTCATCCCTACTGTTAGCTTTGACATGGATAGATCTTGCAGCTCCAAAGAAGTATACACGTATACACGTATGTGTGAAGGAACAAAGTACCTGCAGCAGCAGTTTTCCTGCCTAAGTTGGTTTTCTGGGTACATTGAAAAGCGATAGCTCGAACACTACTTAACCAATTTCATTCAAACCTTCTTCTCTCTTTTTTTTTTTTTTTTTTGCGCAAGATGCTAATGAGGTTACCTTCGTGACGTAGGGGTCTTTTCCAACATTCAAGGCCTCCTATCAAAGGATATTACTCAAGTTTGGTAACTCCACTGCCTCATGTCGCCGATCAGCACCTTCGGTTGTCTTCTGGCAGGTGCTGGCCAGTCACTAAAGTTGTGAAAGGGTTAATTTCTTTAAATGAGTGCATCCTTCAAATCACTTCCTTGAATGATGTTTGAGAGCATCATCTAATTTTGTCGGTGGGGAACAAAGACCATGAGAGTTGAGGAATGTGTGTGTACAAAAACATGATGCTTAAAACAAGATGCACTGCAGTGAATTGAATGATGGACTGTCACAACAACGAGAGCATTTTTTACGATAAATCTTTTTTTTTATTTACAGCTGGAAAGTATCAGTACAAAACAGCGAACAGCAAAAATCAACTTGGCACTAGCACGTTTGTACCAACAGGACGGGAGGGACCGATCAGCACTGACTTCATACAAGGAAGTTCTCAGGTAGACTTGTGTGGTGCAGCAGGCCTGATGAATAGGGTCGCCCGGTCGCCTGAGACGACCAGAAAAAATCTGGGGCTACTAAAACATACTGTAATGGTGGCCCCAAGGGCGACCTAAAATTTCTCTTTAAAAAAAAAAAAAAAAATCTTTAACACCGGCAGCTAACTTTGCTCGCCAAGCACGATCGTCAGCGCAGCGTGTGATGACGCGATCGGACTTTCCCGGTGTAGGATCCGGTCCGGTCCCCCCTCTGAAGTAGTCCCCCGGGGGACCAATTCGTGGCAAAAACTGCTCTATAATGGTCCCCCCTTGCAAAGAAATAAACCTAAATTCATCCACGATGTTAGATGACATTTTTCTGAGTTGAAATTCGAGAATCCTGTATTTATTGTTGCTGTTTGGGTGAGCCTGGAGACGGTTTTGTTTGTTTATTTGTTGCTTTTTATGTGTATCAGACAACAGTTATATTCAGAGAACACACACACACACACACACACACACACACACACACACACACATGCTGATCTAGAAATGTTCCTGACACTTATAAGAAATTAAAAAGTAAATAAAACGCTACAACACTTTGCTTAGAGCAGTTTCGGGGGACTACTTCAGAGGGGGGACCGGACCGGATGCTACACCGGTTACACCGCCATTCTCCGGCATTAGAACGTTCTGTCTCGCTATACACAGTTGATGCTTTCAAAATACGGTGGAGTGCTAGTATCCGGGTACTCGTGGTTTCGCGTACGAGAATTTTCAAAGTCCTCCGATTTTCGCTCTTGTCGACATGTGGCGATTCATAAGCAAATACACTTGTTACAGTATTTATCTACTACCTTCTGCTGGACTACCAGGTTTTTTCCTGGGCTACCAACTTTTACGTTCTGGTGGGCTACCAGAAAATGTTTGCTTTCATCAGGCCTGGTACAGCACTGTATGATTTGCCACTCTCCGGGGATGGGGAGTTGTGTGTCTGTGTGTGTGTGTGTGTGTGTGCATGCATGCATGCGCAAGTGAACTTGCATTCATTCCGTCTCTTCAGTCCACAGCTTCTTTAGTCCTCAATATCTTTTCAGCTGTCACCCACAAAGTTCCCTGTGATTCAAAAATACAGGGGTCCTTGGGACCCTTTCTCTGTGATTTTGAGGATTCTTTTGCAAATTTTTCAGGGTCCACGGTCTTTAAGTATAAAAAATCTGAGAGTCAAAACCATCTGTTGTTGTTGTTTACAAAAGCATTCAAGTAGGAGAGATGTATGTGAATCGTAGCGTGTCAGCCATAGCGAATCGGCAAGGTGAGGACCCCGCACGTTTACCAAATACAGCATTATCAGAGACCGAAAACATGCTTTCCTTGTGACGTGCTGTTCTCAGATTTGTGCGTCAATTTAAGAGTTTTGTGCGTACAAATACGCACACCTGTGCATAATCGGGAACACTGACCCACAGTATGTTCTGCGAATCAGTGATTACATCATCCGCATAGACACATAGGCTCAGGCTGTAGTACAAGCCAAATGTGGCAAGAAGCCGCCTCCCAGGATGTATTGCCAGTATTTGCCGTAGCATTGACAATTCTGATTGTGCGGTTCGATTATGGGACATCGCATCCTCACAGGCGCGTCTTAATGGAGCCCGAACAAGTGTTCGCCGAACACAAGTGAACTTCCTTGGCTTTGTTCAGCGTGGCCTCAATGTACTAACTAGGCGTCGAACATTGGTGACACGTGACCAAAGGAAAATAGCAATGCATCAGTAGCGTTTTGCATCGGTTTTAGCAACAAAATAAAAACTCTTTACTACCTCAGTAATCATAGTCAGTGTGATGCAAGTGAGCCATGAAAGTTATAGATGCCTGAAATATCAGCAGGGGCGCCGGAAGATGTTGGGGGGAGGGGAGGCAGAATCTCGGAGGGGGGAACGTTGCCCGAAGAAAGTGAAAAGCGGGGGGGGGGGGGGGGGGGGGGGGGGGGGGGGGGGGGGGGGCGATCAAATGCTGCGTAGACAAAAAACCTTTAAGAACCAGGACGTTGCCCGAAAAAAGTGAAAAGTGGGGGGGGGGGGGCAATCAGAGGAGCGGACAGCCTTCGGTCCGCAAAAACAGAAGTTCTCTGTTAGGTGGGATGAGGGACAATGACAATGAAACTTTATTTTTCAACGGTAGAAATTGTTTATAATTTGCCGTTGCTAGACTACAAAAGAGAGAGCACTAAGAGGGGTAGGGGGAGAGGTAGGGGAAGGGGGGGGGGCAAAACCATGGCTTTTCCCCCCCTCCTGCCATAGTCACCTGATTTTCCAGGGGGGGCAAAAAGACACTCTTGCCCCCCCTGCTTGGGTACAGGGGGGGCAGCTGCCCCCCCGGTTCCGGCGCCCCTGATCAGTTACATGTACTAGAACTTTGACTCGGTACTCCCCATTTGACAATGCGAGCCCGGCCGGCGCACACCGCCAAGCTAGCAGACGGCATTAGCATGTGAAGCAAAATTGCCTAATTACAGATATTTCGCATTCTTACATTACCTGTAGCACCTGGACCCCCTAGCAGGGCGCCCCTGCACCCCACCAGGGACCTAGGCCTAGTAAGCCGAAGTCACTTTTTCCAATGTTAGGCCCTGCAATTAAGACGCGCCTTAATGGTATGAGTTTGATCTGTTGTTATTCAGAGAACACCCTCTGGCGTTGATGGCTGTGCGTGAACTTCTTTCTCTGGGTATGCGTGGCACAGACGTCATGTCCATGATCATGGGAGCCGTGCCACAGTCAACCACTTGTGACTGGTAAGCATGGCTGCTTGAAGTTTTGTGTCTGCCTGTCTTCTACGGTTATACCAGATGACATGATACTATGGCAGTTCCCCTAATGCCCTTATGACTTCAGTCAGTAGAGCCATCATGCTACCCCCAGCATGGGCTTTAATACGAGAGAATTCATGTGTACCCCTGTGAGCTAGCCTGGTCACGTGTGATTCCCTACTCACCCCATACACCACGTGAACCCTTCAGTCTTTCAGCCTGGCTCCGTAAGCATGGTTGCTTGATGTTTTGTGTCTGTATTTTTCTTGACAGAATTCACGTCACCCTGTGAAGTGTGTGTGTGTGTGTGTGGGGGGGGGGGGGGGGGGGTCCTTATTTTCAGCTCACCTATATAGACACTTCATGTTGGGGATAGTGTCATCAACTCACAATTTTGTGTTTTGACAAGAGTGTGCTCTTTGTTTTGCATTGTTACAGGCGTGAATTTTTTTTTTAAAGATTTTTTTGCATGAAGTTTCTTTTATTGAATTTTTGTTCTTTCTTCTTACAGGTTGGTGGGACTGATTCGAGGATTTGCGTTTATGTCCACAAAAGACTACACCTCGGCCATTACTGCATTTCGGGCACTTGAAGCAAAGGTTAGTAGGCAGCCAGTATCAGACGTGAACTTTTTATAAGATAGCCATGAATCACAGCCGTCAGTCACTGATAAAGTGCTGGATTTAGCAAACAGTGTTACGGAAGTTAGGTGTTTGCTGCAGGGACACTATTTGGGAAGAACTGGTTGTCACTACACGTCACAACCAAATTGTGGGTGTTTTTACTGTAGCAAAACTTTCCAAGAACAGTCAGACTGTCTCATTTAGGAAGCAGGGGACTGGAGGAGACTCAAGACTCGTTAATCGTATAATAGTTGGGTCATTGACCTGTAGTAAGTGGACTCATGAACCATACACAGCAGAACAGCGTGTGACACAGCAGGTACAGATATCGAAGTACATCACTGAAATTGTTGCAAGAAAATGGAGAGGAGAGACAGTACGTGCGTCTTTTAGCTTTACCTGCGTACATTTGTGCACGTTTCTGTGTTGTGTACAGGCGGGACTACGAGACAACATCCATGTACAGGACTGCCTGGCTGAGTCACTGTTTACGTCAGGACAGTACACACAGGCAATAGAAGTCTTTATGCGAGTAAGTGTTTCCAGTGTATGGGTGCGGTTACAGCAGGGATGTCAATGGTGCCCGGACACAGGACTATGACTAATAGACTTGGCCAAATGTCCGATGAAAAAACTGTCCAGCAGGACAGATGTCCGATTGTTTATTTCAAGAGGAGGTCATATGTCCGATTGCGTTTTTGTTGATCACGGATATACTACTGACATTTTTCCGAGTGAGGGCTGCCGCCTTGCGCTACTCGGGAAGCTTGCTCGCTTGCGCAGAGAATATTTTTAGTTGCACGCACGCAAAGCAAGTGACGTGTGGTTTGTGGTATTCCCTAAAAAGAAACCCTCTGATTGGCAAAGAGTTTAACCCTGATCTGTGTTTATGTGGTTCCTGTTTTACAATGCTTTTTTGTCGCACACCAGAATGTCCTATTGTTTCGTTCCAGTTCAGGACAAATGTCCTGTTCATCTGCCACCTTCCAGGACATTTGTCCTATAGGTTTCAAGCTCCAGTGACATCCCTGTTACAGTGTTGAAGTTCGTGACAAATGCTTTCCAGCAAAAGAAATTGACGCCCCAAACCTCTTGATGTACATGCCTGGTAGTTTTTCGAACATGTGGAGAAGCTAATGTTATGTGAAATGGCGCATACCATTGTGTGTAGCTTATGCCATTTAGGTTTGCAAGTGTGATTTTGTAGTCTGTTGTCATCTTAGTGGAGGTCCCGTTTTGGTCCTGAATGCCGCTGTTCCTCTCCAGTTCCTCCAGAGCCCATATAGTTTAGACATACTTGTAATTTGACAGTCGCATCATCACCCTCAGCTGATGGAATAGCTCAGCAGCTGGCAGTCCGGATAGATACACAGGCTGGGGAATTTTCAGTCATTTGGCAGTTTTCAGCCAAATTTACTATTCTTTCAGCCAAAACAAATTTTAGTTTCAGCCAAAGGAAAGGAAGGGGGGAAAAGATTGCACACAGTCATGTGTGGATACAAATGCCATATGGGACGGTCTTACTTCATTTTTGAATGTCAGTATTTTACTTTTTGGTGCCAAGAGAGACTGCTAAATGCCTTTGAAAATGCTAAAATTTGTTTCTGTTAAATGGGGGTATTGCCCCTGTGTTCAACCAGCAGGACGTTGCCACTTGTCTAGGTTTCAGTCTTTTTTCCTCTCAGCAATTCCCCAGCCTGATACTTTTGCATTCTTTGTAATGGGTTTTAGACATTTTGTGGCATCATTTTACATTCTAATTTCAGTTTTAAAAAAACAAAACACACACACGCCATTTTGCATTCTTTTCAGGTGCGCGCCATTGATCCATTACACATGCATAATATGGATCTGTTCGCTTACCTCCTGTCTCGTGAAAAACGCTCCAAAGAACTGCAGTCGTAAGTTGTTAATTCTAAACTTTTTTTTCTAGCCGCAGTGTGGCAGTAATGTCTGCAGACGTGTGAATGAAGTGTGGAGTTCAGTCACAAAGCGGAGAAACAAACGGATATTGTTGTGTTTTTTGTTTTTGTTTTTTTGCACAGTTATCATTACACTTGATGCGCAGGACAGAACAGAGTGAATGAGACATTGCCAAATTTAGTATTTTTAGTTTAGCTGTATCTTAAGAGTAGTGCACATATCGTGTAGAAAGTCAACATTGTCTTGTTGTAATCTCAAAATTGACAGTGTCGGCCCATCTGTTGTCAAGGCCAGGTTCGCCCGACTGCCTATGAAGTGAAACTTTGCGTTACGGAAATTCTGATTGTGGACTTCACGCATCAGTTACTGTAGAATTTAATGGGGTTTTTTTTTGTTTTTGTTTTTTTTTACTGGTACTACTCTGCTGTGAATCCTTTTGTAAAATGTTGCATTTTAGTATTTTCCTTCTTAGCTTATCCCAGCAGCTGATGGAAGTGAACGAGAATGCTGTGGAGCCGTGGGTGTGCATGGGTTACTACTCCCTCAACAGCGTCAACAAACAGAACGAGCGACTGGTCCGCACTGTCTACTGTGCCCAGAAGGTGAGCAGCGCTCACTGCTTGTCTGTCTACTACTGCTCCTACTACATACTGCTGCTACTAGTACTACTATATATATATATGTACCTCTGGATGTGTCGATATTCATTGAACCGAATGTGAGACCTAACCAGTGTGTGTATTTGATGTCTGTATCATGTATGGCTGCGCAGAAAAATGACCTATACCTTGGTTTCAGGCCATTATCATTGATTATATAAAACTGAAGTTTGATACGTGTAATTTTGACTTTTCCCTGCAAGGTTTTTCATGCAAGATTACATGTATATATCTGTAACTTTTGTGTTAGACAGCGGAGAATATTTCTTCTCAATTTGTTAAGCAACTTTGAAAAATCTCAATTTTCGTCAGGGGTTTCTTGTCTGTAACTCTTTGCTTTAGGAAAGCCAATCATGTACGCAGCGTTCCACAGTTTGACAGAAATTGATCTTAATTGACATAAATTTATTGTCTGATTCCTAGGCGTACTCCATCAATCCACGGTGCACGCAAGCGTTGCTCCTCAAGGGGGCAGCACTGCAGGAACTGAATCGCATGCAGGATGCTCTGCTGCATTTCCATGAGGCTGTCACTCGGGAACCAGACAGATTTGAGACATACCAAGGTGAGGAAATTTATGAACAGTTCATTGTGTCAGTTAGTTCAAAGGGCTTTTTTCAACTTCGTGTGTGTGTGTGTGTGTGTGCGTGCGCGCTTATGTTTTGTTTTTGTTGGCTGGTTGGTTGTCGCTGCCCAAACTTTTAGCCAGTTCCAGTGGTGTTCCTTCCAGGGTCATGGGTGGAATCTACAGAAGCTGGGACAATGTTTGTAACGCATAATGATGAGGATGGCATGATGCTGCTATGGAGATCCAGGTAGTTACTAGCTACGTGATTATCATTGTTATTAAGATGACACAAGGTGGTAGTATTGTTCTTATCACTGTTTAATTATGATGATGTTTTTTTTTTATGCAGGTCTAGTGGACTGTTACGTAGCCAGCCACAGACTGAAGGATGCAGTCACTTTGGCGACTCGAGCCTTCAGCCATCTTGGGTGCTCTGCCCGCACCAGCACTGTTAGTTTTTGCCTTTTTAAGCCTTGTAGCAGTCAATATACAGTGTTGGCAGGGGTTTTTATGTGTCTTGTTGTTTTTTTTAACTGACAACACCTTATGTCTAAAATTAGCAAATGAAAAACCCCAGTTCATGTACAGTGTAGGCAACACCAGAACATTTAAAGTTTTTTTGTCTGTTTTTGTTTTAATCAGAATTTCTACAGTATCTGTAAATTTGAAATTGCTCATGTGTTTGCATGATTCTCAGCTCTAAATGTCGTCTTCCCCCCCCCCCCCCCCCCCCTTGTCTTTTGCAGCTTCTTGCGTCCGTGTTAGCGAAAAGTCCACACACAGTTGCAAAGGTAAGGGATTTTTGAAAATTCAACTTTGTGTCTTGGGTAGGCCAGTTCTGCTTTAAGCCAGTTTATGTTTATTATCTCACTGAGGTGTAATAATAATAATAATAATATTTATAGGGCGCCTATCCCCGAGGAACGAGCTCTTACAATCTAAAACCTAAAAAAAAATTCACTCAATGTACACTATGTAAGAACAACTAAAAAAGTAAAAAACACACACACACACACACACACACACACACACACACCTACCAGAATAGAAAAAAAAATAAAGGACAGGCAGAGACCAAGATTAAAAACCAAGAACAAGTACCTGTGATAAAACCCAAAACAAACGGACAGATTGAAATGAGCCAGATAAAACCTTAAAAGATAGTGGTGAGGAGCTACAGGTGTGACAAGACAGGAAGGTTACAGAATTTGTCCCATATATGCGTTTTTCAGGCAAAGCCTTACCTGGAGAAAGCAATGAAGCTTGACCCTTCCTACATGGAGGCAGTGTATATCATGGCAGACATTCTGTCAGGAGAACAGGAGTATGACCGCAGCATTGCCCTGTAAGAGCTGGTTGTTTTCTTTGCCTTGTGTTTGTTTGGAGTTTATGCCTGGAGTTAAGTGCATTCTTTGTTCCTTAAAATCATTTGATTGTCCCCAAGAGGAAGTTTGTTTGGAGTGTCTGGATCAGTGTTAAAGTATCGTACAATGTATAATCAGCTTATACACACACACACACACACACACACACACACACACACACACACACACGCCGAGGGGAAAGGACATACTGCAAAGGGGAAAGACAGGAAGACAGTTATTCATTCATAAGTGTGATCCAGAAATGAACTATCATTCTTCGTTCACTGATGATCATGATCATGGTGTTCTGTTCATGCAGTATGTGGTTGATGGTTGGTTTGTATGCAGGATTCGACAAGCTTTGCAGACGCAGAACGATGCTCGACTACACGAACAGCTGGCCGACTGCCTGGCACACGTCAATCAGTTTCAGGACGCGCTTGACCACTACCATATTGCACTCAGGTCAGTTGAGGGCCTTCTCTTCTGACACTGTACAGCCGAAGGTTGCATAGCGTTCACAGTCCCATTACTTTGGACAGAGTGTACAATTTGAAAGAAAGACTTGAAAAGCCATGAAATGATAGATGTCTGATTTTTGCTTTTGTTGTTTTTTTTGTTGTTGTTTTGTTGTTGTTTTTTTGTTTTGTTTTTTTTGGTTGTTTTGCTATTGTTGTTTTGGGTTTTTTTGTTTGTTTGTTTTGTTTTGTTTTGGTTTTTGGCTCCCTTGTGTGGGAGTCTATGTATTAACCCTCCGCCGTCTGTCTGTCTGTGTGTGTGTGTGTGTCCAGAAAACTTTAACATTGTCATTTTCTCAGAATCTACAAACAGCAGAGGCACCAAACTTGGCATGCTGATAGACAACCACAAGACCTTTCAAAACATATTTTGAATGGCCTTGACTCAAGGTCAAGGTCATTAAAGCTGTCTGTTGTGAATTTTAACATTACTGTTTTCGGAGGAACTGCAAATACTAGAGGCATCAAACTTGGCATAATGATAGACATGGATGAGATCTCATTTGAATGACCTTGACCTTTGGTCATACAAACTGTTTCAGGGAAAATTGTAATATTGCCATGAACTCAGAGCGCCAGAGACACTTTACTTGGCATGATAATGGATAGTGATAAGAGCTTTACAAACATACTCTTGTGAATGACCTTGACCTGTGTCACAAGGGAGCCATGGAGGCTTTTGCCTCTCTAGTTTTTTGTTTGTTTGTTTGTTTTGTTTTTTTTTGGGGGGGGATGCACGTATGTGTGTTCTTTTGTGGGGGGTGGGGGGTAGCTCCCACATCATGAATGAGTAAAATTTTAAGAATATTTTTAAGGGCAATGCACCAGGAAGACACTGAAGCTTAGAATCCACCCATCCACCTACATATTTCTGGATTTGCATTGACCGAACCTTTGAGAAAAGTAGGTTGTGTTATTCTGAGGTCATTATTGTTAGCGTGTACTCAGATTCTGCGTCATTTTTCTTTGTAGCCTGGACCCATCAAGCGTGCGTGCGCGAGAAGGAATGGAGCGTGTGGAGAAGCATAATGAGATGGGGCTGGAAGGAAGCTACGATGTGGAGGTTGAGGACATGGGAGGCAGTGATAATGAGGTGAGAACCCTTGCCAAGCCAAAACCATTAAAAAAGTTAAATTTTTAATGAACCTGTTCATCCGCTCAACTCTGCCTTCCAGACACGTGTTAAAGTGCCTCTTGCACGTAAGAACAAGCATAAGAAATCATTTGTGCCATCCGCTGTTACTGTTCTGAATGCTGCACCTACATGATGTGCTGAACTTAGAAGTCTATCAGGTCAGTTCTGTATCTGCCGGCAGAAGAGTGTGATTGCAAGTAAGCGAGTATGTGCCAGTGTGTGTGTGTGTGTGTGCTTGGGGGGGGGGGGGATCTTGTTTATCTCGTTTTTTAGTCTCTCTTTTATTTTGTATTATGTCAGTGTGTGTGTGTGTGTGTGCTTTATTTTACATTATGATCTTCGTATGCGGAGCAGTTGCATGTCTAAAGACAAATTTCTGTTTTAAAATGTCTTTTTAGAACAGATAATAAAGTATTTTTGAATTTTGAATTGAAATTTGAATTGAATTTGAAAAAAATCTGCAAAAGAAAATTCCCATATAAATTATATTGAAGTGGTGGTTACTCCTTTGACTCGTCTGCTTTTTGCCAGTACTGCATTTCTTCATGTGCGACAAACGGGTTCAGCGTGCTGCTGTTAACACTTTCCCATCTACATGATTAAGCAGACGCTGAAAGTTCAGATGGGTTTTGCTGTTAATTATGTTTCTTCACATAATGATATGTGATAGTTACAAATTGAAATGTTTTATTGTGTGTCTTGAGTTTTATGTTTTGTCTGTTTTCAGCCGGACTTTGACGGCAGCGATATGGAGAGTACATGGTCTGAGACGGACTTTAGTCAGCCTTGACACTCGCCTGTGACACCCATGACATGTCTCTGTGTGTGTTAGGGTGGGTGTGTTTGAAGAGGGTGTGTGTGTGTGTGTGTGTGTGTGAGAGACTCAGACTCAGACTCAGACATTTTATTGTTCAGACATATTGTCCATAACAATGGAGTGAGCGATAAACATCGTGTGTGAGAGAGAGAGAGAGAGATAGGGTATTGTGCTTTTCTGAGGGATGTGTCATCATGAGCTCATCATATGTGTGCGGGTCGAGGGGAGGGGGAGGGGGGGTAATTCAAGTGAATTTCAAGATGCAGTCCCTGCTACAGTTGCAGTTGTATCATGTGTTGGCCAGAGACCATTGATAGTGCAGTAATTATTGAAATTCTTGGTCCAGTACTGTTTCTTGACAGAAGTGTTCAATTTTTTTTTTATGTTTTATTTTTTCTTGGGGGGGGGGATGGGGGGGGGGGGGGGGCTCTCAAGAATCTCTGTTTGCTTCACTGCCAACATTTTGATAACATTGTACAGATCATGTGTGTGTATGCAGTGCAAGATGATGTGTAGTGTGTGTGTGTGTGTGTGTGTGTGCGTATACGCAATATTGTATGTGTGTAATCTAAGCATACATCATTACATGCATTTATGAACACCAGTATTTCTGGTTCATGGATCAGTGACCTGTGTCACATGTACTTGCTTCAGTGTGCACCTTCATCGCTTCTCAGTTAATCTGTATGTTACAGCATTACGAGCCTCAGACCTAATTCCACCCCTTTTATTGTGAATGTGAAAAATCCAAATAAATCGAAAAGTGCTACTGTTCTTCCCAGATCTGTATGGTCTGAACTGTGAATCAAATGGTCTGATTAAAAACAAAAGTCTGTTGCATTGTGAGGTTTCTGTAGGCTTGCACAAACAGCGCCCTTCTAACTAGAGATCTAGAAGACTGTATCCTGTACATGGACTGTATTGCATTTATTTATTTTGGAGGAAATCATGCACACTGCTCTGTGACTGTGAGCGTTTTATGTGTAGGTTTTATAAAGTATTAAACTTAACTCTTTGACGACGGAGCGCAATTTCTGACACCCGATTTCCTATAGGAAATCGTGTCAGAATTTGCGCTCCGTCGTCAAAGAGTTAACGGTCAATGGATTGAGATTTCATTGTAGGAGACCAGTCGTGACTGCTTGAAAAACGCCTAATAAAATTTGCACACCGACAACATTCTTGTTCATGTAATTTCTTTGTGTATGTGTGGAGGTTTCATGCATCGTGCACTGTCCAATTTATGTTCAAAGAAACTGGTATGCGAACGCTGCGCATTTTGACAAACCTGACACAAACTTTCATGTGAAAAATCTTTATTTGTACAAAAGTAAAAGCATCAGCTGTATGTTGCATGTTTGATGTTCATACAAAAGTAAAAGATGCAATTTAATGCAAAACTTAAAGTCTTAAAACCATAACACCAATAACATTGTTGAAATACATGTACATTCTCACAGTGCACATACATGTATTAGCAAACTTACGCATCTTTGTGGATCAAAAACATTTCTCTTGCAGAAGCGAGTGCGAAACTTTAGCATGTACATGTCGTATGCCTTGTGCAAAGCTTTGCAATAAATCTTACTTCGATGGGGAGTTTGGAATATCCGCAAGTAGTAACGTTATTCAACGTGTGTTCCACAACCAAATCAGTTCATACCAGTGAAGCAAGTAAACCACTATTACAGCAACAACCTTGCAGTAAGAACTTCTTTATCTTAATGACTCTTTATGAAGAAGCTGTAAACCACTACAGTGTGACACGCACAGTTTAAATAAATATGACACGCTTTGAGCCGACACTACTGCTCATTTGCTAGTTTCTGATACAGATCATACACGTTGCAACACTTGGCCATTTCACATGTAGCACATTTCTGTACCCTACAAAATGTCTATAAAATAAATATGATAAACTATAGACACTACAAAACTGAGGAAAACATGACCGGGATAAGCTAATATCACAGACAAAATTGACTTCAAATGAAATGAGTACAATTAGCTGAACGTAAGCATAAATTCTGTGATTTGTGTGTGTGTGTGTGAGCGTACAAAATACAAAAATGATAAAGATCAGCAAATCAGGATTTGTGTATCCGATAGCAAAACTTCCAGCTGTTTTGTTAATGCTGGATAAAAACTGGAAGAACAACAAAAAGCAATGAATAAGTAATCAACAAATGCAAATGGAAGTTATTGTGCCTTCATTTGAAACGCACGACTACATGTTTTGATACTTGTGTGTACACTCGGCCCTTTTTTGTGTCAGCACTGAAAAGGGTAGATGTTTCATTGCTCAACGTCTTCAGTCCACCCTGAATATGAATATGACTTGATCAGTCACAAAGTGGGGTTACCCAGCACTCCAAGGCAACACCTCCCTGTCTTGTACACTCAGAGCACTCAGAGTGTAGCCGTGCGCTATATCAAGTCTCCATCACACACACACTCACTCACTCACTCACTCTTGTGACACCCATTTTGCAGATGAAACAACAACAAAAAAGATAGAAAAGATTTAAAATAAAAAAAAAGAGAGAGCCATAGGATAGACTTCAGGAAGCTCACTGATGCAATGGTTACAGCACCTGATCGAAACGCTTTTTTTAAAAAGACTTTGAGAAACGCTATTATCAAGGAAGGCCTTTTCTGCAAAACAGCACGTCACGGAAAATCGAAGGATGATGACTGGACGGAACACAGTGAAGACCTTTCAGCATCCGTACCACACCAACTACTAGCAATAATTTTTTTCAGCAAGAATTTGTTAAATGAGTCTGGACGATGATAGACCAAATGACGCTTATAACTGAGACATAGAATTGTGCATGACATTAAAAAAAAAAAAAAAAAAAAGTGTGTGTGTGTGTGTGTGTGAGAGAGAGAGAGAGAGAAACAAAATGAAGGCTCAGTGAAACAAGAGAAAAAAGACTGAAGTCTAGACATCCCATTAAATAATGTGTCTTGTACAAAATACAGTCAGAGGTGTTTTTGTTTTTCCATTATTATATACAATCTAAACAAAAAAAATAATACATTTAGAATTCTTGAAGCATTCCAAACAGATCTGACTTTTGTAACACATATAAAAAGCAGACAAATGTAAAAAAAAATAATAATAATTTTGAAAACTTTTCACAGGCATATTTCTTTGTTAGCAAACTACCATTTTAAGAGAAATCTGTGCGAGTTTAACACAAAACTACAGGGCGTCACTGACCTACGTTAGGGATACCTGTGTGGGATACCACCATGTCAGACTGGACTGAGTGTGGTCACCTCACATCTGGGATACCAGACTAGGATACTGATACCTCGCACTAGGATGCTGACACCTTGCACTGGAATTCGGAGTGACATCATTCAGAAAGCATCATCAATGATAGGACATGTTTCATGATCATGATGTTCAGGTTTGTTCCAATTTCAGGGTAACCAAATCTATACAGCACTATCAAAACGAAACAGCTGCCATTTACATTATATAAAAAAAATAATACTAATTTACATAATCTGCACATGATATACATGATAACAGCATGATAAACATGAGCTGCATGTAACAGTTTGAATACTTTAAACACTCCATGCGTTGTATATGAAATAATGATGCAAGAAGCGAATGTGAAACACTTTTTCTTTATCTGCCCAGCCATCCTGAAAGCACACACATCGGTGATAATTTCTGTCTCATGAATGTTAGATATTTCCAATGTATATCTCCAAAATCAGTTGCTGCTGATGTGGAAGCACGGTCGATACGACGACAGAGGCCGCACCTCTGTCTTCAGGAAGAAATATTCATTTAGTGAGCCCAGATAAGACAGTGTACTAACTGGTACAACAACGACATTGACAACTGCTGATATGTAACCAACGTTCTGCTGGTCGACCACGAAATGGCAGATACTATGGCAAATTTGTGCACTGTACTGGAGGCCACTAAGTATTTTCATCAATACAGTAATACATCAATAATGAAACTAAAGACAGCATATGAAAAGAAAAAAAAACACACACACATCCGTTTTTCAGGCAAAAAATGCGGGTGGGGTGGGGTGGGTGTTTGGAGGTTTAACGTCCTTTTCCACCACATAGGGTGATATCAAAGACGGGGCAACGATGAAAAAGCCAGCACAAATATTTGGCCCCAGCCGGGATCGAACTCACGCCCCGAGCATTAGAAGTCCAACGCTCTACCATTCGACCACCCCGGCTCCCCAGGCAAAAAATGCAATACCTGTACAACCTACAATATTGACATAATGTAGTATTGCTAATAGCTAGAGTATTTGAAGCTAGGAATGTTCACAATGAATACCTAACATTAAAAGGAAAAAAAAAAAGGGCAGGATACTGGTAAGTGTAACCCTTTAGCAAAAACTTCATAAATAGGGCTCAGCAATATTTCACAAGCAGTATGTTTTGAGTAATATACATCTCGCCTAGCTAGGACCTCCCACCCTGCTGGAGTCACATGGTCTGCTATATCCCAAAGCAAAACGGCCTTGAATGGGAAAAACAAACCCACTCTGAATTGACGTCAAGGATGACAGGATGACTGAGCTCTTGCACACGAAACTACAGTGACCTCAGTGTCATAAATTGGCAACATTCACTGGAACCTCAGGAGTCTCTTCGCCTCAATGCCCTGTATTCTGTGGGTTGTGGCAAGCTGTGACAAGCTGACCACTATAGCAAAGCTGTAATATCTTTGACATGGCAAGAGAAACAGCAAATGCAGTGATAGCAGATTTATGGCTAGGACTCGCCGATCTTTCAAGCTTGAGAAGACACATTGCTAACTTTTCACCTTCTCCTTTCTCGAACTTTTCACTGGATGGCGGCGGTGACTTGAAAGTCAAACTTGTTATCTTTTTTGCTCAGTCCAGAACTTTCCTTAGAAATCAGTCCCATTGTACCAGATGTTCATCAAGTGACACATGGTTATGAGCGGCGTTCAGATTGTTGTTTTCAATACCTGATAGCGTTTGAGCGTCATACGAAGAGAACCCAGCTCGTGGTCCACTTTGTCCAGTTGTTCTTCCAGCAGCTCCTACAAAATACACACAACACTGTTAGTGAACATGAGGATTCAAAAGTGTTTTTACTGATGATCACAGGGTATTCATTCATGTGGGCCTATAAGAATGTTTTTACTGACAGGAAACACTTTTTCTGAATATCTGCAAGCATCCTTACAAAATACAAACAAAAGAAAACAACATTCAAATTCAACATCAAGAAACAGAGAAGCAAACACAGTATCAAGTCTCTCAAAGGCACCAGATCACCCACACAGTTGAACTACATGATCTAAAACGCAGTGAATTCACTATCCTCTATGCACCTTGAACTGAATGCCATGCATTTTGTGCGGGCTGAGCAGATTGGCGACGTAGGCAGAATCTATGTTGTGTATGTGTAAATGAAGTATCTGCTTGCACTGAAGTTTTCAGTAAGTAAGTAAAACCATTTATTTTCTGCTTAGCAGTAATTTTTTTTGTGACCGTCACGCAAAGAAACACCGAAGAACAGAAAGACTGAGAGACAAATGTTAGCAAACAAAAAATTCTTCACAGTCATAACAACAGAGTTACTCAAGGTTCAGAAGCTTAACTGACAGAGGAACAAAGGAATTTCTGAATCTGTTTTGCTTACACACGTACTGGATTTAGCTTGGATTCAGATCTAAAGTGCAGTTTACAACTAGATACCTTTTCTCTCCTGGATTTTCTGTCCACACGGCCATGAATGGGAACTTTGTTCAGCTGAGACTCCAACTGCATGATAAAAAAAACACACAAAAAATTGAAAATGAGTGAAACACCTAAAAGCAGATGATAACACAGACAAGACTGAGAGAGAGAGAGAGACAGACAGACAGACAGACAGACAGACAGAGACAAAGACAGTGAGAGACAGAGACATAGAGAAAGAGAATTGATGATGATGATGATGAAACTTTCAAAATGTTTCAATGGTTAATGTTTTGAAAGAGACAAACGTCAATTTCCACCCTTGCTGTTGCTTGCTATGCACGAGAGAGAAAGACAATGGCGGCATATCCCCCCCCCCCCCCAACCGCCACCATCACAATTCCTCACTATCAACCCTGTAGTGACCACACAAAAATATACAAACAAACAAAATTGAGGAAAGCATACCACAGAATCTTACCTTTCTCTTCTCCATGGTGAGTTCATCGTAGCGATGTTCCAGCTGCTCAATGGATCTGATGCGTTCACGAAGCAATTCTTCCTGTGTCTGGAAAAAGAAACTTGATTAGAGATCACCATTCACCATTGGAGAAATCAACTTAAATAAATAAATGAATGACTAAATAAATATTTGTAACATAAAACAAATATACATGTATAAAAAAAATTGGACTAACTCTTACACAGAGCTGAAACCAAGCATGGCTATTCACTCAATACAATTACACGTATCAGTTTTAAAACAAAAAAACAAAAAAAAACTACATGTACCAGCATGTGGGAAAAAGATCAAACTACCAGAAAACTGAAGACACACTTTAACTCAATTCCTACAAAGTAAGTTTGGGGTTGTGCACCCATGACCTCACTAAAATAAAATAAATCAATAAATAAAAATATCTTGTGTGCAGTATGAAACGTGTTAAATGACAATGGACAAAATACATTTACTCCAAAATCATTTTTTTCAGTTAAAAAAGTCTGAACCGGGGGACAAACCAACAAATACACAGACAGTGCCTCTTATCTAAGTTGAAGGAGATCACCAACAAACAAATGATGTCAGTAAAATGCACAGGTCACCAAACTCACCATGTTGAGAGAGGAGCTCTTGTTGTCTGCCTGACGAGGTTTGGCAAGAGATGTGTACACGTCTTCCCACTGGGGCCGTGACACGATGCCTCCAGTACGAATACGCTCCAGTGTTGCGTCCACAGACTGACCCGTGCCCTCTGAAGTAAACAGAAATTGCTTATAAAAACGTGATAAAATACTGCAAAGGAAACCATGAATCCAGAACTGCTGGTTGTTACTGCATTTTTTAAAATTTAGTTTTGCTGTTTTTGTTGCGTTTTGTTGTTGATATTTGCGGTGATGTAGGCAATGGTTTGTACTTGTTCTTTTCTTGTTGTGTTGTTGACAGTATCACTCAACTCTTGCATGTGAACCTGGTGTCACATATTTCTCTAACATGTTACTCGCTAAACAAAGTCCACTTTTCCCCCATCCTCAGGAACACACAGTGACCAAATCATTGTAACGTTACACCACTCACTTGCTGAGGAAGACATATTCACTGGGCTTTTGTCTCTTGTTCTCTCCCCTGCCCTGTCCCTGCTGCTCTCCCTTTCTCTGACCACCTGGCCTGCACCGCGCGAGGGAGGTGACCTAGATACTCCCTGCCTCACGCCAACATCAAACCGTGTCGGTGAGGACAGGCTAGACGACTGGGCTTGTTCCGCAGGCTTATTCTGAACCCCTGGCTTCCCGGAAACCGAGTCTCTGGGGTCACCGTTGGCAACAGGAGGGTTTGTTCGCCCAAAGGCACTCAAGTTCTTTTTGGGTTTGGATTTCTTGGCCTCTCCTGCCGCAGTGGTGGAACCTGATCTGCTGGACGACTTCAGCCCGTCAATAATGGTGACATCAGAGTAGCCATTGTAAGCTGGGAGTGAGTCGACGGAGCTGTATTTCTTTGGCTGAAGCTTAAGTGCAAAATCCGATCGGCCCATGCTTTCCTGCAAACGTCGCAACTCGCGTTCAGCCTTCAGCAGTGGTGAGTCAGACAACTTCCCTGCATCAGCTTCTTCGTCATCGGACATGGTGCTTCTGGACGTCAGCCGGCCCTCTGTGCGCGGACTCCTGAAAAGAGACAGACGAGGAACTTAGTCACGGACAACAAGCAGCTAGTGCTCAATTTAATTCATACAAGCCTACGATGAACTATTTGGGTCCAGTCTGAACCAGGATGTGCGAATGGATGGAGGGGTAGGTGGCCGTTTGTTGATGCTCGCTCTATGTGTAGGTTAGGCCAATGTCACACAGGAGACATCACACATTGAAGAAACATCAAACACGCTCTGGAAAATTTAGCATGAAGACATGTTGTGGCTGTGTTTTCCATTTCTATGTTACACAGCCAAACGCTGTCTTGACTGAGCTGTCTTCCCTCGTACATGAGTTGTTTACAACTCAAATTGCGGTCCATGTGGCAGTTCATGCGTTTCTGGTCTGAGGGAATTGGATTTCATGTCCCGCACAGTTTCATGGGAGTTAATGTAGTGATCTATTAGTGACTCTGTCTGTGAAGTGAAAAGGACTTGCAAAAGTTTGATTCAGGGTTTGCACAAGGCCGCCAAAACTAGCCCACGGAGCACTGATCACTGTAGACACAGGCACAGCCAAAGCATTACGTGCTTACCTGGCACTCAGTCTGTCTAGTGACCTGTCTTGCTGCCTGTTTGTCAGACTCCCGGTGCTGTGCGCAAGGCGGTCAGTGGATCGATCTCGTGTACGCTCTGTTGTCTCCTCCACATCCTGCCTGGTGATGGGCAAACTGAAAGCACAGCCACACGGCAAGATGAGGACGGGTCTAGTGGCAAAAATAACTTATAGCTGGCAAATATTGGCACAACGGTCCACTTGCCTTCCAATGTTTACCCCTTCCTGCGATCCCTACACCTCCCCCACCCAACAGCCCCCAGCTGTGAAACAAAGTGATGATGTCAATACAGATCTATTCCTGTGCATACCCCTAACATTTCAATATATTTCACACTTCTGTCACCTCTCATTAAAAGCAAAACAAGCAGGCCCATCTAACATACAGGGCTTAAAACTGTCCATGATCCAAAACGAGGAAAAGTGTGCAGCATTTCGTAATGGAGTGGCAAAGCCGCGACCGCGCGTAGGAAAAGTGTGCAGCATTTCGTAATGGAGTGGCAAAGCCGCGACCGCGCGTTTGCTGTAATGCTGAGGGTGTATGGGTGTATGCTCCCCCGGATGGAGTGGCAAAGCCGCCACCGCGCGTTTGCTGTAATGCTGAGGGTGTATGGGTGTATGCTCCCCCGGATTTTTTTTATATTTTAATTTGACTAAAATTCGGCAGGCTGGCGCATTTTTTGGTACGTTACTTGGAATCAGCTCAATCTTACAATCAGAACAGTTCATAAAAGGAAACCTTCAAGTCCCGATTGAAAACCCATCTCTTCACCGTCTCATAGCCGTGCCATGTTGTCGTTCTGCTGGTGTGAGTGCGTGTGTGCGCAGGGAACAGGTGTGTGTGTGCGGCTGTGAGTTTTTATTAGCTTTTTATCAGTTTTGTCAGGTTTACCTGTCTTGTGTTTGTTTTATCTGTCTTTTGTGTTTTTTATGTCTTAATATGAATAAATATGTATTTTATGTAAAGCGCCTAGAGCTTAGATAAGGTTAGGCGCTATATAAATATTCTATTGACTTTAAGTGCTTCTGAGAAGGAAACACTACTTTTTGAGGAAAATCTTTAGAATTAACCTTAAACCTGTGCAATTTGGTGCATTCTGGCATGATTTTAAGTGCTCAAGAGGAGAACACACAGTTTCTGGATGGAGGAATATTTTTAGCTAAAGGTGGAAATCTGCCAAAAGGTGGATTATTTTAAGCCCTGAACCTAGTCTTCCCTATAAAATGCGACATATAGGTGGGTTCCATTGCTCCTACAGTGATGTTCTTCACCTGGGGAAGAAATCCAATTTTTCGAGAAGGGGTAAAATAGTAGTAAAGAGAGAAGTCTGATGCCACAAAACTTCAGCTACACACTGTGACCTCACCTGCCACTGATGGCCAGCCTGTGTCGCATATTATCGTTGTCATGGCTGAGTCGCTTGTTCTCCAGCTCCAAACGTGAAATAATTCTGAAAGGAACGGACGACACATGCAGATTCACAGAAACGCCGGTGCAGCAGACATACAAGAGAACTCGCTCTCAAAAACCAGTTTTAAGACAATGTACAGGGACACATGTACCGCAACAGTACAAGCATCTTATATCAAAATCAAAATAATGATAAAAATCTTTACTTATTATGTGCTTACTTATTCAGGTCCATAGTTTCATTGCGCATTTCATATAACTTGTTTTCCACCTCAGCGGAAGTGTTCTGAAAAAGAAAGCAACATGGAAATTAGAGAATTTCAATCCATATATCTTTCTTAACTATCATATTTCACTAGAATGACAAAACTCTCAGGTTCCAGTCCCAGCCAAGGCAAGCAGGATTTTTCCGACATAGGTCAGCTCCTACACAGAGTAGGTGTGATATGGGCCCAAAGGGGAGGCTGCTGCCATACAGCTGAAACTTGCCCACTTCACGTGTTGCGACTTTGAGAGTGCTCTCCATGTTATGAAACATCTCTATTCTCATGATGTGGATGATTACATGGCCAGCACCGCAGCTGCCGTAGTCCCTGGGCCTGGTTCACGCCGAGATATGTATGACAGGAAGCATGGAATGCAGCCCTGTCATGCGGTCTCAAACCACATGGACTTTCATGGCATCAAAATATTACCATCCTCGTCATCATGCATAATAAACATTGTCCAAGCTTCCAAGCTCTCTGTGGACTCCACCCATGACCTGGGAGGAACACCACTGGAGCTGGCGAAGAACTGAGGTTGCAAAATGCAAAACACACCAAAAAAAACCACATCTGTCCTTACCTTCAGAGTAGTGTATTCTTTCTCCAGTGTTTCGTACTTGTCCAGAAGCTGCAAAGACCAACATCACTCTTAAAGAGTAACTCTATGTCGATGATCAGTGTTTCCGACTGCACAATGCAGTCGGTGGTCTAGTGGTTAAGAGACCTGTCACCAATGCGAGAGGTCAGGGGTTCGAGTCCCACTCGGGGCAAAGAATTTTTCCTTCTCGTATGTGGCACCGTTCATTCGGGCCGATCGTCGGGGGTTCTCTCCGGGTACTCCGGCTTCCTCCCCCTCTGCTTTGGAAATGTTCAGCCCACCAAATTTGAAAAATAAATGCAATTCTAAATTCAGAAATTTAAATAGCTGAGCTGACCCTTCGCACCACGTGATTGTAATGTGTTTATGTCCGGTGTGTGAGAGAATGCGTGTGATTCACGTGAGCGTGCGTGTTGGGTTCAGTTCGCGGCGCTTTGAGCCGATTCATGAAATTGGGTAAAGCGCCTATATAATACTCATTATTATTATTATTATGTAAAATACGCACAAAATCCAAAAACGATGCAGAAAATTTAAATCACTGCATCCAAGGGATGTACACGTATTTCTTTGGTCTGCAAGTTATGGGAAACACTGATGATAAGGTTCTAGCACAAAAGGGGGCATAAAAATAAACTCAGCATCTCCTCTGCCAGGCCACCAAATCACCCTCACCGATCCATTTTTTTTCTCCAGAAGTACATGTATGATCCTTTGTCAATGTTTCAGAAGAACCGTTTTAGTCTGAACAATTACACAGCTGAGAGAACGTTCGATCAAACATACTGCAAACACTAACAGCTTATATACAGCTGCAAGTACAAAAGAATGAAACACCTTACCCTTTTCAGAGCTGCCTTATCCCTTCGCTGGTTCTCTGCCTGTTCTTCCTTGGTCTGGAAATAAAAAAATAAACAATTGTGTGTGTACCTGTAACACATGTGCATCGGTAAAAACAATAACTAGCACAGTTGACACTGCATGGTGGAAACAGAACAGCAGATAGGCAGACCTATCGCTAGATTTTGGAAAGATGTGTTTTTAGACATTTAAAACTGGCAATAGATTCAGTGTGTCTTTGTGGTCGAGGCAGTTGGTTCTAAGATGCTGGGGCCTGGGAAAAAAAAAATCTCCGTCCAAGTTTTGTTTCTCACTGATGGAATGCACAACTGCCTGGACGGGGTGTAAAATGATGGAAAAGGATCATGGCCAGTGAAAAAGACTTCACACCAAGAGCTTCTTTGTGGTGGTGTTTGCTGATGATAAAAAAAGCTATTTCCACATACATGCACAAGTTAATCAAGGTTGTGCATGGAGGCTACATGTGTATGTTGACCGATACAGAAATGTACCGACTAATATTTTTAAAACATCTGCAAACTGGATATATATTATAACTAAACCTCATTTCCTTAGCCATTACACTGAAAAAAGACTGAGATTTTTCAGGAAAAAAAAAATTCCACAAATGACCATGACTGCCCTTGGCATGCATTCCAACAGCAAACTTGACCTCATGAACCCTACCCACCTTGTAAAGCTCCTCCATGGCAGCAGCCTGCCTTCGCTCCCTTGCCTCTACTTCTTCCAGCATTGCTTCCCTTTCCTTCGCAAACGCATGCAGTTCTTCAAGGCGATTTTTCAGCTTCAAGACGGTGTGCTGTGAATCCTCGTACCGATCTGCATAGTCCGCCTACAGGGAGAAGGAAATGGAGTGAAACTTTATTTTACAAAAATAAAAACTTGTCCTTGCAACACACTACAGGTAGTATAGACAAAAAGAAGCTAAAAATGCACGCGCACGCACACAAACACAGTATCATTCCAAGAATACGCTAGCTCCACGCCGAGCAGAAAAACAAGAAAAGAAAAGAAAGAAAATGCAACAGTTCTCTCCCCTACTCTGAATCCTCTGTAACTGGCGTGTGTGTGTGTGTGTACACTAGAGGGTGGAACCGGTACGATTTCTCAAACCGGTTTTTAACCGGTTTTTCCAATAGAAAACCGAGGTTTAAAACCGGTTAACCGGCTATATATACGTCATCTATTGTTTCTAACGTTTCCCCAAGAGATGGAAGGGGAAGGGAGGGGGTCTCCTAGTACTCCGGCTTCCTGTACCCTTGCGTTGGAAATGTTCAGCCAACAAGGGTGGGTGGGTGGGTGTTTGGGAGTTTAACGTCCTTTTCCACCACATAGGGATGATATCAAAGACGAGGCAACGATGAAAAAGCCAGCACAAATATTTGGCCCTAGCTGGGATTTGAACTCACGACCCGAAAGTTGGAAGTCCAACGCTCTACCATTCGGCCACCCCGGTTTCCCTGTTCAGCCAACAACAACAACCACAACAACAACAACATGATGATGATGATGATAAGGAGGAGGGGGAGGAGGAGGGTGTCTTTTAACGGGCTGAAAAACGACGAGTGATGTCCCTTAGAAAAACCGCGGTTTTCCGTTTTTTTAAGGCCAAACCGGTTTACCGAACCGTGAGAAAGTCGGACCGATTTTAACCGGAAAACCGGTAAAACCGAACACCCCTAGTGTACACATGCATGTTTCTTTGAGCATGTAAAAGAGAGAAACACAGATTATTTCATCACCAAAATTTGTTCAATACATGAGCAAAGCCATGGTCATTCTCCCACAGACCACCTGCAAAGCAGAGGCATGAAAAGAAGCAGCGGATGAAGATCGAACCTAAAAGGGCACAACAGGGCCCGTGTGAACCAAACCAAATTCAGAACAGTCACAATGACGACACTGGGGAGATAACCATGAGATGAAGTGGAGCACATATGGGCGTTTCTTTTTTTTTTTTTCTTTTTTTCAAGGTTTTGTTTTTTTTTACATTTATTTTTCGGCCTGATGCGATCCGCATGCAACTGAGGTTAAAAAAAAAAAAAAATGGGCGTTTCCAAGCACATACTACACTTTGAGAGATACTATCTCCAACTAAATTGAATAAAATAAAACACTAAAATAAGGATAACTTACAGCTCGTATCTCAAGGCCTTGCAGTTTCTGTTCCATTTCACGAGTACGTCTGGAAAAAACAAAGAGTCACAGATTTTAAATTCCATTTGTCTCAGAACGGCAAGATGAACCATTTTTAGTCTGCCTTGGTGAGAAAGTAATCAGACATTTCACAACTGAATCAACCCATGGGCCGACGTCCGACACAGACATGAATCCCTGCTAGTCATAGCAAAACTCCACTCCGTTCCCCTCACTCACATGTTAGCGTCATCCAGAGCATCCTGCAAGTCTTGACACTTTAACCTCAAGCTCTGATTCTCCTCGCGCAGTATCCGCTCGGTTGCTGTTTCGCGCCCCATCGAGGATGACGACGACAGGACGGGGCCGCCAGCTGCTGCTGTGAGTTGGTCGCGCAGTTCCTGAATCTCTGCCTCGTAGTAAGCACGCAAGTCCGCCAGGTGTTTGGCATGCTTCTCTCGCAGACTTGAGCGGGTCCTGCAAAAAGAAAAGTTTAAAAGTTCAAAATTCAAGCAACAAGAAACTGGATGTGTTAAGATGGCGATGCAGCACTGAGCTATCTCTGGCTCTCGGCCATGACAGCTATTTTTTTAGGGAGGATGCATGCAGCTGGTGTTGAGAATTTGCTGAGTTGGATGTGAGGTATCGACCTTTTGGACTGTTTTGCAGAAGTTCCATCTGCTTCGCTGGGAGATGTGTTTTGGGGAATAATTTGTGAAAGACTCTACGCAGTGTTAGCGATAGTTCCACATTTTGACACTTAGTGTGTGGCGCACGAGGTGCACGTGAAATATCGACTACAGTGCCATGTTGGTCCTTGCTTGTCCCCTTGTTGGGCGCCTTACCAGATCGTGGCGCACGTGACTGAACCACCTGTGTCAACTCACCAGCGTCAATTCTGTCACCTAAAACTGGATCTCAGCGCTATATCAAATTCATACATCAGTGTGAAAATACGTCTTTTTTGTGCTATTTTGAGCATTTAACATCTGAACTTACTTAATTAACACCCACACCCCCACCACCCAAAAGACAAAATAAAACAAAACAAGAAACAAAATAAAACAAGAAAAACAAAAACAAAGCAAAATCAAAACCAAAATTAAAATAAAATGCAACCAAATAAAATAAAATAAATGAATACCGTGGGGACAAGACGTCGTCCTCATGGAATGACAAATCCCGACTGCGAGACATGCTCTCTTCCTGATGTCGCCCCGACTCGTATGATGACCTGGCGTTGTTACTCATGTTCCCGTCGAGCTGTCCACTCTCGCGTACGCTGGAGTTCAGACTGCCAGGCTGGGAGGACTGAACAAAAAGAAAAAAAAAAAAAAAGGTTGGTTAAGTAAGCACAAGATGAAGATGACTAAAGCACTTTGAAAAGTGTTCTTAGTTTACTAGTGGAAACAGTACAGAAGTCCTGTGATACAATGAGAGATAGAGAAAGAGAGAGAGAGAGAAAGAGAGAGAGAGAGAGAATAGTTGATTAAAAAAAAAAAATGAAGTGTAGTGACATTGGGGGCATTGGGGGTGAGGGCGAGGGGGGTGGGGGGGGGGGGCTGGGGCAAACCTTCGGGTGCTACCTCCTTTCACACCTAGTACATTTCACAAAGTAAGTTTTCACTGTGTGACTAACATCTAAAATTGTGAGAACCCACACCATCTGCAGCTCCTAACTTTTGCTAAAAAGATTATAAATACAGGATGATAGCTCTCAAAATGTTGTAAGTCTGCTACAAGCAGACTAATAACTCAACAGGCCAAGCTGTCATCACAGACAATAAATAATAATTTGAAAAATGTAAATAAATGACTAAATAAAGAGAAACTCACTCCTCTGGATGGTGCTTTTGTGCGACTGATGGGCATTGGGCTGCTGTAGACACCTCCCCGCAAACGCTTCTCACGACCTTGTTCCGACCTTGATCTGTGCTCCTCCCTAGGCGACCTTGCACTCGACCTTCCATCCGGTGACCTCTGGGATGCTGCAGAGTCAACGTGAGAAGACGCTCTACCACCAGTCTCCCAGCTATCAATGTCAGCTCGCCCGTAATGGTTCCTGCTCGGAGGTTTCATGTGCGTTTCTTCAACATCTGAGTCGTCTGACGCATCGCGCTGGCCTGTTTGTCTCGGGTGCCTGCTGTCTGTGCTCCTTTCTGCCTCTCGGCGGGAAGACTGCTGTCTCGGTGAACTGGCAATGAGAGCCTGTGAACAGGGAAATCAAGAAGATACTTTTATCTTGCATAACACAGAAATATAATGCAGCTACATTTGATGCAGTCCCCGTATGTGGGTGGGATGGGGTGGGTGTTTAGGAGTTTGACGTCCTTTTCCACCACGTAAGGATGGTATCAAAGACGGTGCAACGAGAAAAAGGCCAGCACAATATTTGGCCCCAGCCAGGATTCGAACTCACGACCCGAGCACTGAAAGTCCAACGCTCTACCATTCGGCTATCCCGTCTCCCACAGTCCCCGTAAGGAGCAAATCAGGATTTGTGAAGGCAGCCAGAGTAGTCAAGCTAATGCTAAACAGAGCACTGGACTGTCAATACTTTGGACTTGAGTTCCTTTCCCAGCCGGATCGAGGCTCTAAAGCTACCCGTAACTGAGCAAATCAGGATTTGCAAAGGCAGCCAGGGTAGTCAATTAGCTAATAGAGTACTGTACTGTCAACATTTTGGAACCGAGTTCCATTCCCAGTTGGTGGCTATAATAATAATAATAATAATTGTATAGGCGCTTTACCCAATTTCATGAATCAGCTCAAAGCGCCACGAACTGAACCCAACACGCACGTTCACGTGAATCACACACATTCTCTCACACACTGGACATAAACACATTACAATCACGTGGTGACACAGGTCAGCTCAGCTATTTAAATTTCAGAATCTAAAATTGCATTTACAGTCAAACCTGTGTAAGGCGGTCACCCAAGGGACTGGGTCAAACTGACCACCTTAGACAGGGTGACCGGGTTATCCAGGGTGTCATGTTAACAGCTAGTGTGTCAGGGGATCCTCTGGGGTGACCAGGTTAGACAGTGGTTTGGCTTATACAGGTGACCGCCTTGGCAGGTTCGACTGTATTTTCCAAATTTGGTGGGCTGAACATTTCCAAAGCAGAAGGGGGAGGAAGCCGGAGTACCCGGAGAGAACTCTAAAGCTAGGCTGACAGGTTTTTTTTCGCTGCCCAGTCTTTGATAGCACCCAGTATGTGTCAGAAAGGTGTTAACTCATTTGTGACAGGACACTTCCCTCAAAGGCTCAGACACCCACTGACCACAGGTCATCAAAACTGAATTCTCCATCTGTTTTTCACTCACAAATCTGTTGAAAATGTCAAGTGTGTGTGTGTGTTCAATGAAGCTTGCTAGAGAGGTTTGTCTACATGTAGTCAGTTTACTGCAGTTTCATGGCAGCCGGGTCCAGGCAGCCCCAGTCACAATACACTTCAACATACAAGCAACCAACCAACCTACCTAACCGCAATGAAATCTAGGAAACCCGATTAGACAACAAACTGGAGATTGCTGAAAGGCCTGGAAGAATCTGATGACTAAGAGAAAAAGACAGTGGAAGGTGAAATCGTGTTTTAAAAAGCAAAACATACATTCAGGTTTGTCAGTGATTCTTACCTCTCTGTGTTTGTCCAGTTTTTGCTGCACGGACTGGTGCTGCCGGAGCAGCTCGCGATCCAGATGGCGCTGCATGTCGTTGATCATGCGCTGGTGCTCCACATACTGTGCCTGCAGTTCGCCGCGGTGCTCCTCCTCCAGCAGTCGGTACATTGCTAGCCAGCTCACCTGGTGAAAAGGTGCAAAACAGTTGCTGGAGCACGTTCACAAGCATTATCATTATCCGGCATACTGCCCAAAATAAGTTTTTGTTGTTTTTTTAAACAGCCTGTTTCCACTTTTCTGACCAACCCCATTTTACTGTACATACCCTAAACATTTTTTTTTCTTTTTTCGCAAAGTTTATTCAATAGTTTTTGCCTTGGGAGCACATTGTCGCACATTTTCAAATAAACTCAAAGCACAATACACTGAAGATAACGTCTGCTTCTAAATACATGTGTCTGCATACACGCTGACGTGACTGTGTCACGTTATACTCAACCAGCACTAACCTGCTGGTCCTGCAGCGTTCGGAAGTTTGGAATGGCCCCTGGACTGGGCACTGACCCGCTGACCTCTGACCCTGACATGGACAAGCCTGCAAGACCACTCCGGCTAGCATCTGTGTTGCTTCCACTTCGCTCAGAAGCATTCCTGTCTACCTGTTGTCGCTGCCGTGCTGCCTCCCTTCTGTAACTCTCCTGGGCTTCGTCCCTCCTCCGACCAGGGCTGTCATGGGTTGGCTCCCTTGATGTGTGAGTTGGCTCCCTTGAGGATCGGCTGTCCTTGGGTACACTGCTTGTAAAGACAATGACGTCCCTTTCCGTCCGACCCGGGACTTGTCGTCGCATCCACAGATATGATCCGTCATGGCTGTCCCTGTCATCAAACTCAGCCGAACGTCCCGAAACTTCCGCGTGTCTGACGGCATGCTGGGACGGCTGATGCTGGTCTGCTTCCTGGTGGATAGGTACCACTCTTGGATGAGATGGTGAGGTACTGGATGTTTGTTCCTGAGGAACGGAATACGGCGGGCGACGTTCTCTCTCTAATTCTCTGGGTTGATCCCTGTCTGTAACTGACAGCATACATCACCGTGTCAAAACACATGTAAAAAAAGTTTTGTTTGTAAACAGGAGAGAAAACATCACAAGCATGAAAGAATTATTTTTAAAAGAATAAAAAAAATACACACAACACATTACTCTCTTAAATCAAATCAAGCTACTCAATATTTCAATCATTCATCCAAATATTATTGGCTAAACTGTGCAGAACCCGTAAACTATCATCAACTACTGACTATCAGCAGTCGTGACCAAAGTACATGTAGTAGAAAAAAAAATCCAAATTCAAATCACAAGAATTGTATCTACCGGTATCTGTTTACTAGGTTTGCCAGGTTCACACTGCATAACATGTATGTACTTTCAGTAGCTGGTCTTCAGGTTATGTACAAGCACTGATTCACTATCATAATTAACACATTAACACAGAAACCTGCAAATTAACGCATATGGTTCAGTAAACATATTCCCATGAAGGATCAACCTAAACACACCCTGCAGTTCCACTTTCCTAACTACAAGTCATACATGGTATTGATACTTGCTAATAAAACTTGAACCTATAAGGAAATCTTGGAGTTGTTCATTAAACACTGGTACATAACCATGAGCGTCCATATAGGCTGACCAAAAGCCCATCACCACATGCAAACTGAAATATGTTTCTATGAGTTCACCGACGCAAACATTATATGTACATACACACCAGAAAAATGTATATAAAACAGGTGACGAACACAAACACAAAAACTCAGCTAGCCACCAATTTGTACACCTGGACTAGCAATCTGACATACATATGTAACTGAACAGAAAACTAAATCCAAACAAAATCTTCCAATACACTGCCCGACAGACAAACTGTGTCTAGCAGATCTGCGTGCTCATATGAATTCAATCAGTTAACGTTTTGATGAAGGAAACACTGCCGAAATATCACTACGGGCGTCATGTTGGGTTTTTTTTGTGTTTTTTTAAATGAGTTTCTCTTTCAGGGCTCAAAATGGTCCATGATCCAAAAGGTGGAGGGTGGGTGGGTGTTTAGGTGTTTAACGTCCTTTTCTATCACATACGGGTGATATTAAAGACGGGGCAACGATGAAAAAGCCAGCACAAATATTTGGCCCCATAAGAACTCACGACCCGAGCATTAGAAGTCCAACACTCTACCATTCGGCCACCATGGCTCTCCCCAAAAGGAGGAAAAGTGTGCAGCATTTAGTGATGAAGAGGCAGAGCCACGAGCACACGTCTGCCGTTACGCTAGGGATGTCGGGGGGGCATGCTCACCCGCATGTTTTTTAAAAAGATTAGACCAAAATCCGAGCTATTTGGTGTGTTTTGGCATGATTTTAGGTGCTTCACAGGAGGAAACACTTTTTCTTTAAGAACATTTTTTGACTGATACTAAAATCTGTGTAATTAGGTGCATTTTGAATTTTAGAGCTTCAGAGAAGGACACACTTTCTAAGAACATTTTTTTAGAATTAGACTAAAATTTGTACAGTTTGGTGCATTTCCTGGTATGATTTTATGTGCTTCTGAGAAGAAGGAAACACACTTTTTGGGGGGAGGAAAATTTTTAGCAAAAAAATTGTTTAAAAAAAAATTTATATATAGGATAGGTATTGGACGGCGCTGCAGCGCGGCGACGCGCTTCCCCTGGGGGAAGCATCCCGAATTTGCCGATAGGGATAATAAAGTAGAAAAAAATAAAAATTAAAAAAAAGGTGGAAGATTCTAAGCTCTGCTCTTTAGATCAATCAGCCGTCTGTTACAGTAGCAGTGGCTTCTGAGCATGCATCTAAATACAGACGTGATTTCAATGGGGGTGAGGAGAGCAGAGGGACACTGCTGAAAACTTCTAGATCCTGACATGCGTGGTTACTGCTAATTCAGACTTTTGTTTATTATTTGGTCACAACACATTTTCTCCCCTCTCCAAAGTTTGAAAGTTAAAACTCAAAGCAGTGCCAATATGTCGCCATTTCTATGCGTGAACCTGATTGTGTGTACATGGTATGTACATACATACAGTATAGAGGAAAGGGTCACAGTGGCAAGGAGGGGAAGTGACTTGTGTATGAATGAACATAAAAAATAATAAATCCGTTGGGAGAGAACAGACACAAAAATATGTATAAAGATGACCTGTCCACTGCATGCATTTGAACAGGTCTTGCAAGAGAATACAGGCCTATAATGTCCACTTAACCCTGGTGGTGCTGAGAACGGAATATTCTGGATTACCTCTATAGTCTATGGCTTTGTCAGCGTACGACAAATTAATTCAGCAATTAAGACTAGGGTTAAAAGATCGATCTACATGACTGTATCTTCATGAAAGAAGACTGAAACTAACACTACAGACTGTGTAGGCGTAAGGACACAAACTGACCGTGGGGGTCATGTTCGGTGTTTATTTGAGGTACCTTCTTTGGCGAACGTGCTAGTCCGTAGCGATTTCTGTTGTCATGAAAAAGCGTGATTTTTGTGTTATGTACGTCAAAATGCATGCCAAGCGGTCTCAAAAAGAGGCAAGCTGACACTGGCTCTTTGGCCTAAACAGAAAGTAGATGTGCATTACTCCAGTGAGGCCTGAGCGGAAAGGAGACATTCAATTTTTTTCTAAACTCCTGTCAGGTGCGTGCCTTTGAATGGTCTGTTCATGGTAGTAATTGTTTCTAGATTGAAGCATTTTTTAGGGGTGACTATAATGAGGCTAATAGGAAATATATATAGGCATTTTGCAGCCCAGCTGTGTATTTGTGTCCTTACACCTGCAGAACCTATGGACAACACTGCCTTTCAGTCACTTATTGGCCCTATAGCTATATATACACATGTATGTATATATGACACTACATGTATCAATATAACCTAGCACTCATTCAAGATGGCTGAGTGGCACGCCTCTACAAATCAATGCATCATGAGCGACAGTCACCACAGTGATCACTGCTAAAATGGAGCCGCCCCACGTTGTTGTTAAAAAAAATTCAAGACACACACATTTTGTGACACTGATGCACATCAGTCCATCATTAGGTACGGTGTCGAAGCATTACAATTACTGTCGCAGTAGCTTGGTTTAGAGGATTTTAGACAAAACTGGTCCTTGAAAAACAACAACATCACAAAAACCCTGGCTTTCATTTAGAAAATGTAGCATAGCACTTGTGATCTGTCTCAAAGATGGCAACAGTAGCCTAATATGCTACCTATAAGAGGTTGGTTAACCAAAGCGCTAAGCATAGAACAGCCATTGGTATTTGAAACTCAAGCCATGGGATAGGGAGTTGGATAGCAGCAGGCACAGAACCGGGAGACACAGGAGGTGAGCAGTATAGGGTGTCGTGCACAAACGCAGCGCATGCACACTTACAGAGGTCCCTTTTTACTCTCTCCCTCTCGTGGGTGAGCACGCTGCTCGGTATGCGACGATCCTCAGCCACGCCGCGCTGCACTCCTGCCTCCCTCATCCTGCTGCAATCATACAAGATCTGCTCCCCCGTCTCCAGGATGAGGCATTCTTTGACGCCAGGAGACAGCACGCGACAGACCTTGTAGTTGTTGTAATTCAGTGGGTAGTCGGGCTTGGGCGACGTGGCAAAAACGTCCCTGATTTGGCCGTTTTCACATTCACCAGTTTCACCACTACCCACAGGCTTACCTTGGTTTTCAAGCATATCGTGATACGCCTGGCCGGCTTCTGCCGCATGCTGGTACAATGTTCTGGAGTCCCCGTGAAGCTCTTGTTCAGTCTCATTGCTGTCAGCTGTTTTATGGTCTGGGGAGAACTGTTCTGCTGCCGGCTGTCTGTTGTCGAGTGCTTCATCAAGACTTGGTGGTTGTTCCGAGTCACGCATCAACTCATCAGTAGCTGCCCATTTCTCTTGGTCACCCTCGCTGTCTGGGGAAGATGAACGTTCCTGAAAACCTGCGTCTCTTCTCTGCATCTCCTGTTCACGGAGATCTCGCTCCTCGTCCTCACTGCTCAACTCCACTTTCTCCAGTTCTGGGAATCTGTTCTCCGGCTCAGGGTTCTGACCTGCCCCTACGCCATCGCCAAAGTCATCTTCAACCTGCTCACCATTTTCATCTGTCCCAGTGCCAGTGGCCAGCACCTTTTCGAGGACATCCTGAACGACACCCTGAACGGCTGCGTTGGGCTCTCTGGCACTGTACTCGCCACTCTGAAAGTCTCCATCATCGCTGTCAAAGTTTTGCGACCCCAGACCCACCCCCTGGTCGCTGGCTACGTTCGAAACTCGGCCACCGGGGGAGGATGCGGGGGTCCTGTCGTTTCTGTCAGCGTCACTGTCGTCATCGCCGGAAAACCTCCCTTCCTCAGCCTCTTCCCCGTTCTCAGTCAGTCCCTCTCCTCTTGGGGAAGAAGCCGAAGCAGCTGCAACCGGTGATGGTGATCGACGCTCCTTCTCATCACCGCTTCCTAGCTCTGCATCATCCTCCATGCTGCTGTCATGTCTCTGCTGGGCCTCAGTGTCACCGGCTGCAGCTACTGCTGAATCTCCGTCTCTCGTCTCTTCAGGTGCCTCTTCAGGTTCCTCTCCATCCTCCTCCCTGATTCTATCACCAGCTTCTGCCTGCTGGGTCTGCCCTTGGTGTGGGTGCTGCTCTCCTTCCGGAGGGGGTGTGGCCATTCGATCCCCACCATCTCCTAACTGCTGCGGTCTGCCCTCCTCCTCCTTCTCAGCGTCCTGTGATCTGTCTGAAGCAGCCGCCTGGGCCATGTGGCCATTTGAGTCCAGGGAAATATCCACCTGTCCTGCATCGCCATCACTCACGTTTCCATCACCGGCATCTACAGGGCTGCTGCTGGTCGCGAAGAGAGCATCTACAGCGGAGTCTCCGGCGGCCTCTTCCCTCTTTTCTGTGTCTGCTGTTTGTCTGCTGCCATCTTGGATTTGAGCAGTGCCGTTGGTGGCCTGGGCAGCCGACTGTTCCACTGTGTCTTTCTCTTCCCCTGTCTCCATTCTGGAAAAAAATACAAAATAAGCATGAAACTGAAACATGTCCAAGCGCATCTGAAGTATGAGATTTGAGTAAATTTACGAACACAAATGGTGCTCTACATTCTTCACATGCAAAACAGATTAAACAACTGGTGTTATTATTTGAAATCCTGCCAAATACATATGATTAGTCTCCTGATCAACGGAAAAATACACTGAACTACTTGAAGATAAAATAGCGAACACATGTTGATGGAAAACATGGAAAGTTTGGATAAGAAACAGACAAACGCTTTTAACGCTGACAGTCTGACAGAACCAGGAGAGCCCGCTGAGCTGAGATTGAGTCAAACACCTGAGTAAATGGGGGAAAAGTTCTGGTGTTTGCAGGTAAATCAATAACACTAATCGAAATAATGAGCCCTCAAGCAGAAGGCAGACAACTTACACAAGTCACCACTGCAAAGGCAACAGCAATTAAACCACCGACATGCCTGGACTCCTGTCCAAATCGGAACTTCTACAGTCAAAGAAAAAACATTTACCCACAGCTGAAGACCCCCCCAAAACTTGTCAGCCAGAACTGAAGCTACACATGTGATAAACAGGGCACTGTAAAAGTATCTTTGTTCAACTGCTAACACCTTGTCCTACACAGTACACCCCATCTGGCCATGAAAGGAATGATTCTGTCAATATTTAATGAAGTGCTGATAAGAAGCTCTCCCTGACTCCAGTGTTCTGGAGGCTGAGCCCATGAATTACATGAAAAATTAATCGCTGCACTAGCAGCCATAGCTGTAGGTGATTGGTGCTGGTTTACTCTGTGTGTGCATGTGTACATGCACATGTGCGTACGTGTCTGTGTGTGTCTGACGTGTGTGTGTGTGTGCACGTAAGCATGCACAAACATGTACATATATATGCATTTGTGTGCATGTACTGCATGGACCACCACTTCAAATACATGTATGATTTTGTGCTGCCTCACACTGAAGTGAATGAGAGCCGTGCATTTTTCCCATTCCATGAAAACCCCCACTGTGCCATGAAGCAGGACATACTCCGCTTTCACTCTAGGTCATTCAGCATGACTCATTGTGTGTAGAAGAGAAGAAAACAATATTAGAAAAAAGCCAATACCTGCATACACGTGTGTAAGAAAATTAGTTTTACTGCAATGAAAGCAAGGCCTAAATTTTCAACAAGGCTGGTTCTATTTTCAAACCCCCTTTCGTCGTTTGCAATATCATTTTCTGTTATTGGTTCACCTTATCCTTTTTTTTTTTTTTTTTACCACTCACATTGATCATATTTAGCAATAAGGCCTCCTTGCCTGGCTACTAATCTCATTTCACGTACAATATTTCCCTGCTTACATTCAGCACCACCTCGAGGACTTTCCAAACAACGCGGCCACTTGTCGCTGGCCTGTCTAAGACCCTCCCAACCACACACTCCAAGTGAGAGTGGCTGCTAATGTCACCAGGGCACGCCTGTCTTATCGACCACTCCACCGGCCCTGATCTAGGGCCCTCCAGCCTGCAGGCCAGCCTTGAATGGCTGGCGGTAGTGGGCTCCGTTGACTACCTGTCCTTGCAGTGCCACAGGTGTACCAATACCATTCTTCTGCTTCAACAAGCGATGGATTATTTATAACGAGGCAGGGTGCTGTACAGACAGGACTTCATAAATTAAGATATATATATATACATATATCAGTGTCAGGCATCGGTCATACTGTTAGACCAAAATGTTTCAAGATATCCAGTTACTTTCTTAACAAGACCTACATATACTGTGTCTTATCATTTTATCAAAAGTGGACCCCCCCCCCCCCCCCAAAGAAAAAAGAAAAAAAGAGAGTGTATACGTGTCTACTTATAGGTGTCACTTTTATACCTATCTGCACGCTGAAATCTTTTAAAAATTACATAAAAACTGTTCGTTGAAATCCAGTTCACACCGGTGATTCGATGTCCCAAATCATCCCTGTGTGATGGGGACTCTAAGCATCACGAGACCAAGACCATCTACAGGTGTAAGGTGCACCAGTGATCCAGTGGGTTCATCCACTGCTTTATAGCACCACATGCGGTGAATCAGTGTGAGTTTAACCCCTGTCCCACTCCCAGGCAGTTAAAACATTGTGCTTACTCCAAAATATTGCCTATTACCTCTGGCTGTATGACCTGGAGCTGTTTGTGTAACATGTCCATCACAGTCAAGGATACACCAAATGTGGCTGACCCATCATCATCATTAGCTTGCTTTACGTCCTAAGGCTTTTAGCCCTTAAGTTGTTCCTGGCCTGTGTCTTTGGCTGCTTGGCTGGGCGAGTGTCTTTGGGGTGTGTGAGGGCTGTTTTGCTTAGCTTTGGGCAACGTCAGAGGTTCTCTGCTTGGCTCTCAGATGCCTGGTCTGGGTTTGTTTTTCAGTGCCTCAGTCCGTAGTGGCTGACCCGGCAGTTTGACTGGATTAAATAGTGCCCAGCTGGACTCAGGGTAGCTGTCCTTTACCCCCACAACCTGCCTATTAGGGTCATCTCCAATCGCTCTTGTGGCAGGGACGTTAAACCCCCGCCTAACCAACCAACCTCAGTTGTGGTGCTAACAGGTACAAGTCTGTCCAACTTTGTGGGCACCTAAAACTGGCTTCTATCAATAAGCCTGTCACATAAACAGCAGTGAAAAAGCAAGCAAGCCCTTTTCCCCTGACAGCGTTGACGATAAGCTACGTTAATAAGAGCAGTTAGTACGACCAAAAGGACCTGCAAAGAACAGTCACCACTGTGTCTGATGGTACACTGCATGCTAAAACGATCCTTGCAATGCAAACTGCAGCAAAACAGAGCAAAAGAAAGGTGCTTGAGTTCTGAAGCTGTATAACTTTATACTAACCTGCAACGGAGAACAAAATAAACAAAAACTATAAAATATAGAGATTTTTATTAATGGAAAATAGACATCTATCTGCTAGAGTATCTTGGCCAAAGATATGAGGGTCAGTGACTCACTGTTGTGTACTATACCTTGGCAAAAGACTTTGTACATGTCCAAGGAAAGAGACATTAGCTGTTTGTTTGGTTGGTTTTTTTTAATAGTACAGTCACTGAATCGAGAAATAACGTGATCCCATCAATTTTTGGTTATAACCAAAAATCTTTACTTCTCTAGAAGTACATACACTGCTTAAAGTTTCATACAGTATCACCATGATTATAAATCAGGAAGTCCATTCTGATTCTGCCACTGGAAAATCTATTCATGCCTCCCTTCTCTGAAGCAAAGGGGGAGGAAGCCGGAGTACCGGGTGAGAACGCCCGATGATCGGCCCAAATGAACAGTGCCTTATATGAGAAGGAAATATTCTTTGCCCATAGTGGGACCTGAACTTGACCTCTCGCATCGGTGGCAAAGTCTTAACCACTAGACCTCCGACCACCCCCATAAGACCTATAAATAAATAAACAGCTGCATGCATACATATACAGGTATTTGAAATATAACAATTACAAGAAGCAAACAATAACACAAAATTTATAAAAACCCAACCCATTTAAACTGCAGTATGTTTTCAAACACAAACATTGGGAAAAGGCTCTATTGCTGCAATTTCTATTCATTCCTGATCATGAGTAAACACTCTTCTAGTTTTCCACATGGTAAAGGTAATCCAGTAAGACTTAAGTTCAGCCCACTTGGCTTGGGTGCTCAAGGCCGCTGAGCGGTTCCTGAATCAGCGAATATGCTGTTGCCCAGCCAGCCATGAAATGAATTACTAGTACTTTTGGTTTCAGCTGTGGGCATGTCACCAAATATTGGCACTGCAGGTTCTGTCATGCTTGAGAGATTTTGACCAAGAAATGAGCGACACTCATGAATGCATGTTTTTAATCTGTACCTGCTGATACCAGCGTATGCAATAATGACTGTGTCATCTATTCCTTATAATAATCTCAGTTGCAAATTTCTTCGCCCACAAATTTTACATCGCCAAGCAGAATTCAAAATGCTTATTAACTTGTTAATGCTACTACTTGCACAAGTCCTTGTTTCATACATATCTGCCGGAAGCTGGTGGTTTCTAATGAACCAGTTCTGCAAACGATGTGCATGACTGTGTTTCTGCATTTCTACATTGGCTGAATCTGTGCGTTGTGTGCAATGTCAATGCCAGTAAATTTAATCCCAACCAACAAAATTGATGTAACTGATCAACCACTGCCTAAACGGTCCCTATGCACGGCCGTCGGGGACTTGCCTCCCGTTCAGTCCAACTGAACAGCGACTTGTGAAATGCGCTTGCCACTGAAATTTGGTCGTCCGATTTATCAGCGATCAAGCAAGTCACTGCAAAAATGTTGGAATCGGTCGTTAATCTTCCACAAAATTGGAAAGCCGTCACGAGGTTCTGTGCCTATGCAGTGTGTTGTCAGTGGTACCAGATAGTGCAGACGACTTTTTTGCGTCAGAAATTTATCAGAAGCCTTGTTGTCGACTGGAAAGAAACGATAATTACCTTCAGACTTGCTTGGCAACACGACTTTGCATGTCAGAACTCTGTATCCTGATTATCCGGAGACTGAGAACTCTAGCAACGAGTCGAAACACTTGGAAATCCACCTTTGTTTTCCTGCTTCGACTTGTCGAAGTTATCCGGCGGGACCGGAAGTGATACAGACCATTGGCGGTCAACTCGGCCCACTACAGAGTCGGCCGACCATTCATTCGGCCCGTCTCAAAGTCAGGTCGACCCAAAGAAGTCGGCAGGTCAACTAATCGGTGTTCATTTCGGTTGTTCAGTCTCAGTCGCGATCTGGTTTTCTGAAACGACAAGTCTTTATTCAAGATTGGCATTCAAAAACATTCACTGACACACCTGCAGGCATTCAGGAGAAGATGGACTCTTCAGTTGTCCGAGGAGAGAGCCTTGAAAATGTCACCCCGCCGCCTTTATTGTGATGCACTAACTTAAAAACTCTTTCGGGTTTTATCACACATACAATAATAATAATAATAATGGGCCTATCTCTAAGACTAATCTCTACACGCCCTACAGTCAACAGTATTCTCAAACTGAAAAAAAAGGTAAACAAAAAAAAAGCCGGGAAACCTGACGTGCGTGCGCACACACACACACACACACACACACACACACACACACACACACACACACCACGCACGCACGCCGGCACTGGCACACACACACACACACACACACACACACCGTGGCACACACTGACACACCGTGGCGCGCGCGCACACACCCACACACACACACACACACACACACACACACACACACACACACACACACACTGTGACACACTTCATTGTGACATATTCACCGTGAAGTGTTCTCACGTTTCCAGGGGAACCTGTCTACACTGTAGTGACTACAGTCTCTGAGTCGGCTGCACGTGCTGAAGCCAGTCTAGGTGGCTGCGTAGATATCTTAGCGTGAGTTTTTGTCACGGTGAATTTGTCACTTACTTGGACTGAAAATTTCGTAGCTGTAGGACGTCAAAATGTGTCTGCTCTGCACTGTTCTCCTTTTCTTCACATGATTTTCTCCCCCGCCTCTTCAATGCGTTGTGCGGTTCCAAACCATTTGGCAATGAAAAGTTCTTTGCTAGTCAGGTTGCCTTTTTGAAGTCCAGAATAGAGTTTTCATTCTCATTTGGGTTGGACTGGCTCACTGCCACCTACAACTGACTGGACTGCCACTTTGAAGCACTGACTGGCCTGGTCATCATACAAACGTACGTGGTTTTCAGTGATACTCACGATTTGCTGCAGGATTTATGCAGGATATGTTGTCCACTAGGTGACATTATAAATTAGCTCATGCGTTATTGCGCGAAGTTTCTCCACGGCGCAACACGTGGTAATGATGTTTGACTCTGGTTGGCTATGCTGAGTGACCAGCTACAGTAATCCGGCAATGATCCACACAGTAAACTCTTTTGCTCTACCCTTGAGGTTCTTTTAGGACAGGTATGTAATGTATGTATTACCATATTATTTATTTTATGCATTGTTAAAACTCATGTTCCTTCCTTCCTTTATGTGCATGGCGTTGTCTCTTTCACAGATGACGTAGCAAGGACGTGTTGAAGACAACTGTATCACTGAGTCTCCCGCAACAGCGTCAGTCCACGACAGCAGCATATCCGTCTACAACAGCAGCAGTCCACAACGGCATCAGCCCATAACAACGCCAGCAAAGCCAAAGTTCTTGAGGTTGAAGCAAGTGCGTTAATTCATGGTCTGAGTGAAAGGGCTTCTAAAGAAGGGTAAGTACACGCAGATTCGCTCATGTGAAACCTCACTTTTTCCTCTTTTTCTTTTTTTTAATACTTTTTTCCCCTCGATAGTCAATAGCTAGTTTCACCGCTTTTCAACCCGTAATGGCGATTTCAGAAACACGAAAGAACCTAAAAAGATCAGCTCAACGTCTGAAATTCTTGCTGGAATTCGAACCCACAACTTTCAACCGATCACATGTCCGAAGCCGAGCCAGGTGGGGGTGGGGGTGGGGGTATGGGACTTTAACGTCCTCTTTCAAGAAGCAGACAGACTGGCCAAGTCTGGCAGCAGAAAAGAGCAACCCCAGCAGGCAGTCTCCTACACAGAAGCCAAGACTCTGGTAAAACATCAGTACAAGACAATCTGGACGGCGCAACACAATCCCCCATCTAACGACCAGATGCCACAGCTCCAGCGTTATGAACAGACCACCATCTTCAGACTACGAACTGGACACTGCAGACTGCGTGCCCACCTGTGCCGCCTTGGGCTGTCACACTCACCAGACTGTCCGTGCGGAACAGCCCCTCAAACCCCGGAACACATTCTGCAGTCCTGCCCCCTCTTCAAAGAAGCAAGGATACAACACTGGCCGAACGGAGCCACACTGGCAGAGAAACTCTGGGGCAGCAAAACAGACCTCTTGAAGACCACTGCTTATATAAAGACCACAAACCTAATCATCTGAGGCGGAGTCCAGAACAGGGAACGCAGAAGAAGAAGAAGAAGAACGTCCTCTTTCACCTTGTCTGGGTGATATCAAAACGAGAAAAAGGCCAGCACAAATATTTGGCCCCAACCATGCTGGATTCGAACTCACGACCCGAGTATTGAAAGTCCATCGCTCTACCTTTCGGCTGTTCCCTGGCGCCCCGATAGCAAATTAGCAAAAATCATACATTCACTTTTATAGAGTTGAGGGATGCACCTCGTGTTTTGTTTGCTGTGCATGTTGTGTGATATTTGTATTTGATGTGGTGACCTAGCTGACAATAAAGGTAAGGCCATGTCTTGTATTGTCCGTTTGCATTGCAGTGGGGGAGGTCCGTTCGCATTGCAAGGTAAGAGAAAAGATCTTTCCCCTACGGAAAGATCTTTGGTACTCTGAGAGAAGAGAGTTGTCACGTGGCAGTGAAGGGGTTGCGGTGGGGTTGGGGTTGGGGAAGGTGGAGGAGGGAGGTGGGGGTGGGGGAGAGGAGGGGGATGGAGGGGAGGGGGGTAAAGCATTCGTTACATCACATGACGTCAGTGGCGGGAAATCTAGTGGTTTCTCCCAGTACCCCATCTCCCTGTGCAGAAGAGGCCAGCATTGGTCAAACCCCGACTGTCGACTGCCAGCCGTGTGGTGTTTTGGAATCTGCTTCTCAACTCCACCAGATCTGGGCAGTGTCACAAGTTGTGTTAGGCCCATCTGTCCTCTGTGTTTGTACTGACTTGGAATATTTCCCTCATCGGTGAAGGTTTCCGAAGCTGTAAGTTTGTTTTCCGACTGCTTCCAGCTATGTGCACAACAAATTACCGCACAGATACCGCTTTTGACCGTTTTACCGTTCCTAACCGGTTTAATGTCTTTACTCTGTTAGTTTCAGTAGCCGCCCGCGGTCTCCACTGAATTGTGATGCACAAAGTGTATGATTTTACTGACTGCCGGGACAGATTTTTCTCTTTTACGTTTCACAGTTACCACAGACATTCAATCTCTCTCTCGCTGTGTCTGTCTGTCTGTCTCCCCCTCCCCCCCCCCCACACCCACACGCGCGCGTGCACACCGTGACTGACCCCCCCCCCCCACACACACACACACACGTGTACACCAATGCACACACACACCGTGCACACGCACTTTTTTACGGCCTTTGCTTCGGTCACAATCACTATAGTAATCACAACTATGTGCGTGCACTTCAGCTCTTCTACATACACACACACTGACATACACATGCACGCAAGTGCGTGCACGCACATCGCTCAGTTTTTCGTTTACAGTATAAGCCTGGCTATATGTGTCAAGTGCGTGAAATCCATGTCTAAGTGTGTACATACATCTTTGTGTTCCGCTAGAAAGTTGTACAAAGCAAGGAAGCAGAGCAACCTTTATTACGAATGCTGTGTAAACGAATTGAAATATAATTATGTACATCTGTAGCACAGTCGGCTTCGGTTAATGTCTGATCATTGTTCCTCCATGAGATGCAAAGCCTATACATTTGGTTTTTTTTTTTTTTTTTTTGGTTTAGTTTTGTTTTGTTTTGTTTTTGGGTTTTTTTTTTTTTTTTTTAAGCTTTTTGTGTTTTGTGTTGTATGTTTCCTTTTTTTCATTCTCGGTATGACCTTTGTTGTCATGAGAAACTGGGGCTCACTTGTCTCTGCGCTAATAATGAGACTAAAGAAATCACAACTAGGAAATATAATGAAGGAATGTTAAAAGAGTTCAAACCTTCGAAACGGCCTGCGAGCCCGGCTTACAAGTCCTCTTTTTGATTCCCTTAAAAATTAAAAATAAAAATAAAACAAGCCAACAAAAGCAGGTTGTCACTGAGCGAAAAACCAATCGAGCCATAGTGTCAATTAAAACTGCGGTCTTGCTTATGTATGTACATGTACCTCGATTTTTTTTGATTTTTTTTTTGTTTCTTTGCCGGGAACACCGGCAGACCATTGGCTAAAAGACAGCCAGACTGTCAATATTGATGTGATGTAACCTTTGTTGTCACGAGTAGCCATGATGCTGTCGTTCAACTAAAACCATCTCACTGGTTAGTAATGAATGCCAATGAAAACAAAAATGGATGAGGGTGACATGCGCAGCCGAGTGGTGGTGGATGTAATTTTATTTTAGTCATAAGTGGATGAGTATTTATGTCTAGAAAAAAAAGACGTTCTGCGTAAAGCTAGTCTGTAGTTTCGGCTCACTCATAGCTACAATATGAGCAACTCCCGGGAAATTGGAGAGTTGTGGGCGCCGTCTCTACGGAATTGCCGGAATTTGTCTCTGTGCTTGAAAGTGCATACTCTGCGACTGTGGGATCCACTCACAGTCGAGGAAGAATGCCACCAGAGGGCATGGTTGAGAGAGACTGAGCTTGAATGAGGAAGGACACAAGATGCGCCATTTTATTGAAGCTTGCCTCGTCACAGATCTGTGGGTTCCACTCATGACCGGGGAGGACGGAATACCACTAGAACTGGAATGGTTGAGCGTCTCCGAGATCTGTGGCCACGTTAGATCTGTGGGTTCCACTCATGACCGGGGAGGAATACTGGCATGATTGAGCGTCTCCGAGATCTGTGGCCGCGTCAGATCTGTGGGTTCCACTCATGACCGGGGAGGAATACCACTAGAACTGGCATGGTTGAGCGACAGTTGTGGTCCTTGGGACCACCCAATTGAGCTGTGTCTGGAGCAGATCCCAGAATTGCTCTGTAGGGTTCATGTCAGGAGATAACGCTGGCCAAGGCATCACCTGGACGCCCGAGCGCTGCAGGAGGTCCTGGGTAGCCCTGGCAGTGTGGGGGCGCGCGTTGTCGTGCTGGAAAACCCAGTTCCCGTGGGCCTGAAAAAAAGGGCAGCACGTGAGGGTGCGGAAGCACCTGGTCCATGTACCGCTGCGCTGTGATGCCGTTGCCGCGTCCAGGACCCAGGCCTTGGAAGATGACGGGTCCCAGCACCTGGTTGTGGCCGATGGCGCCCCACAACATGAGGCTGGGCCCGTCCCAGGCGTTGTTTTCCACGACACAGTTGTCAGCATAGCGGTCACCTCTTCTTCTCCATACCCGAACACGCCCGTCGGCATGGTCAATGCAGAAACGGCTGTCATCGCTGAAAAGCACGTTCTGCCAGCGAACATTGTTCCAGTTGAGGTGGCCTTGCGCCCACTGCAGGCGTGCCTGTCTATGGCGCACGGTGAGGACGGGTCCCCTAGCTGGACGGCAGTTCCTCAGCCCCCTGGAGCGCAGTCGCCGGCTGGCCGTTTGCCTAGAAATGGGTGCCTGGTGTGTCCCTATAACAGTTCTGGCTGTTTCTGCACCTGTTCTGAAGGGATCTTGAGCATGGATGCGGAAAATGTGGCGATCTTGCCTTGGCGTGGTCACTCGAGGTCTGCCGCTCCGCTGGGCATCAGCAGTAGCGCCAGTTGTCACGAACCGATGCTGGAGACGATAAATGGTGGAAATGTGGCATTGGAAAGTCGCAGCCACGGCTTCTGGCGTGTCCCCAGACTGCAGACGTCCAATGGCCCTCTCGCGTTATGCAGAAGTGAGTCGTGGCATCGTGACAGCGTCGAATGAGGGACTGATGAAACCTGTATCTTTGTGCCCTTTTTATCCCCTAGTGACAGTGAACACTACTCACTGCTCAGCTTTTGTGCTTTGCTTGCACATGCAGCTGAACTGCACACGAAATGTGTCACAGCTAACTCGGGCTTCACGTGGACTGCAAGTGCGCTGATGCGGTAAAATTCACAGAACGCTTCCCTCAAACATCAGTCTTGATATACTGGGTGCCAAAAATAACGCAACTTTTGTTAATACCGGAAAAAAATGAATTAAAAGATGGAAGATATTTTTCGCGTTTCTTTTGGACGTCAGTATAGTATGGTACAGAGCTGAGTAAGGGTGAACTGGGGTTTGCGGCACCACATCTCAGTCCCCAAAATAGCCTCCTTTCACCCCCCTCTCTGTCTTCCAATATTTATAATAATAATAATGGAGTATTGTATAGGCGCTTTACCCATTTTCATGAATCGGCTCAAAGCGCCGCGATCTGAACCCAACACGCACGCTCACGTGAATCACGCAATTAAGTTCGAATCAAAATTTTGCCGCCCCCGCCCCTAGCCCCACCCCACCCCCCTTTTTGTGTGCGCATCAAGGGACACAATCATCCAAAAATAACCGCATACAACAAATCGTATAGTTCCGTGAGAATTGCAGTTTTACAACACAGGCGTACTAAACGACCCAAAGAACAAGTTACACCCATTCAATAGAGCATGCTCAAGTTAAACTGGGCGAGAAAGCAAAATATGTCATGAAACTTGCGCATCAAGGGACAGAACTACACCGAACAACGACGGAATCGCGGCTGTTGATACCGCATCGGGTCACAGGCTGTCGCTGAACATGCAGCGCTTTTTGGACGTCGTATTTTTCTTGTACTTCCTGACGCATGTGCCAATTGCACTCTTCGTGGATTTCCAGGCGGTTATTCCACAGAAGTATTACCCGGAACAGGTCAGTGAAGTTTTGTGACAGCGCCTGAAGACAACCGCGGTTGCTATGATTCTTTACACTGTGTGAAGAGTGACAGTAGTCTTATCGTTTGACGTTGAGTAGTGCAAGTCACTGTCAGAATCACATAAGTGTTAGATGTCGGTCAGATGTTTCCCAGCACTGTCATCGGCTGACACTCTTAGGCGCGTTTCCTTAGTGTCCGGAAAAATATTCCGTGCGCTCTACTGTGTGACATTTGGAAACGCAAACAGGAGAAGAAGAAAAAATGCGGACAAGGAAGTGATTTTCTTGCGGTTAAAGTACTGCCCTGCTTTCCCATACACCTAGCTTCCGTTTGACTTGCATCTTGGCCTCGAGTATCAATTTCCCCCATACCCAAGTATATCTGAATTCGTATTTCTCCTCCAAAAATAGGTTTTCAATAGAGTGGAAGCCAGGATGATCTCTGACATCGTAATGATCTGTTTACATGTAAATGGGTTGCTTTTGCATGGAAGAAAAACACACAAAAGAATAAATACTTTGCAAACAAACGAATGGTGTTGGGAGGTTTCTTTTGCATGTGCATTTGTGCGTCCGGACACAAGGAATTGGGGCCTTAGAATGCATGTTTTTCCAAACAAGCAAGGCAGAAATATGTGAAAAAAGATTAACTAAAAGGAGAGTAAAATGTTGAAGTATATGTGTAGGGAAAGGTGTTTTTCATGCACCGTGAATGGAAAATCAGAAAGTCACTGCTTTGTACGTTGCAGGTGAGAGTCGGTGACACTGTCAATCTCTCTTCACCTCTGTGTTTCCAGTCTCTAGACTCTTTTTCCAGATTTTCTGCGTCCTCCAAAACTATTTCATGTTGTCAAATCAGTAAGTGCACTTCAGGGAACAATCATTTATCAGTATCAGTAACTGTCGCTTGGTGTCAAACCAGTAAGGGGCAATTATTTGTCAGACTGACTGTCTCATGTAATTAATTTTTATTCCGTTGTTTCATTGTCGTAGCTGGTGAATCTGAAAAACTGGTACTGCCGTGAGTTCCGAGATCCAATGATGGTTGACCCACCGCCCTGGTTCTCATCCCTTATCCTGTGTGAGATGTTCGGCCAGCTTCCTTTCTTCTTCGTGGGCATCTACGCGTATTTCAAAGGTACACGCATGTCAATGAAATCCTCATTCACATGGAGTATATTATTGCATTTGTGTGTGCACTCACAAACTCATTTGTTCCCAAACAAATGTTTTTGTTTTTTGTTTGTGAAGCCTAGAAATGTCAGATGATTCATCTTGTAACCTTCATAGTACGTCCCTTAAAAACTTGCACAATGTTCATTGTGGGCGGAAACTTACCCATGCTTTCAAAACAGAAAACCACCAATGCTTTTAAAGAAGAAACTAAACTGAATTATATAAAGTTGCTTATATGTACACTAATATGATGGTCTGTATCAGCTGGTTGCATACACAGATGTGATACAAGTCACATCATTTTGTCAGGTAAAGTGCTTTCACTTTTAGCCAGGACTGACCTCATCATCATAGCAGCTCACTAATTCAATAATATGCGCATTTTCTGTTTGTGGTTTTGCACCCTCTTTAAACGCGTGGGTGGTTTTGTAGCCTGACATACATTGAGCAAAAGTTTGTTCTTTAGAAGCATGGGTGGTTTTGCACCCTTGAAACACAGGGATGGTTATACATTATTTGTTATTTATTCACTTGTTTGTTTACAATCAAAATATCACGTTTTTGTGAGCACGTCCCTAATACTCTTATTGACAAAGTCGTGAAGTTTCATGGATCCAGCTAGAAATCCAGATGGAAAACTGGCTGAGCTGCGGATGTTTGAATGAAATCATGGTGTGCAAAACCACCCACAATGTGTGGTCAATGTTAATTATAACTTGAGATGATATAATTGACATGTAACTTTTTTTTTTTTTTTTTTTTTGCAGGGGCAGCTAAGGCAAAGTGGATCAGAATCCCAGCCATCATTTACTCATCTCATGTTGCAACGACTCTCATCATCACTTTTTATCATACGCTCACTTACGACATCCCTACATGGTCCAACCCTTGTCGTGGGGTAGTGGCTTGTGTACCTCAATGACCCAGAGAGCTTCGCCAGCGGGAGCACGTGCTCCTGGCAGGGTCACCCAAGCTGGACAGGTCGAAGGGTAGAGGTCAGACGAATGTGGACCACCTCTCCAAGAGGCTAAACGGGTTTGCGTAGGGTTAACAGCCCTACCTGTAAAAAACATAAAAGTTACAGAAGCATCGACAGCAACAAACCAAAACATTCACCTGGGCGAGGAAGGGTCTCCATCCCGGAGACCTATGACGCATTGCAGTGAAAGCCGAAAGGAAGCTGCAAGGCCGACCCCCCTTCTAACACCCAGGACGACGACGAGAGTAGCCACATGGAACATCAGGACAATGTATGAAGTAGGAAGGACCATACAAGTAGCAAGAGAGATGAAGAACTACAGGATAGGAGTACTGGGACTGAGTGAGACAAGGTGGCTACAGACAGGACAGCTGAGATTTTCATCGGGAGAGCAATTGCTGTACTCGGGACACACAGAGGATGGAGCCCCCCACACTGAGGGCGTGGCCCTGATGCTGGCACCGGAGGCACAGCGGGCACTCATCGGCTGGGAACCTGTCAACTCCCGCATCATCACAGCCAAATTCATCACCAAGAAGAAAGACATCAAGCTAAACATCATCCAGTGCTACGCTCCCACCAATGATGCGGAAGAGGAGAAAAAAGATGATTTCTACCAACAACTGCAGACAGTGATAGATAGAGGAGGAGCCAAGGACATGACCATACTGATGGGAGACTTCAACGCCAAGATTGGATCAGACAACACAGGCTATGAGAACACCATGGGAACACACGGACTGGGACAGATGAACGAAAATGGCGAGCGCTTTGCAGACTTTTGTGCCCTGAACCAGCTAGTGATAGGAGGCAGCATCTTCCCACACAAGCGCATCCACAAGGCCACATGGAGATCGCCGGACCATGTCACGGAGAACCAGATTGATCACATCTGCATCAGCCGGAAGTTCAGGAGATCGTGGCGAGATGTGCGCGTGATGAGGGGTGCCGATGTATCATCAGACCACCACCTTCTTGCAACAACATTGAGACTTCGGCTTAAGAGACACACCAACGCCAACAACACACGGACCAGGTACAACGTTGGCCTACTCAGGAACACAGAGACACAAGCAGCATTCCGGATCAGCCTTTCCAACAGGTTCCAGCCACTGCAAGACCTGATAGAAGACAGTGGAATGGATATCGAGACACAGTGGGAACACAGCAAGAAACTCTGGCATGACACATGCGAAGAGGTCCTTGGCAAGAGAAAGACCCAACACAAGGAATGGATCTCTGCTGATACCATCCAGAAGCTGGAAGTTAGGAAAAAGAAGAAAACTGCACTGAACACGAGCCGAACAAGAAGAGCTAAGGCAAAGGCACAGGAAGAATACACAGCAGCTGACAGAGAAGTGAAGAGGAGCACCAGAAAGGACAAGAGGGACTACATCGACAACCTGGCCAATCAAGCAGAGGAAGCAGCCGGACAAGGGAACCTAAAAGACCTGTACCAGGTGACCAAGAAGCTCGCGGGCAAATTTCGGCAGACAGACAAACCAGTGAAGGACAAGAACGGGCACCCACTGACAACAACTGAGGAACAGCTGAAGCGATGGGCAGAACACTTCAGGGAACTGTTAAATCGCCCCATCCCTGAAACACCTCCAGACATCCCGCCAGCTGAGACAGAACTACCCATCAACTGCGACAAGCCCTCTAAGGCGGAGATCAGGAAAGCCATCATGACACTGAGAAATGGGAAAGCTGCAGGGCCGGACGAGATACCAGCAGAAGCCATCAAAGCAGACACAGAGACAGCCGTCAACATGCTGCACAGCCTATTCAGCAAGATCTGGGAGAAGGAAGAGGTGCCAGCCCAGTGGAAAGAAGGGATCGTCATCAAGCTGCCAAAGAAAGGGGACCTCAGGGACTGCAGCAACTACCGAGGGATCATGCTCCTGTCAGTGCCAGGCAAGGTTCTCAACAGAATTCTACTGGAGAGGATGAGGGAGGCAGTTGACCCTATGCTCCGAGACCAGCAGGCGGGCTTTCGCAGGAACAGGTCCTGCGCTGACCAGATCGCCAGCCTACGCATCATTGTTGAGCAGTCACTGGAGTGGAACTCCCCCCTCTACATCAACTTCATAGACTATGAGAAGGCCTTCGACAGTGTAGACAGAGAGGCGCTGTGGAAGCTGCTAAGGCACTATGGAGTTCCCGGGAAGATCATCTCCCTGATCCAGTGCACCTACAAAGACATGAGCTGCAGGATTGCCCATGCCGGCCAGTTGTCAGAAAGCTTCGAGGTGAAGACCGGAGTCCGCCAGGGATGCCTGTTGTCCCCATTCCTCTTCCTCCTGGTCATCGACTGGATCATGAAGACCACCACAACAGGCAGGAAAAACGGGATACAGTGGACACTCTGGACGCAGCTGGATGACCTCGACTTCGCGGACGACCTGGCGCTCCTGTCTCACAGCCACAGCCAGATGCAGGACAAGACTACATGCCTGGAAGCCACATCAGCCGGAACAGGGCTCAAGATCAACAGGAGGAAAACCGAGCTGATGAAGATCAACACCACTGCCAACACACCAGTCACAGTCGGTGGAGAGCCCATCAGGGAGGTAGAGTCCTTTGTCTACCTGGGGAGTGTGGTTGATGGACAGGGAGGCACAGACCGAGACGTCACAGCCAGAATCGGCAAGGCAAGAGCAGCAATGGTCATGCTGAAGAACATCTGGGCATCCAAAGTTGTCAGCATAAGAACCAAACTTCGCATCTTCAACTCCAACGTGAAGTCAGTTCTGCTCTACGGATGCGAAACATGGAGGACAACAAAGACAATGCAGCAGAAGATCCAGACATTTCTCAACACCTGTCTGAGGCGCATCTTCAACATCCGATGGCCAGAGAAGATCCGGAACGAAGAGCTGTGGGAGCGAGCAGGGCAGGAACCAGCGACCAAGCAGATCCTGCGGAGGAAGTGGGGCTGGATTGGACACACCCTCAGGAAGCCAGCATCCAGCACCACACGTCAAGCCCTGACATGGAACCCACAGGGGAAAAGGAAGAGAGGCCGGCCTCGCAACAGCTGGAGGCGGGACACTGAGGCAGAGTTATATAAGCAGGGGACCAACTGGACTGGAGTGGCAAGAATAGCCCAGAACAGAGTGCGATGGCGAAGGGTTGTCGATGGCCTATGCTCCACGTGGAGCCAGGGGCCTAAGTAAGTACTTACGACTTCAGTGCCTCCCCCTACCCTGCTCCCAGAAATCTCTCAGAGCGTTTAACACTTTTGAGTGTTTACTCCCCATACCTTGTTGTTCCTCTGTTGATTTTGCTTGATGCATGCTTCAGTTCTGCATACAGAGAACAGGGAAAAGCGAAGCAAGGTTAAAAGGGAAGGAGGTGAGGGAGAGACACTGATGGCAGTTTTTAAGATTTTGGTGTGTATAATGGCTGCCAAATAAGCATGTATGTAAATGGTTAGCAGGCCGTTAGCTATCCTGCCTCTGTGATGCAAGCTGCCATCTTTACTATTGTTCATAAGCTGCCATCTTTACCATAGGTCATAGATTTTCACATTGCCATTTTTGGCATAGTTCATAGATTTTTCCATGCTACCATATTCAGCATAGTATAGATTTTCAAGCAGCCATTTGAACCATAGTTCACAGATTTTCAAACTGCTAACTTTACCATTTCATTTATTTTTCAAGCTGCCATATTTACCATAGTGCATAGATTTTCAGGCTGCCATCTTTACTATAGTGCATAGATTTTAAAGCTGCCACCTTCACCATAGTTCATAGATTTTCAGGCTGCCATCTTTACCATAGTTCATAGATTTTCAAGCTGCCATCTTTACCTTAGTCCATAGATTTTCAAACTGCCAACTTTACCATTTCATTGATTTTTCAAGCTGCCATGTTTACCATAGTGCATAGATTTTCAGGCTGCCATCTTTACCGGCTGTAGTGCATAGATTTTAAAGCTGCCATCTTCACCGTAGTTCTAGATTTACAAGCTGCCGTCTTTACCATATAGTTCATAGATCACGATTGTCGATATTTTAACCTTGGCATACAATGTCGTGTGTTGCAGGTATGCTGCGTAATCAGTGCGTACAATGTTGCTAGCAATACTGTACATCATATACAGTATCATAGAACTCAGTGATGGTGGCCATTTTCAGCAGTATTAAATGGGATATTTTCATGCCTACTTTGCCAACTTACGTTTTGGAACAGCCGGTTTTGCTTGTGAGTGTGCCTGTATTTTCGAAATACTCTTTTTTTGTTTTTACTCTATATACATGTATTGCACTGTTCCTGTACTGAAGTTGTAATTATTCATGCCAAATTTGGGGGGATGGGGGTGGGGGTATGAGATGTCTGCATGAACCTATTTTATTTTATAAGAAAACTGGAAAAAAAAGAACAAATTCATTGAATGGTTTTATTATATCTATTGCACTGTTCCTCTATCTACTTGTAATTTTTGTGTGCCATATTTGGAAAGGGGGGGGGGGGATAAGGTGTCTGCATAAACTTATTTTATAAGAAACGCAAAAAAAAGAATGAATAAATTGAAATTCACATCAGTCCTGAAACTATTTTGCTGTGTGTGTGTCAGTGTGTGTGTGTGCAGTGAGTGTGTGTGTGTGTGTGTGTGTGTGTGTGTGTATTAAATTTAAAATCAGGAGTTTTGTATACCTCTTGAAGGAAATCATCTTTGACAGCCTGAACGCAAATATGAGACATAATTGATATGACCTGACCCCCCCCCACCCCACTCATACATACCCAATCTTGCGCATCAAGGGAGATAACTAAGCAAAACAAAGACGGAATCGCATGAGAATTGTCAGCCATGAGACCGCATCGGGTCACAAGGGAAGTGCACATGTCGGGGGACGGATAGGCTGTCAACATGCAACGCTTTTTGGACGTCGTATTTTTCTTGTACTACCTGACGCATGTGCCGATTGCGCTGTTTGTGGATTCCCAGGCGGTTTTCCCGCAGAAGTATTACCCAGAACAGGTAACGTTTTGTAATGTTAACGATGACAACCGCGGCTTCTGCTCGTGACAGTAGTAGGCCAGAGACTGACAGGAAAACTAAAAGTAGGGCCAGTCGTCTAGATGTTGAGCCGGGCAAGTGACTGTCAATTCAGATACATGTTAGATGTCAGTCAGAATGTTTCCCAGCACTGTGCTTATCAGACACCCTTTGAATGCGTGCCCTTCTAGACAAACGGTGGAATGCGGAGGTGGGGCGGGGGCGAAGGGGGGAAGGGGGGGGGGGCAGGTAGCTAAAGGCACAAATACCTGTACGAGTGTTAGCAACTTAGGTCATTCTTTATCATGCACCCTGAATGGAAAAGCACTCTTTCTTTCTTGCTCGCTTTATAATTGCTCTCTCGCCCTCTCTCTCTTTCTTTCTTGCTTTATATTTGCTCTCTCTCTCTCTTTCTTTTAAAGTCTTGCTCGCTTTATAATTGCTCTCTCTCTCTCTCTTCTTTCTTGCTCGCTTTATACATGTAATTGCTCTCTCTCTCTCTCTCTCTCTCTCTCTCTCGTAGTGTTTCCACTCTAGGCTTCCTCTTTTTCCTGCTGCCTTAAAAAATAGTTCATACAGATTGTCAAACCAGTAAGGGGCATTCATTTTGTCATGTTACTAATTCTTATTCTGTTGTTTCATTGTCATAGCTGGTGAATCTGAAAAACTGGTACTGCCGTGAGTTCCGAGATCCAATGATGGTTGACCCACCACCCTGGTTCTGTTCCTTTTGCCTGTGTGAGGTGTTCATCCAGTTTCCCTTCTTCTTTGTGGGCATTTACGCGTATTTCAAAGGTATACATGCATGTCCTCATTCATGCATCCAGCAAACATCAGTATATTGCATTGAAACCTCTAGCTATTTACCTAAAGACAGACTGTTAGGAGCATTCAGGTGCACTCACAACCTCACCTGTGCCCCCCCTCCCCCCCCCCCAAAAAAAAAAAAAAAAAAAAAAAAGAAAGAAAGAAAAAAAAGGTTTTCTCTGAAGCCTAGAAATGTCAGATGGTAGACCATAAAGACTAATTTTAAGATTTTCAAGCACACAGACCATTCTGAGCTGCTTTGTTGCTGTCTAGCATCACACCACTAAAACACATGCAATTTTTTTTTTCACTGACAGTAGTCTCTTTATTGTCACAGATTGTGGCAGACTAGTCTCTTCTTTCTTTTTTTTTTCAAAGCTCTAAGGACTTAAAAAAAACAGACATACATACTTACATACACACATGTACCTACAGACATACAGACATAAACATATTTGCTTACATGCATACCGCATGCTGGAACATGATACAACTGCAATTCACATCGTTATCAACAGGCATACATACAGGATTATGTTTTCATGCATGTTATCACACATATAGTTATATATTGGACAGAATGTTAGCGGGCTTGTCCTTGAATTTGCATAGGTCTAGATTCTAAAAGACGTGCGATCTTGTAGGGAAGCCATACCGACAGCTGAGTGTTTCTCGCTTGCATGGCCATCGAACGTCAGTGTTTTACATTTTGAGCTCTACTAATTGCTGAGATAGACATATCGAGCACACAGGCACAGTCGTAAGTGCAACTGTTCACAAACAGAAGTCTCCATATATAAAACCTAGTCAAATGTCAGATGTTGCATCTTTAACTTGATATGAAACAGTTGTCTTTTTTCTTGCAGGGGCTGCTAAGGCAAAGTGGATCAGAATCCCGGTCATCATTTACTCGACCCATGTGGCTACGACTCTCATCACCATTTTTTATCATACGCTCACTTACGACTTCAGTGCCTCCCCCTACCCTGCTCCCAGAAATCTGTCGGAGCGTTTGACTCTTCTGGGTTTTTATGCTCCCTACCTCATTATTCCTCTTTTGAATTTGCTTGATGCCTGCTTCAGTTCTGCGTACAGAGAGCAGGGAAAAGTGAAGCGAGGTTAACCTTCACTGTACTTGCTGGTCAGTGGGTGCTGGTGCACATTTACCCACTATAGCTGATCTCCTCCATTTTTGAAAACTGTATGCATTCTTATTCCAGGTGTTTTTCAAATATATATGTGTGACATCTATGTCAGCCCCTCCCCCCCCCCCCCAAAAGTGTAAACATATTTCCCTAATTTGAACTGAAATGACTAAAATCAAACTGGCCAGTACCGAGTGTGAAAACCAGTCTGGCAATGTCCATCCGAAAGTGCGCCGTGGCATTGCAAAGCAAGAAGCAGTCTGTGGTCCCAAGTTTCAGCGTGGACATACAGATGCATACAGACTCTGGTTTCAAGTTGCAGACTGGTATTTGTGTCAGGCATGCATGGTCAGCATTTGGTCGCTGGCATAGAAAGCCAGCCTCTTAGGATCCCTGACCTGTCACTAAATGCACGGTGCCGGTGACTATAGCGACCCTTCAGAAGTGGAATTATTTCCTCCAGTGTCAGTTTTTATCAAGTTACTTTAATCTGTAAAAAATGTATTCATATACTCAATGTGCATTTCATAGGAGTCATTACCAAACCTTGTAGATGCATTTATCATGTGCGAGATTTGGCAGGAACCTTGACAATTTTTTGTTTTTGTTTTGCCTAGTGATACATTTATATAATTGTGGTGAACATTTCAAGAAAATGACAATACTCTATCATCATTGTATTTGTAGTGCTGTCTAATGTAATTTACCTGAGGCCAGTATGAAGTTTGAAACTGTCACTGTTGTTCAGTCTTGGCAGTGCTGCAACACAAGTGAGAATGAGAATGCCACATTCCCCGCTACCTTCCACTCTGTATGTGGAATTGAAGGTCTCATTACTATCATGAGACTGCACACCAGCACGTCACTTTTGGGCATGAGATTTTTGGCTCCCTTGTGTAACTATGGGAGTCTACATGTATTAACCCTCCGTCGTCTGTCTGTCTGTCTGTGTGTGTGTGTCCAGCAAACTTTAACATTGTCATTTTCTCAGAATCTACAAACAGCAGAGGCACCAAACTTGGCATTCTGATAGACAACCATAAGACCTTTCAAAACATATTTTGAATGACCTTGACTCAAGGTCAAGGTCACTAAAGCTCTCTGTTTGAAAATTTTACATTGGCATTTTCTCATAATCTACAAACACCAGAGGTTTTAAACTTTGCATGATGATAGATAAGAACGTTGATAAGAACTTTACAGATATACATGTAGTCAGTGGTCTTGTTTCAAGGTCAAGGCCATACAAGCTATTTTTGTGAAACCTTAACATTGGCATTTTCTCAGAAACAACAGCAGAGGCGCCAAACCTGGCCTGCTGATAGACAGTGATAAGACCTATGCACACATACCACCTTAAATGACCTTGACTCAAGGTCAAGGTCATTAAAACAGTCTGTTGGGAAAATTTACATTTGCATTTTCTCACAATCCAGAAGAATCAGAAGCATCAAACTATATGTGCGACGATTGACATTAGCAGCACCTTTACAGACATACCTGTGTTCAGTGACTTTTAGTCAAGGTCAAGGTCATGCAAGGTTTTTTTGGGGAAACTTTAACCTTGGCATTTTCTCCAAAACAACAAACAGTAGAGGTACCAAACGAGGTATGATGATAGACAGCAATGAGACCTACCTTTCTGAATGACTTTGACTGAAGGTTAAGGTCATTAAAGCTGTCTGTTGTGAATTTTAACATTACTGTTTTCAGAGGAACTACAAATACTAGAGGCATCAAACTTGGCATTCTGATAGAAATTGATGAAATCTCATTTGAATGACTGACCAAAGGTCAAGGCCATACAAACTGTTTCGGGGAAAATTGTGATATTGCCATGAACTCAGAGCGCCAGAGACACTTTTTTTGGCATGATAATGGATAGTGATAAGAGCTTAATTTACAAACATACTCTTGTGAATGACCTTGACCTGTGTCACAAGGGAGCCATGGAGGTTTTTCCCTCTCTAGTTCATCCAAATGACTGAACCCAGCTTTTTGATGGTTGGCAGGATGGATGTAGAGGGGCATTATTTTAATTACTCAGAAGTATGCGTAAGAGGTGTGTATGAAAGATTCAGTCTCTTTAAAACTTCAGGATCTCGATCATGCCTGACTTTGGTTGTCTAAGTGATGGCTCTAGGCACTTGCCAGCACTATGTGTGTGTGTGTGGTGGACTTGGGAGGGGCACTGTTGGCACTTTCTAGAGTTCATTTTGTAGTAGCTGCAAGATAAATACATGTAGTAAAAAATACCTCAACGGTGAGCAGGTCAATGGCTGTGCTGCCTGTGTGAATGCCTGTTGCAGGGCTTAAATCTTCAACCTTTTGGCAGATTCCCACCTTTGGCAAAAAAATCCCCCCCCCCCCCTGTTTTCTCTTCTGAAGCACTTAAAATCATGCCAAAATTGCACAAATTTTAGTCTAATTGTAAACATTTTCCTCTGATATCAAGTGCTTCTCCTCTGAAACACTTAAAATCATCCCAAAATGCGCCAAATTCCACAGATTTTTGTCTAACTTAAAAAATCTGGGGGTGCACACCCCCAGTCACCCCTAACATAACATGTCTGCTTTGTATAGTTCTCTCAGCTGATTTCTGAGTTCGGCCCTTTCATCTATATTTCTTCTTTTTAACCCCTCACTTACGTCTGCACTACCAGTGGTTAGGAATAAGTGATGTTGGGCATATGCTGCGAATTGGTTTATTGCGCCTAGGAGATGATAAGTTGCAATATTTGCTGTATATGCGTTTAGTATTTATCTTTGTTTTACTTAGTTCTAATTGTCATTTGTTTTCTATGCTTTTTTTGTAACCGGGAGTTCGAGAAATTAGCATGAAGGTGCAGCGTCTCCTGCATGTCCTAGGTTTATATTGCCCCGTAGACCAGTTTGCATCCTTTGTCCAACGTTACATTTTTGTTTTTTTCATGTAGTGCAGGCACACTCAGCCGCGAATTAGTCTTTGTGGCTTGCGCGGCTTTAAGCACTAAAAACTCACTCACTCACTCTGCTTTGTATAGACGCGCGATTGTGGCTTACTCTGTTCAGATCATGAACCGTTTTAAGCCCTGCAGTTTTCGAGCTTGGTTTTTTCTGTACATGTACATATACAGGGATGTCACTGGAGCTTGAAACCTATAGGACAAATGTCCTGGAAGGTGTCAGATGAATAGGACATTTGTCCTGAATTGGAACAAAACAATAAAAGACATTCTGGCGTGCGACAATAAAGCATTGTAAAACAGGAACCACATAAACACAGGTCAGGGTTAAACTCTTTGCCTCATTGTGTCCTTCGTACATGTGAGTAGTGTGGAAGACACTGAGGAAAAGGGGATTTATTGACTAGTAAGACCATAACAAAAGGACATAAACTTATTGGCAAAGAAAAGTGAAAAAAAAAAATTATTAACTCATTTCAGGTAATACTGTTTTGTTGACTTGCTGTCAGTGTCATCAGAGATTCAAATGTTCAACAGAAACGCGATCGGACATATGACCTCCTCTTGAAATAAACAGTCGGACATCGATCTGTCCTGCTGGACAGTTTTTTCATCAGACATTTGGCCAAGTCTATTGGTCATAGTCCGGCCTGTGTCGGGGCACCAGTGACATCCCTGCATATATGTACATATTTTAACCTCTGCATTCACTGTTGCTGGCAGCACCTGCAGTGTGCCACATACAAATACAATGTCTCTGGTGAAACTGTATAATTGTGCCATATTATGTTGTATTGTACAACTATATGACAGTAGCCATTTTAGCAGTATTAAGCTGTTGATGCTTTCATGTGTCTTTCATGGCCTTGTTTGTAAAAAAGCCTGGCATGAACCATTTCAGGGTAAATTCTTTTTTTTTTTTTTTTTCTTTGCTGCCACAACTCTTTTTGCCAGCTCCAGTGGTGTTCCTCCCAGGTGATGGGTGGAACCCACGGAGGGCTCGAAGGCTGGGGCAATTTTTATTATGCATGATGATGGAGATGAGGATGATGGTAAGATGATGCTATGGAGGTCCGTGTGGTTTGGGACTGCAGGACAGGGCCGCATTCCACGCTTCCTGTCATAAATATCCCGGCGTTCACCAGGCCCGGGAACTACGGCACCTGCGGTGCCGGCCGTGTAATCATCCACATCATAAGACGTGTCATACCAAGGGAAGCACCCCCAAAGTCGCACCCGTGAAGTGGGTGAAGCTCGGCTGTGTAGCAACAGCCTCCCCATTGGGCCCATAGCACACCCGCTCTGGGTAGGAGCCGACCTAGGTAGGAAAAATCCCGCTTGCCTCGGCTGGGATTCGAACCCGGGTCTCCCGGTCCATGGTCCGAAGTGCTAACCACTACACTACGGGGGCCGGTTCAGGGTAAATTCTTATAGTCTTACGAGTATCAGGATGAAAACTACTTAAATTGCTGTAATGCGTATCCATACAATACTTTCTGTGGTAATGATGGCCATGATATTGTTTTATTTATCAGTTACACTGTTCTAGTGGTAATTTTTCATGCCAAGGGGCATTTTGTGAGAATACCGGAATATGTATAATTTCATTGAAAATAAAATCAGTACTGATTTGAAACTACTTTTTGTACTTCAAGACGTGTGTGTGTGCATGTGTGTGTGTAAACAGAGTTTTGAATTGCACATCATTAATGTGATATATCTGGAGAATATTCTATTGAAAGAGATTAATCTTTTGCCACTGCGCACAAAAAAAAAGATTGTCAGATTGAAAGGACCCGTTCCACAGACACTCCACAAACCCCCCGGCCCCTCCATCCCCCTCCCCCCCCTTACCCCCACTCTCTGTGACTGACTGTAGCATACATGCAAAACCTGGGATAAAGTCTTATACACTGTGTGGGTAGACACACAACGTAAGACTAAGAGCACACTCATAATACGTAAATTTATCCGAAGACAGAAGACTTCCCTTGAGCTATCGTGAAACAACATGATGGTCTTCGTGACCTACTGGCTAAAAATAGCCCAGCAGTTGACCGTTCTGGTTGTTGTGCGCATGCGTGACCGGAACAACCTCGAAGTTCTACTTCAACATGGCTGACTACGACAACCGCGGGTATGGAAGGGATCGGTTTCGGGGTAGCTATGATGGGTATGATACGAAAACGCATTGCTTGCCGGCGTGTTGTGAAGACAATTACCGCATGTTTGATGTGGTGTTCAAATTTGCCTGATCGTGCACAGCTTACTCAAAAAGAACGCGTTTGTCTGGATCGTTCTTGGCACATGTGTTTTCACCGCGAAAACGTGAAATGCTGTGAAAAATGCTGTGTCCTTTTCCACCTTTAATGCATCGTCTGCTGTCGATTTTCGTCTGATACTTATTGCACTTGGTTTTCCATGCAGTTTAAATAGCTTTTATATGGTAACGTTGGCATTTTGTTCGAAAATAACCACACCATCTTGAACTATCCCCCCTTCGCTCTCTACCTGACAAATCCCTCGTTCACAAGTTGCACTGTTGCAGTTCTAACTTTGGTTATCTCTTCCCCCTCCCTTTCCCACTTCTTTTGTCTACCCTTGTTTTCTCAATATTGTCTTAAGCGTTGTATCTTTTCTTCATCCTGTATCCTCCCTGCGTGTTTAGTAGTGCAGATTCCAAGATAACGTAAGGTTCTAAGTAGTAGAAGTAGCAGTCAAGCACTTTCACAGGCGTTCTTGCACTAGTGCAGGTTTGCAGTTGCATTCAGACATGTGCATTGGACAATTCACTTACAGGTGTTAGCCATTATGTGCTGCTGAAAGTTATGTGAAGTGAAAGTGGATGTAAAACTGTTGAGTTACTTTATCAGTTTATGAGGAGCTAGGTAATGTGGTTGGTTTGCACTTTGATAATGATATTGATATAATTCTGATATTACCTATACTGATTTAGCTTGTAATTGTATTAATGTGCCAACACCTGTATAATATTAATTTAAATTGTATCACCCATATCAGAAAACTGAACCAGCCAAGTGCAGGGATGGTAACCAAACTTAACCTGCAGTACGCGTAATTCTAAAAGTAAGACTAAAACTACGATTGCTGCTAGTGCTAATGCTAGTAATTAAACTTAAAGACTGTGCTTTTGCTGTAATATCTCAATTGCAGCATTGGCTGCATCAGTGCATACACCATTCACCATAAATTTCCATACATGTGCTTGCTTTCATCCATGATACTGTTGATACTTTTTATCACTGTCAGACAAAAAAAAGGGCAGTCATAGTTTTTTGCCCTTGCTGTCTCACAAAAGAAGCATCAGCATGTCAGAAAGTACATGTATACATGTATCAAAACCTCCTGACAAAGTGCACACACACATCCTAAAAAAATGAGAACTGTGTGTTGCAATCTGTCCAGAAATGACACTTCCAGTAAAATCATGTAAAGCCCAAAGGGGAGAGACTAAGTCTGTGCATTGACAATGACACTCTGCCTGGATGAAAAGTTTCAGTAAGGCTGATTACACTTGTCCAGCAGGATGCCTGCACTCTTGACATGCCTGTGTCTCGGAAAATTTTAATATGGACATTGTCGGGTACCAAGTGGGCAGCAGCAGTGTTCCCTGTGATTTGAAAATACATACATGTACAAGGGTCCTTGCGACCCTCTCTCCATATTTTTGAGGATCCTTTTGTAAAGTTTAAGGGGGCCATGGTCTATGGGTATAGGAAGTCTGAAAGTCAAAACCATTTGTTCTTGTAAATCATTCCAGTAGGAGAGATGTATGTGAATTGCGGTGTGTCAGCGAATCGGCAAGGCAAGGAACCGGCGTGCTTACAAAACAGTGTAGAAACTAGAATCAGAGACTAAAAATGTGTGTCCCCCGTGGTGCGCTGTTCTCAAATTTGCGCATGAGTTTAAGAGTTTTGTGTGTGCAAATACGTGCACCTGCGTGTAAACTGTAATCGGAAACACTGCAGTGCAGCAGGCTCTGAGTGTGCAGGGAAGCAGAGTCCTTACTTTTGTTCTCTATTTCTATTGCAGAGACTTTGATGATCGAGGATATGGTTCATACGATGGAGGGAGGCGAGGTGGCGGTGGTGGCTTTGGGGGGGGTGGTGGTGGTGGTGGAGGTTTCGGAGGTGGAGGCTACGGAGGAGGTGGACGTGGTGGTAGAGGGGGCAAGCCCATCCCATCAGATGGTCCCTACACAGTGTACGTAGGCAACTTGCCGCAGGGCATCGTGCAAGGAGACTTGGAAATTATATTTAAAGACCTAAAGGTAAGCAGTGTCTGCTGAGTCTTTGTATTTTGTGAGGCTTTTGACAAATTGTATCCGTGTTACCGTAATATCAACTTATACGCTAATACAGTAATAGTTGGTGTCAAGGCCTTTCCAAGTGTGTCATTTTATTTTGAATTAATTACTCTCCTAAAGAATGAAAAATCAAGAGTCATTCGGTGTGTTTGCCTTCTGGGTTTTTCTGTGTTTGTCTGTGGTCACTCAAAAACCGTAAAAGAGGCAACAACAGATTAAGAGAAGATTAAAACAGAAAAATTATTTTTCACTGCAGTTTGGTTTTTCAACCCCCCCCCCCCCCCCCACACACACACACACACACTTGGTGCAGTGTTTGTTTGGTTTTTGTTGTTTTTTGCTGTCGATTCTTTCACATTAGTGGGAAAACAGCTGTCATTGAATGCGTGCATGAGCGTTTCCATGAGGAGGAGGACTGAATGAGTTAACAGTGTTTACTTTATTTTTGCAGGTCAAAAGTGTGAGACTGGTACGAGACAAAGAGACTGATCGGTTTAAAGGTAAGCTTCTGCTTCATACAAACTTTACAGTATATGGGTTGTGTCTCAGTCTGACACTACTAGTCAGTACTCTCGGTGACACCAATGACTGGGTACTCCCGAAGTGAAGTTGGGAAAGGCTTCATAGTCATAGGCAGATGTGAAAAACCGTATCACTATCAGGTCCAATCAGCTGTGTGTGCTGAGTATATATATATAACTCGTGCAAACTACTGCACAGTAAGCTCAGGGTTTAAAATCTACCGCCTTTTGGTGGATTTCCAGCTTGCCCTTGGGCTAAAAATTTTCCTCCCCGCAAAAAGAATGTGTCCTCTTGCATGGTGCCAGGGCTACAAGACGCAGCGTTTCCAGAATTTGAATTTTTGTGTGCGTCAAAATTTAAAATGGTCAGAAAGGAAGCAGCATGATCGTTGCACAAGTGGTGTGATTTCGGTGAAAATGGAGACATGTTCGAACCTACTTTTAAGTTTTCTTTCTTCCAGGATTTGCCTATGTGGAATTTGATGACACAGACTCATTACGAGAGGCTTTAACGTATGATGGTGCAGTAAGTACCCTCTCATTGTTTCATGAAATACCTTCACTGCAGTGTTGTCTGTAGTGCTCAGTATTTCTTCTTTGTTGAAAACTTTTTTCTTTTTTAACTAAGGCAGTGGTATGGCAGAGGTTGAACTGTTGGTTTTACTTTTACACTATTATTGTTACAGTGTGTTACCTCCCATGGGTCAAAACAAGCAGACCAAATGCACTGCATTGTAAATTTGTTGTCTTAAAGTTTAAGCACTTATACAGAGTGCCGTGGTAGCAAACATGCATGCATGCACACACAGAGAATAACGCACACACACATACACACACACACGCACGCACGCACACACACACACACACACACACACACACATTATATATCATATGTGTGCATGGTTTGCAGATGATTTTGATCATTACTTTGCAGTCGTCAGTGTTCAGTAATCCTGTTTGTAACTTGGTCCACAAATCAAAATCTGTTTTTGCTACTGAAGAATTTTCATTGAGGTGCCAGGAAAACTTAGAGATCATCTAAATAACTATTAACTGTGTTTTGTGGACGCGCTTAGCCTAGTTTCTTGAATTGGCTCAAAGCTCCATCAGTCCATGAGCTGAACCCAACACACACACTCACATGAATCACACACATTCTCTCACACACTGGACATGAACATATTTATAATCACATGGTGTGAAGGGTCAGCGCAGCTATGGAACTTTTAAGTTTCGGAATTTTGAATTGCAAAATTTATTTCCAAATTTTGTTGGCTTAACATTTCCAAAGCAGAAGCAAAATAACTAAGCAAGTTAACTTCTAACCTTCCTGAGTTCCTAACAAAACTTTTTTATGCACTACAAGTTGAAATAGATGTTCATAACTTTTTACTTTTAGCATCAGGTTTATTGTTGATTACTGAGTATTGTTTGTACAACTTACCTGATTTTCTGTCTTTTTTTTTTTTCCAGCTATTTGAGGACAAAAATCTTAGGGTAGATATTGCTGAAGGCAGAAAAAATGACCGTGGCGGTCGAGGAAGAGGAGGCGATCGAGGTGGGAAATCCATAGCTGTTTGATTTGTGACAAACTTTTAACCTGAGCTGTAGACCGCAAACTTTCATTCAAACGTCCATAGCTCAGTCAAGATTCACAAAACTTAATGACTTTGTCAATAATTGGTGGTGCTCACCAAAACTTTAGTACTTTTGTTTGTAAATGAACAAATAATCAACAGAAATGTTGTATTACCGTCCAGATACATTATAGATTTATACACACTTTGATGTATGGGTTAGCGTTTTTCTCTCCTTTCTATTCCAGATTTTTTTGACTTTGAATGAGAAGTACTGTATTTCTTATGTTTCTTCCTGGTGTATGCAGGTGGCCGAGGGGGAGGCCGAGGTTGGGGTGGTGATGATTTCCGGGGTGGCCGAGGAGGAGGAGGTGGAGGTGGAGGCAGTGATTATGGCAACTTCAATGACCGAGGAGGCCGCGGAGGCAGGGGTGGTTTCAGAGGTGGCGACCGGGGATATGACAGAGGGGGAGACAGGGGAGGTTATGGTGGCCGTGGCGGTTATGACAGGCGGCCACGGCGAGACAGTGGGGGGAGCGGGGGAGCACCAGAGTTCAGAGAACCGTCACCAGGTAAGTGGATGTTGCGGTTCCCTTTTTTTTTACCTCCTCTCCATTGCTGATAATGTTTGGTGCCACTATTTTGATAAACTGTGGTAGTCACTTTCTACTGTGCCTTGTGGATGCTTTCCATCTCGGGGAAATAAACGTGCAATCCTGAAACATCTCTCAGATTATCTAACTTGAGGGGTGGGTTTGATAATTAGTGCGTTGGGTTTACCCGTTTTTGATCGGCTGTCACCACTGTCATGGTGATGAAGCATGGGTTTGAGCCTAGGTCGAGCTTGTGGTATGTGATACCGGTTTTACCGGGCTGCTCATCAGGGGTTTCTCCTTGGTTTATCTGGCTTTCCTCCTCCAGCAAAATTGAAAAGACGTGACGCGCTTCCCCCGGGGTTGGCAGCCTGTATTTCCCGAAAGGGATAAGAAAGTAGTTAATAATTTCATGCTACATTGTGGGAAATACCATGGTGGATTTTTTAACTTTAAAGTTTACTATCTATAGCAGGGTCCGTACAGGTCATGGAATCCTGGAAAGGTCATGGAATATGAAAATAGATTTTCCAGGCCTGGAAAGTTATGAAATTATCTTGAGTCATGAAAAGTCATGGAATTTCAGAATTTTATCGAAGCCATTTTGACTCGAGCCAGATAATGAGATAGTCAGCTTGGTGATTACTCGCTGGACTGTTCGCCAAATATACCATACCAACAAACTGCCTTCCCATTAGTAAATGGCTAACTCTGAACATTGGCCTTGCTGACTGCGATAACTTGGATAAGCTCAGATTTTCTACCCTTGTGTGTGTCAGTGTGAAAGAGTGCGAGGAAGTTGTCATGGAAAACAGGAGAGATGGCCTGGAAAAGTCATGAATTTTTTAGACTGTGAACCTGTATGGACCCTGCTATAGGTTTACTTTCGGCTTTGTGATACAACTGTTGTAGAATGAGTATGTACTAGAGGAAAAACACAGGGAGTAGTGTGGGAGATCAGCTGAAGTTGTAACATTGCTGAACGTTTCAGAATCAGCATCAAGGAGACCCAGGTTGAAGCTGCTGCCACGAACAGTCGACAAGCCCCTCAACGAGACAGCTGAGGCTCCCAGGAACGCCAGCATCTTTGGCACAGGCAAACCACGAGACGAGGCCAAGGTGGAGGCCACACGAAGCAGAACCACCAGCGAAAGCAGTCAGCAATAAGCTGTCAGCGCAGGTTCCTCCGTGTCATGGTAAGTTGTGAAAGCTACTGACTTAGCCCCGTTGTGTGTGGCCAGGCAGTGTTGTCACCACCAGAGGGTGTCAGTTTTAAGTCTTACAAACAAGCAACAAGAAAAACTGACAACAGAGGGTGGCATGGAAACATTTGTGAAGAACAAGGAAATGTATAGCGGCTCAACATGCTTGGGGAAGCTATTGCTGTCTTTAAACTGTAACACCATTTTTACGAATAAGAGCTAACAATCTCTGATGCCAGACACTACTAGATGCCAGTTGATAGGCAGCAGATGGGGCATAAGCTGTAAACCTGAAAATGAAAAGAAAGAAACAACAACAGAAAACAAGAAACAAAAATATACGCCACAAAAATCAAACATATTTGATAACAAAATGCACGCTCGCCCAAAAAACGTAAAAGAGGCAGCAACAGATTAAGAGTAGATTAAAACAGAAAAATCAGTTTTCACTGCAGTTTGGTTTTTCAACTTTTTTTCCCCCCAGTTCGTGCAGTGATTCAAGCGACACCAGTTTTTCTTCAGCCGCGCGCAGTTGACGCTATGGTATTTGTGTACTTCGACAAAGACTGGCTCATCTTGAACTGACCTCCGAGTTTGATCGTGCCCAACCTCTCGCTTACCCTGCACTGGGCTACCCTGGTACGACGAGGATGCTGTTTACACGGAGCTGCAGCCCCATGGCGAGAACCCATTGGCTCAGTGCTGAAATTAAGTGTCGCGTTCATTGTTTATTCAAATTTGTGGAGTGCGTGACATCTCACCCCATGTGCGTTGGTTGCAAGGCCTGGGTGAGTGAATGTCCGAGTGTCCATGGCTCTGTTATAATTCTAGCGAAAAAACTTTGTAGTACTGTGCATCGTCAGGTGTTTTACCATTGCATTTTCAATCTAGGAACTTGCGCAGGAATCGGCAGGCTAAAATGTGCAGGCGTTATGAAATTGTGTTCGTTCATGCATAGAGTCTTGCATGAATCTCTTGTTTTAAAACTCTTTTGTGGATCTGTAATTTTAGGAATTATCCCGCTTGCTTGTTCTAAACCCCTGCAGTGTAATGTCCCCAGTTATTTTCTCGTGAACGTTGATCATATGAAGCCACCATACTTAAGACAGTTGATTTGGATTATTGTATCATATTTCTGTTGGTATGTGCGAGTTTCAAGGAAAAAGCATGTGGTTGGTAAATACATGTATTTTTGTTCACATATATTAGCTGGCAATGTCTTAAGGAGTCTGCATGGAGTCAAGTGTAGTTCCCTTTTGCAGTTTAAGGCATTACCTAATTCAGGGTTGTCCTATTTTTCCTCCTGTTTGACATTGGTGTGAAGGGTTTTTATTTTATTCATGAGAGTGTGTATTTGTGTGCCTGTGTTTTTGTGGAGAAACAGAGGCTTTTAGTTCTAGTTTGGTGTTTATGTTTTCTGTATCCCGCATTCTACCCCATGAAATATTTATCATCATGTTCTCCATTTCAGTCATACAGTCACATTTTTATCTCATGTCATAGGGATGTGTGCTCTACTTCTTGCATTCGCATTCATATGTCATACTCATCAACTGCAAAACCAATAATAAAAGATGTTGGTTGAAAAACCTTATTTTCTGCTTGTGTTGATTCTGTAGGATATATATATACATACATGTACATGTCTGAAACTGGGATAACTGAATATTGATGCATTTCACTTTGTATCTTTGCTGCTGCTGTTTTGTATGGAATGTCGTCGTGAGGACAGACTCACGGAGAGAAAAATAACTAACCGCCGAATAAACAAAACATGCATCTTCAACGGCCAAGTGTAACATGACGTGGACCGTTATTAGGATTTTCAGCAAGGGCTAGGTTCTCAAACACAGGATTTTAGGGTTTTCTACGCTCTGCTTTATGATAAAACTGTAGCTTCGATAGTGATACTCCAACTCCCCTCCCCTTATGTGGTGGAAAAGGACATTAAACTCCCAAACACCCACCCACCCAACTCCCCTCCCCACCTCTACACACACACGTTCACTCGCTCGACCTCAGTCAAACTCAAAGCCCATTTTCCACCCATGTTACTCTTGGGTATGGAACTCGCATACAAGCACACACACATGTGACAACTCTAAGTTAGTAATAGTGAGTCTAAGCCCCTCTTCTATCTTGACACGTACCACCACTTGCAGACTTCAAGTTTGCTGTAGAGTGTTCTTTTGGCAGCTACCGTTTGGCCAACACGGTCGTTGAGCACACGTAGTTTGTACATGATCACTTGGTTCTATTGCAGTTTCAGAGGTGCCAAAAAGAAGGAGAAAAATGAGTAAGTTTTCACTGTGTATGGTCAGTGACTTTAAAACAAAAGAAGCTTCTTCATAAGGAGCTGATTAGTTGCTGTAAAACCACCTTGTGCAACTTGAGAATAGCTTGATACCACATGCACACGTGGATAGCAAAGTTCGTGTACGTACAGATCTCTGTTTCAAGACACAAGATTACTGGAGATTTCACATAGTTAAATTCAGTCAAAAAGTATGATACCTTTTGAATGAATTTCCTGATGTTTAATCACCAGATTATATGTGTATAATTTTATATTCTTTCCAAAAATGACAACATGAAGGTGCGTCTTCTCCTGGCTTATCTAATCTTATATAAAGAGACTTTTTAAGGAATGAGTATTTATTTGTATTCTGGGTACATCAATGTGGACAGATCAAGTGCTACTCTAAGCATTGACGGCAGCCATGTGTTCACAAATGTGAACAGTCTCTCCTTTTTTGTCTGCTTGGTTTTGTCAGTGGTTCCACCTTACAGGTTTTTTTTTTTTTTTTTTTTTTTTCCCCTTGCCTATTACCTATTCTTTTCTTTTCACACACTGTTTAGTGTGAGGCAGGCTGTATCAAAACTAGTCACAGTGTAGAGCAGGAGCTTCGCTACAGATTTAATCATCGTAGAGCATATCAAAAGTCAGAACTCTGCAATTTTTGTTTTTCTGTGTTCACCCATGTTAAGCTTTTAGTTGTGTACAACCCACATTAAATTACCTTGATTTCAACTCTGATAATGCACCTTTCGTTTCCATTGACATTGTGCTTGTTTGCTTTTACATCAACTTCGGTTCATATTGTGTGATTGGTAATAATAAAAATAAATTTACTTTCAGTTTACCCTGGGCATGCTTGATTTTGTAGGCACACAGTCACATAATAATTTTCATCATTACGCGAGAAGTGCATATATTTTGCTAAATTTTCCAGTGATCGTTTGTAGTGCTGTAGGGTTTAGATGTAGCAATAATCATGGGGTTTGGATGGGGGTAGGGGTGTGTGGGGGAGGGGGGGGGGGGGGAGGAAGGTGAGAAAGGTCATGAATGTATCGCTTTATGAGTTGATCATCACATGCATCGTTTGCATTTGCACGCATCATCCAGGGTGTCATTCATGTGAATCTCATGCGATTCTTTTGAGGTCATTATGGGAGAATGGATGTGTACAGCTGTTCTCACACTGCAGTGCGTCTTTCATCTGTAGGTTTCATCAAAATTATTTCCTTTTTGTTATGCCCAGCTATTTTTCATCTACTTATCACATGACATTCTGTGTCTGCCGTTTTCATGCACTCTATAGGTACAGCAAGTTACAAAACCCTTTTTCTCCAAGTCTTTGTTGTCAAAGATGTTCTAACTCAGTGTTGCCTTTCGTCAGAATGGTTTGTTCTACCCCTGAAGGTTTATCAAGCTTTCCTGTGGTGCTGTAATTTCTGTCTCTATTAGTATTATTAGGATCCCTGTTATCGTGGATCCCACTGCATGCTGTATCAGTTTAAACGAAAAATCAAATTGGAGAATGACTGTGCACATGGTTACTACAATTGAAATTTGTTTTGCAGTTTGTCTCTGATGTCTCTCTGAACTGTCTAGTTGCACAGTGAAAGCCGCCAACACAATCTTCAGACACTTTACAAGCCGTGCATGCGTCTGAAGTCTGAAACCACAGGTACATGTAATCCCTTTCAGAAGCAAAATGAGCAATGCCAAGACACTCAGTTTCATTGTGTTTGTGGGCAGTCAACGTTTATTTCTGTAGACATACTCATTAGGTACTTGATAATAGAGAGTCAAATGTTGCTTGTAAGAATCTAAACGTTGCGCACCCAACATGCTAAATAAATAATGGCGGCACCTTGCCCATCATCGCCCCCAAAAACAATTTATGAAATTTTGACCGATTTCAACTGGTTCATTTACAACTGCAGGTAGTGAAATGAGACGATGCATTTTCTTCATGCCAGTGTTTTTGGCACTGTTTGACTTTGAGTGACAACTTCATTCATGTTATCGTTCCTGTGGTTGCTTGAATTCCCACACTTGTACAGTCGTGTCGTTTTGTGTGTACGTTGCCTATTTTTCATCAAGGCCAGTAGTCAAAATGAGCAGCACAAATGAGGCAAATAGAAGCGCTAGTACAGATTGCACATATTTATGTATTGTTCAAGTATTTTGTAACAATCTTAGAATGTACAACCCCTTTTGGTAACACTGATGTCCGAACGTTTTCTGTGGGGATTTAAAAAAAAAAAAAAAAAACAGTGGTAAAAGTATTCGTCCTACAAAGATATTGGGATTTTTTTTTTTTTGGGGGGGGGGGGGGGTAGTTGTCTTGCACCTTAAGAGTCTATAATAAGCGCATACACATGTATGTAAACTGTTCATTGTAAACTGTTCATTGTTGTGTTCGTGCATTTTAGTTTTCATCTTAGGTGTACTTTTCCCAAGACCTAGGTTTGAATGGCCTTGGGTGCTTTGTGCTGAAAAAAAGAAAATGGAATGCCGCCAAACGCCATGGATGAAAATAACTGACTGTGACTGGTTTTATGTCTTGACAATTCTTATCTGTATAAAGGGAATGGCATGTTTTAAGTATGCCACAAGTTGTAAAATAAATACTGCAGTTTGCGAAGAAAAAAAAAATAATGGAGTATGAGTACTACTTTCTGTTTCCAGTTCTTGGAGAGATACACGTACACTGCATACTTCCTACTTGTGCTGTGCTGAATGTGCCATTTTAAAGCTTTCAGCGTGTTGTGTGGCCGTGCGAAAAGTGACAAGAGCTACAAGAATGTTACCGAGCATGATTTATTTGAGTGAATGACGACGGCAATACTTACGCTGTACCAAACAGTATTTGTGTTTACAGTATACATGCTTCAGACACCAATATGTATTTAAGGATATTTCACATGCAAAAAAGTCACATACCAGTATGTGCTATATTATTTGTTCATTGTCTTCCACACACACACACACTCATGATTTAGTGATTACTGTCAAATCCACAATTTCAAATGCAAAACTCCCCCCCCCCCCCCCCCCCAAAAAAAACAAACAAACAAAACAAAAACAAAAAAAACCCCACAAACCTTGATGTCAACTAATACCCATGTTCTAAGAAATCTAAGCAGCCTAGAACTCGCTAAATCTCTCTCTCTCACATATGCACACACACATACACATATGCAACACACATACATGCACACAACAATACACAGTTATAATGTGACAATCTGCCATGAACTAATACTTCAAACCAACCTTAGTGAAATAAATAACCAACAAACTATACGTGCAATTATTACGCCTCAACACTCCCAATACTGATTTCAATGTCACACAATTCACACTAAGAGGGTCTTGAGTTGCGTGTCCACACAGAGAGAATCTCAGTTTTCAGAAGGTGCGACCTCCTCTTCCTGTTCCTGTTCAGTGAAGTGCACAAGTGCTGTCCCTTTAGACACAGTGTCGCCTTCCTTGAACATAATCTTCTCGACCACACCTGCCCGAGGGGCTCGGATCACGTACTGTTGAAAGACAAACGTAAACAAGATTTTAAAAAAATAATGACAATGCAATAAATGCTCCTACGCAAACAGGTTCAAGCAGCCAGTTTGACGACGACGACAACAACAACAACAACAAAAAATGCATTTTTTTTTTTGTAAGATGCAAATTGATTTTTTTTTTTCAGCCTTGAGCAACTTGTGAATGGTACTAGAAGTGAAAAAAAAAAAAAAACCCACAAAATAAAGTATGTTCCTAAGAGCAGGTGACGTGGGAAAATAATGCTAACAGCCAGTCTATGCAACCTAGAGTTGCCACGGACAGACCGCGTTTGTGTGTTCACGGCGTCTGCAGATTTGCACCTAAACTAATTTTCAGATCAGCAATCAACTAACACGCATGAAAAAAAACCCCAAAACAAAACAAAACTAGAGGAGCAAAGCCTCCTTGGCTCACTTGTGAGATAGGTCAAGGTCATTCAAAAGAGCATGTTTGTAAAGTTCTTATCACTAGCTATCCTGAAGTAAGGTGTCTTGTGTTCATAGTTCCTAAGAAAACGGCAAATGGCGATATAACAGTTTTTCCCAGGACAGCTTCTATGACCTTGACCTTGGGTCAAGGTCATTCAAATGAGATCTGTAAGTGAAGAGCTTATCAGTGACCATCATTATGCCAAGTTTCATAGCTCTTATTTTTGTAGTTTCTGTACAAATGGTAATGTAAAATTTCACAACAGGCAGCTGTAATGACCTTGACCTTGAGTCAAGGTCACTCAAATGGTATGTCTGCATAGGTCTCTTTGTTGCCTATCATTGTGCCTTGTTTGGTGCCTCTACTGTTTGTTGTTTCCAAGAAAATGCTAACGTTAAAGTCTCCGCAAAATATCTTGAATGGCCTTGACCTTGACTCAAGGAAATTGAATATAAGTATGCCAGAACAGGTTTTGTAAATGTCTATCATCAAGCAAAGTTTGATGCCTCTGGTACCCCTACATTCTGAGAAAATGGCAATTTTAAATTTCCAATGAGACAGCATTGATGACCTTGACCTTCAGCCAAGGTCATTCAAAATGGTATGTCTTGAAAGGCCTTGGTGCTGTTTATCAGCAAGCCAGATTTAGTGCTTCTGCTGTTTATTGTTTCTGAGGAAATGCCAATGTTAAGGTTTTGGAAGGTTTTCTGCAAAACAGCTTGCATGGCCTTGACCTTGATTCAAAGTCACTGAATACAGGTATGTCAGTAAAGGTGTTGTCAATGTCTATCATCATGCAAAGTTTGATGTCTCTGGCTTTTCTAGACTCTGAGAAAATGCCAATGTAAATTTCCAAACAGACAGCTTTAGTGACCTTGACCTTGTGTCAAGGTCAATCACTAAGATATGCTTTGAAAGGTCTTATGGCTGTCTATCAGCGTGCCAAGTTTGGTGCCTCTGCTGTTCATTGTTTCTGAGAAAATGCCAATGTTAAGGTTTTGGAAGGTTTTCCGCAAAACAGCTTGCATGGCCTTGACCTTGATTCAAAGTCACTGAATACAGGTTTGTCAGTAAAGGTGTTGTCAATATCCAGCATCTTGCAAAGTTTGATGTCTCTGGCTTTTCTAGATTCTGAGAAAATGCCAATGTAAAATTTACAAACAGACAGCTTTAGTGACCTTGACCTTGGGTCAAGATCAATCATTATGGTATGTTTTGAAAGGTCTTATGGCTGTCTATCAGCGTACCACGTTTGGTGCCTCTGCTGTTCATTGTTTCTGAGAAAATGCCAATGTTAAGGTTTTGGGAGGTTTTCGGCAAAACAGCTTGCATGGCCTTGACCTTGATTCAAAGTCACTGAATACAGGTATGTCAGTAAAGGTGTTGTCAATTTCTATCATCATGCAAAGTTTGATGTCTCTGGCTTTTCTAGACTCTGAGAAAATGCCAATGTAAAATTTCCAAACAGACAGCTTTAGTGACCTTGACCTTGTGTCAAGGTCAATCACTAAGATATGCTTTGAAAGGTCTTATGGCTGTCTATTAGCTTGCCAAATTTGGTGCCTCTGCTGCACATTGTTTTTGAGAAAATGCCAATGTTAAGGTTTACTGCGGACACACAGACAGACAGACAGACAGACACACACACCACACACACACACACACACACACACAGACAGACGACGGAGGGTTATTACATAGACTCACTTTGTTACACAAGTGAGCCAAAAAGCGCTGACAATGTGAATCCGATTGATTTTTTCATACTCACCTCCATCTTCATGGCAATCATGACCACTAATGGCTCCCCCTGTTCAACGGTGACGCCCTCACTGACCAGCACGCGCTCCACGACACCTGGCATGGGGGCCACGGGGTCGTCCAGAGATCCTGACCCGCCCTTTGAGCGCAGGTACTCTGGGATCGGCACCTTCAGCTCATGGCTACCCTCCTGTGAACAGACAAACATACATGTATACAGCTTACAAGTACACCTGTACATAATATGGCCTCATAATTGGTTTGCTTGATTTGTGTACACTTCATTATGTACTGTGTGCTTCCTACACATGCACAGTAACATGATCTTGACGCATGTTGCAACAACCAACCACCCAGTACACCACCACCCTCAACAACAATAAACCTACAGCACTTCTCAGACAATGGTTAGTGAGTGTGTGTGTGTGTGTGTGTATGTGTGTGTGTGTGTGAGTGTGTGTGTGAGTGTGTGTGTGAGTGTGTGTGTGAGTGTGTGTGTGTGTGTGTGTGTGTGTGTGTGTGTGTTTGTGTGTGTGTGTGTGTGTGTGTGTGCGTGAGCAAGCGGAAGTGTGCATATGTGTGTGTTCATTCTTTTCAAAGTGACCAATTAACTAGCATTCATTCTGGTTTGAGAGAGCCACGCACGTCCTCAAGTTTATGTTTGTTTTTGGTTTTTTGTTGTTGTTTTTTGTTGTTGTTGTTTTTTGTTTTTTTTGTTTTGTTTTTTTTTTGGGGGGGGGGGGGGGGGTTGCCACAAAGGTGACTTAACAGAAACAAAAAAAAAAGAAAAGAAAAAAAAGCACATATGCTACGATTTGAACCTACACCCTTCTCATTGAGAGTCTGAGCTATGGTGCCCCCCGACCCACTGTCTATTAGGCACTGGCTGCGACATAATAGTGCATACAGAAGCAAGCACTAATGGTACCATTGAGAACAAGTGGACAGCGTTGTCCTGCATTATGATGGAGGCTGAGGAGATGATGCCGTCAATGTTGCAGCGCACACTGATGGTGTCGTCCGCTTCGGTGACAGTGCTTTCCACCCCCATTTCAGGACCACCGCCAATGCGCATCTGATACCCTCCTCCGCTCCTGGTTGAGACTGCGACTGTCACTTCTGCAAAGAAACATGACTGACTTAACTCTCACCAGTTCACAGTATTTTGAGCTATAATGCGTGCGAATCAAGCATGATTCTCTGAAAGTGGACTGTATACTCATTTGTAAAGATAACATAAACATGTTATACACCAATTTGAAGGAAATTGAAGTCTGCTTTTAGATATGTAAAGGAAAAATGATTTTGAACAATGGTTTAGCAATAAATTGACTTTATGTTGCAAGCATATGAGCAAAAAATAAAACAAAAATGTTGATTCCCGACAAAGGCTAAGAAGAAAAAAAAAATTGTTTCATTGTTTTATGCCATGTCATTACTATTTTCACTTATCTCATTCATTTCAGCATACTATTGCAAAATATGAGGAGAATATCTTTAGAAATGTGTTTTGTAGCCGATGTGAACAATGTGAACCGTAAATTGAGAAAAATCGCACACAATTTGGACCGCACACAGCACACATACAAAACCATGAACTAACACCTTGGAAATAACTGAAATACTTATGATATAATATTCTCACCTCAACATTAGGTATTTACACACATTTGTCACATTACATGATGTTTCCATGACTAGTCTCTTCCACACCACATTGTCCGCCCTCCGCACAGCAACAGTCAATATGTGATTTTCCTTATCACTGTCTCCAGAGTCGAGTTGATAATTAGAAACAGCAGAAGAATCATCATCTGAATAAAATGGCTCACTGTCTGACTCGGATGAGCTCATTTTGATGAGAAATTTGGACAGATGTAAACACCACGTGCGCCGATTGAAAACAAGAAAATGGCGGAAACGTCCGTGACGCAGCAACCTCGAGCAATAAATTACGTCAGCAGTTTATGCATAAATTGTCGTATTTATGTGTCTAAGAACACCTACATGGCATTTTCAGAAGTTTTGTGCCGGTTTATGTCACAAACATGAAAAAATAAAGATGAACATTAGAATAAGGGGGGGGGGGGGGGGGGTGTAAAATTCCATGACCCTGTCATCGTATTGCTACATACGATGCCTAAGGGCGTGAACTGGTGAGAGTTAATGGTTGTAAGAATATGTCGCATGAGCACCCACGGATGAGCAGTCATGCCTTCCATTACAGAGTAGCTGTATTTGTCCCAGAAACCGCACAATATAAGCAATCTGTCCCAGAAATAAGGATATCTGCTACGAGTCCTGGAAAAACCACACGCTTCAATCTCTGTCACAGTAATCGACCTTGTTATCTCTTATGGACATGATGAGCGAGGTGGCGTTTCTGCACGGTGGAGCGCTAAGGGACATAATCCAGACCAGGTCTTTTCAGCAGGCATGCTACTCTCAAAAAAGAGTTTTCACTGAAAATCTGGCACAGCCAGATAATCGAGCCGGCGTAGCCGGCGAGTCTGCTAGGGGGGTCTGGGGGCATGCCCCCCCCCCCCCCCCCCCCCCCCCCCCCCGGAAAATTTTTGAAAAAATCTTTAAAATCTGTGCAATCTGGCGCATTCTGAGTACTTTTTCCAGGATAAAAAAAATAGTTTACTAAAAAAAAAATCATACCTGAGAATGCAGCAACTTGGCAATTTCATGAACTTGGTTTATTTCTTCAAGTCTTTCAAGTAGACAATTCAAGTTCATATTGTCAACTTATTCCTTGGTCACACGTATGATATCAATCATGAGCACTATGTCGCTTCGAAACATCGCGACCGATGGCTTTCACGGGATCTACAAGCACTGGATAGATTCACAAAACTTGAAAGGCCCTTCACAGATATTCGATTCACACAAGTTTTGCCTAAATGGCATGCGGTATGCCTAAATGGCGGCAAAACCCGAAGAAGAAATGGTTCGCGTAGTTTCATTGGACGGAAACGGCAATCGGTGGCCAATCAGCAAGCAGCTTTGTCCAATGTACTGGAAGAGGCTAAAATGGGAGAAGTAGCAGACGATTTTTTCGCTCGCAGTACTCGGATCACGGAAAGCAATCCTGGAATTCAATCGGACCCGGATTTTCTCGGACTTCACGGAAATTATTTTCATTTTCGCGGATTTCCGCGAATTCACGGAAGAGTAGCATGCCTGTTTCAGCGAGATGGCTGCCATTATGCGCGAACGATTTTGATTGCCAAAATTGATCGCCTTTTCATCTCATTTAGACAAAAACCAAGTCATCTGACTAACCTGTCTGGAATATATTTGTAGAGGGTGTAATGTTATGCAGGTGAACCAACACAGTGATTAAATCTGTGTCTGAATCGTGGTTGATGTTCCTGTAATCTTGGTGTGTTCCTGAAAGTTGTGCTGCTTTCCGGATTCGCAAGTTTTATGTTCTGGCAATGTTAACGTTAACTGCAGGGGAGGCATGCCTGAACTCAACAACAGTTCTAACAGCAGCATCAGAAGGGACGCCTCACCTTTGTCCCCATCAAGAAGAGTGATGTACTGTGTTGGCGTCTCATTCACACGGGCCGAGTCGCACCACGTGAAGGGAGAGAACGGATCTGAAAGCAAATAAATGAACATTATTAACAAATAATTCATTTTGTGTAAGGGCTCTCAAATAAATAAATAAAATAAAAGAAGTAAAACAAGCAAACAAACAGAAACAGGTTAATAAATTTTCTTTTCCAGCAATTCTAAAACAGTCTTTTTCTAACCAGGAAGCCAAAACACACACAATAAATGTTACAATGCAAAGTGCTGAATGAGAATCGTCCATTACCTTTAGACATGAGACTCTGCCCTTGAGCCCGACTTCTCTGCCAATACAGCATGGCCACTGCAGCCTGGCACAGCGCCGTGTCAGACAGCTGCCTCACGGGAAACAATTCCTGCGAGTACTGTGGAATAAAGTCTGTGTGCACGTTGCCCTGCTTAAACTGGGGGTGTGACGCCAGGTCGATCAGGAACTGCAGGTTTGTGCTAAGTCCAACAACCTGCAAAAGCGTAATAGCATAGCTCGATTCATTTATAAACACTTAAACCCTTGAAGAAAAAGGAAAAAAGTCTAGAAATACAAACATCTGCCAAGTACGCTAACGCTTCTGACTGAAGTTGTGGGGGTATAGGGGGAATCTCCTATAGTAACATGTCATCTGGTATATCCATAGGAGAAATACAAACATCTGGACAACACAAATGAAGCGTGCTTCACTATTTCATTGCAATCTGTTAATAATAATAATAATAAAGGGTATTTGTGGCGCCCCATCTCGCAAGAGCTCAGGGCGCGTACATAAACATAACATAAAAACAGCGTATATAACTTACAACACACACACACACACACACACACACACACACACTGATTTTTTGCAGGTGGCATGCAGAGATGGAGGGGGGGTTGGTTCTACTGCATGTTACCATGACATCGAAGTCTCTATGTTCATCATGAGTTCTAAGAGGTGTGGCTGCTGCTTACGAAGCTCTAAGGTTGTTTGCCAAATGGATGCATGTTCGTTTTGGCCACTGCAACCATATTTGTGACCTTGTTGCTCCAAATAGTAGAGGAATATGACTTTCTTTGGCCTAATGCTTCACTAATGCTGCACTAGAGGAATATGACTTTCTTTGGCCTAATGCTGCACTAATGCTGCACTAGAGGAATATGACTTTCTTTGGCCTAATGCTGCACTAATGCTGCACTAGAGGAGGAATATGACTTTCTTTGGCCTAATGCTGCACTAATGCTGCACTAGAGGAATATGACTTTCTTTGGCCTAATGCTGCACTAATGCTGCACTAGAGGAATATGACTTTCTTTGGCCTAATGCTTCACTAATGCTGCACTAGAGGAATATGACTTTCTTTGGCCTAATGCTGCACTAATGCTGCACTAGAGGAATATGACTTTCTTTGGCCTAATGCTTCACTAATGCTGCACTAGAGGAATATGACTTTCTTTGGCCTAATGCTGCACTAATGCTGCACTAGAGGAATATGACTTTCTTTGGCCTAATGCTTCACTAATGCTGCACTAGAGGAATATGACTTTCTTTGGCCTAATGCTGCACTAATGCTGCACTAGAGGAATATGACTTTCTTTGGCCTAATGCTGCACTAATGCTGCACTAGAGGAATATGACTTTCTTTGGCCTAATGCTGCACTAATGCTGCACTAGAGGAATATGACTTTCTTTGGCCTAATGCTGCACTAATGCTGCACTAGAGGAATATGACTTTCTTTGGCCTAATGCTGCACTAATGCTGCACTAGAGGAATATGACTTTCTTTGGCCTAATGCTGCACTAATGCTGCACTAGAGGAATATGACTTTCTTTGGCCTAATGCTGCACTAATGCTGCACTAGAGGAATATGACTTTCTTTGGCCTAATGCTGCACTAATGCTGCACTAGAGGAATATGACTTTCTTTGGCCTAATGCTGCACTAATGCTGCACTAGAGGAATATGACTTTCTTTGGCCTAATGCTGCACTAATGCTGCACTAGAGGAATATGACTTTCTTTGGCCTAATGCTGCACTAATGCTGCACTAGAGGAATATGACTTTCTTTGGCCTAATGCTGCACTAATGCTGCACTAGAGGAATATGACTTTCTTTGGCCTAATGCTGCACTAATGCTGCACTAGAGGAATATGACTTTCTTTGGCCTAATGCTGCACTAATGCTGCACTAGAGGAATATGACTTTCTTTGGCCTAATGCTTCACTAATGCTGCACTAAACACCGATTGACAATGTCGCCAAACTAGCCACCAATCAGAGCTGTCTAGCTGGTCTTCAGTTTTTGTTTTTTTTCCTACAGTTTTCCTTTATTTATTTATTTTATTTTCTTCTCTTCATTACGAGTTGTGTAATTATGTGTTTGTACTACATGTACATGTATTAGTGTGTGGTGTTTGTTTTTGAATTTTGAAACGTGCTTTGCCTTGTTTATATATTACTGACTATGAGTTCACCTTATTACTGTAGCAGTTGATAGTAGTTTAGCAACCGTGTGTGTGTGTGTGTGTAGTGTAGCAAGGACAAGATGTAAGACAGGTCTGCGCACCTAATCTTCTATCCTTGGAAAATAAAGTGTCATTGTCATTGTCATTGTCAGTCTGCAACCAAATAACCTTGTTTGCTAAGTATCAGGCTGGGGAATTTTCAGTCATATGGCAGTTTTCAGCCAAATTTCCTGCCCTTTCAGCCCCCCAAAATCTGAGTTTCAGCCAAAGAAAAGAAAGCAGGAAAAAGGTTGCATACACAGTCATATATCATGATACATGTAATACCATATGAGACAGTCTAACTTCATTTTTGATGACATACATGTCAGTACCATGGTAGTACAGTGTATTTTACTTTTGGGTACCAGGAGAGGCGAGTAAATGTCTTTAAAAATGCTAAAATTTGTCTTCTTAAGTGGGGTGTTTCCCGCGTAGACTCCTAGCAGGATGCTGCCTCTGCACCCCGGCCAAGGTTTCAGTCTTTTTTTTTTCCCTCAGCAATTCCCCAGCCTGAAGTATGTGGTGCACTTCTAAACAAAATGTATGCCAACGACAGTCACCACAATGGTTTCAGATGCTGTATTGTGTCCCAAGTGATTCTGATGCCTGGATTAAACCTGGCCCTGACCTTGTAATCCTTGAGTGCGGACACAGTACGAAGAAGAGCTGACTGTCGGTCCTCAGCCCAAACCACCAACTTTGCGATCATGGGGTCGTAGTGGACTGACACTTCATCACCTGCGAGTAAACCAAAACCATGGGGGTGAGCGGTGGTCTGATAGGAAGCGTGTCGGACTTAGCTGCTGCGTGACTGAACAGCCGTAACCTCTGTCATGGCGATGGTAACAGCCTGCCCACTGGGTCCTTAGCACACCTGCTCCGGGTAGAAGCCAACCTAGGTAGAAAAGATCCTGCTCATGCACACAATCTTGTTCCACACACACACACACACACACACGTTTTGTTCACCTTGTCGCACACCAGTCTCTATGCGGACATTGCTGCCAGGTGCTGGGGTGGACAAATGCAGCAAGGGTCCAGCTCCAGGCATGAAACTGTTGTTGGGATCCTCAGCGTAGATTCTTGCCTCAAAGGCGTGGCCGCGGAGTTTGAGTTCTTCCTGTTTCATTGGCAAAGGTTCTCCACTTGCCACCTGGAGAAACAAAGTGTTGTTGTAAAGTACATGTAGCTTATGTCTATTCAAAATTTATCATGCTATGTACATGCAAAACGTAACCACAAAGTCAAATTCCCCACCCCCAGGACAGAAGTAAACCAGCTCGCCCACTCTTTGACAAACAGCAATACGGCTGAGAAATCTGCATTTTTAAAATTTACTGGTTTCTTCCTTCCATTTTTTTTTTCCTTTTTTTTTGGTTGGGGGGGGGGGGGTGTCTTGTTGTTCAATTTCCTCTCCAGAAACTTGTGACATACCCTGATCTGCCATTCAACAAGATCTGTGTTGGTGATCATCTCGGTCACAGGGTGCTCCACCTGCAGTCGGGTGTTCATCTCCATAAAGTAAAACTTCTGATCAGCGTCCATGATAAACTCTACTGTGCCTGAGTCACATTAAAAAAAAAGAAAGAAAAAGATGATACTAAACAGGTGTTTCTAATGACGTCTCATAATGTGAATGTAGTCCTGTTCACCTGAGAGCACTTTCCACAATGAGTTAGAAATGTGTGGGGTAATTATTGAATGATCAACCAGTTTAAACTGCCACGACTTACAAGGAGCTTTAACGCACGGTTGGAATTTATTTTCCTATTAGTAACACATATACAACCAGGGATGGATTTACTCAAATATGCCAATGAGACATTGTCTCCTTGACCAGTCATTTTTATGAGACATTTTCATTTTCTATGAGACAATCAAGTTCACCCGCATCACTCTGTCACATGTCTGTGCCGAGAGCCTGTTTCTAAGTGCAGTGACGTTCAGGGTTCTGAACGGAAAAGGACCTCTCGATCGCAGAACTGAGAAAACTGATAACGCGCCAGTATTTTTTGCAACTCTTTCGAGCGAGAGTTCCTGGCAGCGCGCGCGGCGAGCGGGATAAGTAAGCCTCATCACTAATATTAGATTAGTGTAACAGACTCTATGACTGACACGGACAGCGCATCTCTGCTTCGCGTTGTCAAGTGCGTTTGTGATGTCATGTTCGTGCGACATATGACGCATTTTGCGAAATTTCTATGCGACATTTTATCAAAATATGAGACATAGTCGCACGGCTCGCGAGAAAATCGATCCCTGTACAACAGAAAAAGTGAGCCCAACCAACCATACACTCAGAACATTCAAACTTAAGTCCATCTGTTGCTATTTACCCACACTGGTAGATATAACCAATAGCCCATTACCTGAGAGTTGGTCACGGGGTATAGGGTCAGGTTCGCCTTAACAGAACCCTCCTGGGGGCATTTTCTTCACAGAGCGTGAATGGCTACAGGGCAGGGCTGAGGTGGTGCTCGGGGTGTGTGCAAATTTGAAACTTTTCACCGCTAGCGTCTGAGAGCGGTCCTGTGCCCAGTGCTCAAATGCAGACAAATGTACAAGGTTCAGCATGGACAAGGATGGTACATGTACTACATACCAGCTCCCACGTAGTTCACAGCCTGTGCTGCCCTCACAGCTGCTTCGCCAATAGACTTTCGTACCTCCTCACTCAGCCCAGGCTGTAGATAAAAAAAAAACCAAAAAAAACGGAAAAGGTCATTGCTACACTTGAAAAGCTTAACAAAAAAAATTATTTAAAAAAAACTCAAACAAACAAACAAACAAGCAAACAACAGTTTTCCTTATTAAGCTCACCAGAATCTGACGCAGAAATTTTGAGACTGTAGGTCATTGTGACACATGATCTTCACACCAAATCATATAAAATGACCCTCACTTTTGAAAGCTGTAAGGAACAGTGAGTAGAAAAAGAAGATATTTACTGCTGGAGCTTCCTCGATAATCTTCTGGTGTCTTCTCTGTACACTACAATCTCTTTCAAAGAGGTAGACGTAGTTGCCGTGGCGATCGCCGAACACCTGGACTTCAACGTGTCTTTAAAAAAAGAAAAGTAGCAACCTTGTATTGCAGCATAAGAATGTGGGTGGGTAAGGACGGAAAACCATAAATCATGATTGAGCGAGCATGAGCTACATGTTCATGACATTTGAAAATTCAGAGGGTGGGGGGGTGGGTGTTTGGGGGTTTAACGTCCTTTTCCACCACATAGGGGTGATATCAAAGACGGGGCAACGATAAAAAAGCCAGCACAAATATTTGGCCCCAGCCGGGATACGAATTCACGACCCGAGCATTAAAAGTCCAACGCTCTACCATTCGGCCACCCCGGCTCCCCTGAAAATTCAGAGAAAACTTACAAGCAAACATAAAGTGGAACCCTAACCCTTCCTGAAAATGCATGAACAGGGACCTTGAAATTATTCATTTCATGCGGGCCAATCGTCAGGGGTTCTCTCAAGGTACTCCGGCTTCCTACTCCTCTGCTCTGGAAATGTTAATTCATCCCACAAAATTTGGAAATAAATGCAATTCTAAATTCCGAAACTTAAATTGAAGAGCTGATCCTTCACACTTAAATAATAATAATAATATTTCTAGGGCTCCTATCCCCGAGGAACGAGCTGTAGGCGCATTACAATCTAAAACCGAAGTAAAAAATTTTTTTTTAAAAATTCACTCAATGTACACTTCATAAGAACAACTATAAAAGTAAAAGAGCACACACACACACACACACACACACACACACACACACACACACACACACACACACACACACACACACACACACACACACACACACACACACAGAGTCACACTCACACACACACACACACACACACAGAGTCACACTCACACACACACACACACACACACACACACACACACACACACACACACACACACACACTCACACACACACACACACACACACACACACACACACACACACACACACACACACACACACGAGTAAAAAAAATAAAGGACAGGCAGAGACCAAGATTAAAAACCAAGAACAAGTACCAGTGATAAAACCCAAAACAAAAGGATAGATTGAAATGCGCCAGATAAAACCTTAAAAGATAGCAGTGTTCATGTCCAGTGTGTGCGAGAATGCAAGTGATTCATGTGAGCGTGAGCACTGGGTTCAGCTCACGGCGCTTTGAGCCAATTGAAGAAATTGGGTAAAGCACCTATACAATGCACTCGGGGCAAAGAATTTTTCCTTCTCGTATGTGGCACCGTTTATTCGGGCCGATCGTCGGGGGTTCTCTCCGGGTGCTCCGGCTTCCTCCCCCTCTGCTTTGGAAATGTTCAGCGCACCAAATTTGAAAAATAAATGCAGTTCTAAATTCCGAAATTTAAATAGCTGAGCTGACCCTTCGCACCACGTGATTGTAATGTGTTTATGTCCGGTGTGTGAGAGAATGTGTGTGATTCACGTGAGTGTGCGTGTTGGGTTCAGTTCGCGGCGCTTTGAGCCGATTCATGAAATTGGGTAAAGCGCCTATACAATACTCATTATTATTATCATTATTATTATTATTATTACATGTATTATCATTATAATCAAGTAATTAAAAAAAACCTGATGATCACCAACCTGTGAATGCACTTAATGCACTGTGTGCATTAAATCTGCAGTTACTTCCTGAAACTAAGATCTACCATGGCATGATTTTGTCCACAAAAACAAATTCCTACCTGGGTTCGACAACAAATTTCTCCAGAAGCATGACCTGGTCTCCAAACGACTTCATGGCTTCTGTCTTGGCTGATTCCAGCTGTGACTCAAACTCCACTTCTGTCATCGCGATTCTCATGCCCTGATTAAGAGAAACAATAAGAGTCAAAACAATTAATGTCCTGTTATACAATATGGTTAACTGGGAAATTAAGTACCACTATTTCTGCCAAAGTCAGGTTACAAGGAAGTGTATGTGGGTATTGCAGAAATTACATGGAATCTTATGGAATATATGTATCAAAACTGCTGTGGGGTATATAATTTATTTCATTAATTTCTTCTTTTTTTGGGGCCATTTTTATGCTCACAGATCATTCTGAGCTGTTTTCGTGGTACATGTATTTATCATCACACCACTTAGACACCGAAACAGTGACAGCGTCTGTAATGCTGGCACTAAGCCAACAGAAGCATACTTGATGATGCGCTGACCACACTGAGCGCTCCAGTAGTTTAACAACAGTCGTAGAATGCGGATCTCAGACTGCTCACCCAAAATGCAAACAATACTGCATTAACTCTTTGACGACGGAGCGCAATTTCTGACACACGATTTCCTATAGGAAATCGTGTGTCAGAAATTGCGCTCCGTCGTCAAAGAGTTAAGAGCTAATCATCAAGATAAAGTATTTTAAGCATGCAGGCGCACTCACGAACAAAACTGTTCCAAAACATAAGCTAGCTTAGCAGAGAAATGAAAATAGCAAATGAAATTAGCCAGTTAGAGTGACAAGTGCCTGCTACCGCCGCCCCTTGGTTCTCGCAAAACTTCACAATAAATAAATAAATACATGCATGTGGGCAAAAACATGCATGTATGTGGTTTCTACTGTATGTATGTATGTATGTATGTATGTATGTATACATGTATCAGGGCTGAGATTTAGCAAGCCAGGCTAAGGAGCCAGCCGGGCTCCTAACCTGGGAAGTTGAGGTTGCCAGAAAATTTTTCAGGTTGCCAGACCCTTTGATTGAAAACGCGGTCCTATTTTAAATTGTGTAACTATTGCAGCTAATAAACAAGATAACTTTCAACAACACTGTTTCATTTTTGGAAAACAAGTTCTTTATTTTCAGTTTTCATTGATGTATGCCGATTACAAAGGGCTGCTGCTGCTGTTTGTAGGTTGTCATCCATTTTCGGCAGGGTGCACAGTGCATCTCCTCCTTATCGGCATCGTACACAAGCCATGCTCTCTCCTTCCCTGTGTCTGTCCTCTTCTATCCAGGCACCCACTTTCGATCTCTCTTCTCTTCTTCATATTCCTTGTTCTGCTTCTTTTTTTCTTTTTTTTTCTTCTTCTGATCTTTTTTTTTTTTTTTTTTTGCTGGAGGCTCAGAGACACCGGTTAAAAAACGCCACATGATTCAAGATTGCCGGAAGAATGAGTACGGGGAAAAGCGAAAGTACAGCAAGTCTCGCGTGACCGCTCACTGGGAAAGCCCGGTGCTGACCAGTGATGAAAGATCGCGCGGGAAGCTGAAGCCGTTGTGTCGTGTGTGCAGGCTTTGTGGTTGTGTGTCGGATCAGGCGGCAGGCGCGTGTTTTGTTTTACAGCGCGTGTTAAGAGTCCGTGTACAGGTACGGAATCTCTACCACTGGCGGTAATTTTCAGGTCGCCACCCGGGCGAATGGTACTGTAAATCGAGTTCGCCAGACACCATTTTTAGGGGCCATTGGCGAGTTGGCGAGCGTTAAAGCTCAGCGCTGATGTATGTATGTAGGTATACATGTGTTTATGTAGGTATGTACACACAGTGGTCGCCATGCAATCAGTGCCTGTTTAAGTGCATGCCCATGTGTCAGACTATGTCTTGATCCTGTATGTGCCTGCACCTGTATGTATTTGTGTATGTATATATATACTGAAAAAAGAGTAATTAAAAAAAAAAGTCAAGTAGAAACAGGGTGTAATAAAGTACAAGCAAAAGGATTTTGAAATGAGGTGGTAAAAAAAAAAAGGAGATGGGAGACTCCGTTACCTTCCCACCTCCGCCCCTAACTGCCTTTATCATGACCGGGAAGCCAATACGGAATGCCTCGTCTTTCAGTTTGCTCAGTGACTGGTCATCACCATGGTAACCCTCGATGACTGGAACTCCAGCAGCTGACATGATGGCCTTGGAAGTGCTGAAAATGTATGAGGCGAAAGTGTGTATATACAGATTATGCTATATAACAATATGCAGTTCATATATCTCTTAACTCCTAACTGTCCACACCCCTACCCCCCCTGCCCACACTATATGACAAGACTTACTAAAACTCACGGGACCACTAAACAGCACTAGACAGCACTCCACAACACTATTACGCAAGGTGTGGGCATTCTCAGGGAGGCCCGTTTCCCTCCCCCAATGACGCACAGCCCGCGGTAGATTGCATAATCTCTCATAATCCCTTTGCCTGCTCAGGGCAGTCCTGTGTATGGCTCATACAGCTGTGAGCACATCACATGTGGTTTCATGCTCGGAACGGGACTTGTCTCTTGTTGTCTACCGCCCTCACGCCAGTGGGAAGTGCTTGGGGCAAATTGTAAGGGGGCCCGACTGAGTGTGCCATTAGCTATTACGTGGCCAATACCCGGTATTCACAAGAGGGTGCGAAATCGCTGAGTTGTCTGGCTAGCGTTGACCGCTTGCCGGAGTGTGATGCAACATGACGGCATGTTACGCTGTCTCTCAGGCAGACTGCTGGCCTCGAGGTTGCATAATAGTGCTGTCTTGTGTTATGACGATTTTGATTCAGGATGTGATTTGTATGTGGACAGTTAGGCATTAAGAGTCTGATAGTGGCTTGTGAAGTGGCTCCTAGTGATCTCACGATTTTGAGTAAAACTGCGATTTTTCCATGGGGGTTTTAAGAGATAAATTCAGTACATGCATCACAGTGTATCATTTGCCAAGGGAACTCTCAGCTGAACAAGTAGTGTGTCTGACTTTATCAGGTGAGCTCTGGTCACCTAACGGCGCCATCGCATGAGTTTAAACCGTGGGGGTGGTCGGTGGTCTAGTGGTTAAGAGGCTTGTCACCACTCGGGGCAGAGAATTTTTCCTTCTCGTATGTGGCACCGTTCATTCGGGCCGATCACTGGGGGTTGTCTCCGGGTACTCCGGCTCCCTTCCCCCCTATGCTTTGGAAATGTTCAGCCTACCAAATTATGAAAAATAAATGCAATTCTAAATTCTGAAATTTAAATAGTGGAGCTGACCTTTCGCAACACATGAATGTAATGTGTTCATGTCCAGTGTGTGAGAGAATGTGTGTGCTTCACATGAGCGAGCGTGTTGGGTTCAATTCGCGGCGCTTTGAGCCGATTCACGAAATTGGGTAAAGCGCCTATACAATACTCATCATCATCATCCTCTGCCTGTCCTCTCCCGCTAAAATTCAAAATAGGTAGCTAGGTGGCACTCCATGCAGTGACACACTTTCCTGCGGGTAAGCAAGCCGCCAAATCTCCCGAAAGGAATAAAGCAGTTAAAAAAAAACCAACAAAAAAACTTCAGATGGTACCTTTTGATTCCCATGTCCCGAATAGCTGAAGCAGGTGGCCCGATGAACACCACCCCTTCCTTCTCACACAGCTCTGCGAACTCTGTATTCTCTGACAGAAACCCATACCCAGGATGGATAGCCTGAAAACGAAAGTCAGTGTATATCAGAACGTAACTTCACTGGTCAGAAAGGACACGCACGGACAGACATCAACTGAAGAAAACACTGTGATTTTGTCTACGGTGACAAGAGTAAAACAATATCAAGTAACATATTTGTGACCCTCCACCACGAAATGAGTCTTCATGTGCTATTTGTTTATGTTACAAGACGACTCATTTCGTGGTGGAGGGTCACATTTATGAATTTAAAGTTTCTGATATGATCTTTATGTTGCTGCTTTGACAACATTGACAGAAACCTTGTAAAATATTAAAGCCTTGTTCTCAACTCTGCTGGACTAGAATTATGAGGACACAAAAAATACAACAATAATTCATTGAATGACCTGACAGCAAGAGGGAAATTAAACCTAATTAAATTTATGTTGGAAAACAATAAAGACAATAATGTTCAAACCAACCTTTGCCCCTGAATGTTTCGCCACATTCATGATTGCGTCCTGACGCAAGTAGCTCTGACTGGCTGCTGGTGGCCCAATATTATAAGCTTCGTCTGCCTGTGTGACATTGAAACAACAACAAAATCCTGCTTAGGAACTGTGAAACAGAGACAAATACTGATCAATATGACTGGAAATTTTATTTGTAACGAGTGGAAAGCCACCCCAATATCAGAAAATCCTGACCCGTGAACTTTATTATAAACTGGTACAGACTACAGATGCTGCAGAAGGGCACAATTTAAAGATTTCTGAAAAAAGGCAATGAAGATTCTCGTACTTAATTTATACGAGCGTATACTAACTGCTTTCATGACTGTTTGGCAATCAGCTAACATTAAATAATTAAACCTTTTTAACTTAACTTGGCAAAGGCTGCTGCAAATCACTGATAATAATGATAATAATAATAAAGGGTGCAAGAGAGAAAGGCTTTCAAATCAAGAAAACCAGTTTGAAGCTAAACTGAATCCGGAAAACCTAACAACAGCGGGGAGGGGGGTGGATGGGGGAGGGGGGTATGCTTGCGGCATCTCGCAGTCATTAGTATTTATAACCTCAAATACTTTGCAGTAAAAAGATGATTCTTCATGAAGGGAGAGTGCTCCAGGTGTTGAGACACACTATTCTTTACATATGGTACTGAACGTTACAATGTACAATTACTCTCAGTGGTCAACCCACATTCCGGAACTTGCTGCTCGCTGATTTTACCAATCCAGAAAATTTGATTTTCAGAAGTCCTCAATGTGGAAAATTTTATTTTCAAAAGTTCGCCATCCGGAAAATTTTATTTTCAAAAGTTATCATTCTGGAAATCCTGGGTGTTCTGGAAAATTGGGGCCCCTGGATAACAAAATTAATGATTATTACACATCTCTGATGAGCTTTATCGGCAGCAGCACTGAAGGAGTTTAATCAGAAAAAGAGAAAAACTATGTTATATACTGAATATCAGTCACATGTTTGCATTAGTCAAAGCATTGTTCCTACCAGAGCGACATGCATGGAGTCTCTGTCAGCATCACTGTATACCGCCACTGTTCGGATGCCCATTCGCTTTGCAGTATGTATCACTCGACACGCGATCTCACCGCGGTTGGCAATCAGCACTTTGTCGATAAGGGTCCCTTGACCCGCTGTATAAAACACACATGAAACACAGGTGCATGATCGTTGTCTAGTTAATGCCTTGAACTAACTACCAGATGTATTCATGTATTACATACATTTTTTTTTTTTTTTCTGCCCCAGCTCTTTACCTGCAGCACCAGGCCATGGGCAGAATCCATGAAGGGTTCAGGGGAGCTGGGGCAATACATGATTTTTATTATGCATGATGATGAGGATGATTGTATGATGATGCTACGGACGTCCATGTGGTTTGATACAGCCTGCCTCCTCTTGGATTTGACCTTGGGTCTCCTGGTCCATGGTTCGAAGGTGCTAACCACTACACTACAGGAGCCGGTTTATTTCTTTATACATGATAGCAACGCACTGAAGGTTCTCATAGGCTCCTCCATGTCTTTTGTATAGTACAGAAAACTCAACAGGCTGAGTAACATCCTACAGTGTACACATGCAGGTAGGCAAAGCTTAAAACTGGGCTCAAAAGCTTTTCGACTGTACTTAGAGTTTAAACTCAGGAGGGTACTGATAATGCCACAGCATAATAAGACCTCATTCCTCAATATCAGGCCCTCTTGTAATGAAAGCATCCTGATACAGTAAAACCTGTCTGTATAATGTGCTGGGCAATCATTCGCTTGCGCTTCCTCTGTCCTTGTTAGGCTATAGCTATTCCTTCGCATGTACGTGCTTCTCTGTCAAAAGACAAGAAAACTAGAGTGGGAATCAAGTATTACACATGTACATATATGTTTACCAAAGCATGGTCCAGTACCTGTATTTGATGCATGGCGGATGGAGGAGCGCAGTGCTGAGGCACCAAATCTGAGTAACAAAGCACAAAACAATACTTCGTTAGTAACAGAGTTGTAGACCACTGGAATAACCTGCCACAGGAGGCTGCCAAAAGCAGAAACACTGAGTTTGAACACAGAATTCAGTGATACCTTTTATAATAATAATATTAAGTTTTTCACCGATCTATAAACGACACTCAACACAAAAATAGACAGAGGGCATGAGGCTATTAGCCTAATTGCTACACCAAAGACGAGTGTGATGATTGGCCTGAAATCCATGTAACAAAATTGAAAAAAGAAGCCAGTTCACTGCTGGGCTGCCTACTGATCACGGCCTCGTCCTGTATAAATGCCGTGGTCTGGCTGTTTTTGTCGTGACAACAAAATCAAACAGAAGAAATGACGAAACATCAAACTCATAATCGTATTATACGCATAACAACAGCAGTACAAGGCAAGAGGTGACACCTCCTGCATTGTCGACTACTACATGACGGAGAAACAGCTGTTACTACAAAACCTATCGTCTCTCAGTATATAGAAGGATAGTTCTGTCAGTGCATGCGGCAATTACTGCCATCGAACCTTTTGAACACGCTAATCGCTTGAAAATGTTTGCTGCCTGCGAGAGATGCCATCGTGTCCTCTGCAGCTAGAGGAGTAACCCCATTCCGACTGAGAAATTGCGATCAGAGTTACCTCGCTTCATTTGTTGACAACATGGCCGCTGACTGTCAGCTGAGCGTGTCGTTTTCCAACGTTGACACTGTTTTCTGTGTTTTGAAATGATTTTGCTCGATCAGCTTGTGTGGAACATGTAACGGCTTGAGTTGAGAAAGACAGCTGTCGATGCATGGTCATGTCGGATAAAGATTTAGTCGATTTCAGAAAGAAATGGCTTCAGGAGATTCGAGGGACAGGTGCAGGAGAATCTGCAGAGCCCAATACAGGGAGCAATTCTCCAGCAGTAGGACACGCATCCGCGTCTTCTCCCCCGGCTCCGGCTGATCGTGGCAATATTTCATCGAATCCTTCTTTGCAATGCGCAGACGATCACAATGCAGTAAAGGATTTGATAGCAGCTCAAGACAATCGTGTACTGTTTCCTGAGGACGTTTCCAATGTTGCTGCTGCCTACTACCCATTCCGTATTCTAACAGAACTGCTGAACCAAAGCAGCACTGAAGTGGTGCCTAGGCACAAGAAACGGACTAGTGGTGAAGTTACATCACCCACTAAACGGACGTACTTCTCACAAACTCTGGAGAGTTCAAAGAAAGTTAAACTGGGAGAAGAAGAGAGCGAAAGCGTTCACACAGGCCAACCCACCAAGCATAAGGAGGGCTACCTTGACTTGTTCATTGCAGATCTGGTAAGTACGGCCATCAGTGGAAAACATTTCACTGCTATCCTATGTCAAATTGGCTGCTGAAAGTGAAGGTTTATTATAATTACCCAGATTTGCAACTTTATCTGTTTAACGGGCTAATTTCATGTTTGCTACGCCAACTTATGTTTTGGAACAGTTTCGCTTGTGAGCATGCCTGTACACTTGAACTACTCTATTTTCATGAGTAGTACAGCTGTTAATGTGATACAATGTTGTTTACACTTTGTGCGAGTGGTTGCATGAACATTCAAATATTCTACAACTGTTGTTACACTACTGGAGTGCTCAGTGTGGTCAGAGTGTCAGAGAGTATGCTTGTTGGCTCGGTGCAAGCATTACAGATGCTGTCACTGTCCAGGTGTCTGAGTGGTGTGATGATAGATACCATGAAAACAGCTCATCATGATTAATCATCCTCATCGTGTGTAATTAAATTTCCCCAGGTTTTGAGCCTCCCATGCACAGATTCCATTCCGCCTGGGAGGAACGTCAGTGGAACTGGGGCAGAAAAAAAGAAAGAAAAACAGACAAAAAAGAAAAGTGCATTTTGCCTGTCTACAACTAGTGCGAGCCTTTTGTTTCCTTGTTCATTTTTCTGCAGATCTATACAGAGTAAGAGACTGAGATCGTTTGCTTACCATGCCCCTCTAGCTGTTTGTTTTTGACTCTACACTAGTGTAATTAATTACTACATGTACTAATAACATTTATCCTAGTTTAATATTTACTGTTCATTTAATCTTCTTTTTTTTCTGTTGCCAGGATGAAATCAATGAGATCCCATTTTTTGACACAAGTTTGCCTCGGGAGGTTGCTGTTAAAATTTTCTGGCATCTCGATTTTCGAGATTTGTGCAGATGTGCTCAGGTGTGTACAAGTCAACAGACAAATGAGTTTGTTGGTCATGTAGGTTTCTATATTTGCTAACTCAGGTTATAAGGATACACTTATGTAGCTATTTTGTTACCATTATGTGTTTGACTTTTACTCTTGAATATTATTATATATATATATATATATATATATATTGATAATAATATTCAAGAGTAATAGTATATATATATGCGACTAGGACTACAGATTTCAAAGTTGTACATGTACTTCACTGTATGATCGATATATGTCCTTTTGCATATTTTGCATACAACACACAGATTGATCATTAGTTACATGCACTAACACAGCTAGGTACGCGAAATAGAGGCTGTGAACTATTGTCAGTCTCAAATATATACTCACCCCACCCAGAAGCGTTGTCGTGTGTATCATTTTTCATAGTAATATTTACATGTACATGTAGTTCAGTACAGGTTGCATGACTTTACGGAGAGCAGTTTGCCTATAGTGATGGCATTTTAAGGAAAATCTTCAGTGTTATGGCCGTCATTGCCACAGGTTAGCCGAAGTTGGCGCAGCCTGGCAGAAGACGAGCTGCTGTGGTGCCGTATCTGTCACATGATGGGCTTCGAGCAGAACAAGCTGACTGTGGAATACGAAGACTGGAAAAGTCGCGTGCGCCACTTCTACACCCTGAAACACACCCTCATTTACAACTGGAAGGTAAAATTCTTAAACCACCTCTTGCCTAAGCTTTTCTTTGATTCACACAAGCACGCGCGCGCGCGCGCACACACACACACACACACACACACACACACACACAGAAGAAACAAGACATCTTGCATGTGTGTATACTTGTCAGGACTTCGTATCCATTGGAATTATAATCAGACAAAATGTCCTGGCGGACATTAAAATTACAGGCCATTAAATTTTGTCCTAATGATTGTCTTCTGTCATGCTGAAAATAATCAAACATGTCCGCTTTTGTAAGGAAGTAATCAGACTCTATGTATAATTTATCAATGTCTGACAAGAATATGAAGCTGTGACTTGTAATGCATGTACACTGTACGTAGATTCAACCAGTGTGTATTTCACTTGTACAGAATAGGATTGGAAGGCCGTTCAGCCTGCAGCATGCCAAAGGAGGAGTGCTATGCGCAGCAACTGCATACAAGTCAGCCATAGTAGCAGGGTGAGTTGTTCAGACACTCTTGAAGAATATTTATAAGCAGTCTGATCTTGTACAGTATACCTTGGACCTCCATAGCATCATCATACCATCATCCCCATTCTCATCATCATGCATAATAACTATTGCCCCAGTTTCCGAGGGGAGCTGGGGTGGCCGAATGGTAGAGCATTGAACTTCTAATGCTCAGGTCGTGAGTTCGTATCCCGGCTGGGGCCAAATATTTGTGCTGGCTTTTTCATCGTTGCCCCGTCTTTGATATCACCCATATGAAAAGGACATTAAATCCCCAGACACCCACCCCAGTTTCTGAGCCCTCTGGATTCCACCCATGACTTGGGAGGAACCCCACTGGAGCTGGTGAAGAGTTGGGGAAGCAAAAAAAAAAAAAGTAAAATAAATAAAAAAATAAGAAAAGATATAAGGGGCCATTTTTGTGACAACAAGACTGTTTTCTTGCATGCATGGTGTTTACTCTTCTGCCAGCTATTTTTGGCGTACTTGATTTTAAAAAAAGAACCCCCCCCCCCCCCCCCCAAAAAAAAGTGTACATGTTAAAAATGCTTGCTTCGTACACAAGAAGGGAAAAGCAGCGTCATAACTTAGCCATAAGCCACTCTGGCATAAGGTCGCAGACAAACAGCCCCACCACTTTGCCGGATCTCCTGCATTGTAACTCATACACATCATTTTATGTTTTAGATACAGCAACTGTCAGACGAAGATGTGGGACGTGCTGTCTGGGGAGACGTGTGTGTTTCAGCCGAGCACTACTGCACTTGTCATCGACGAAGCAGAGGACGTTGGCACAATTGTTAATGAAATCCTTCATGTGGCTACGTGTGACAGTGTGACAGCAGCATCATACAGCCATGGTAAAATACTTGCAGATATTTAAAAAAAAAAAAAATGTGCAGATTTTCATTTTGGCTAAGTGAAGCCTCATACTGATGATGATGATGATGATGATGATGATGATGATGATCATGATGATGATGATGATGCATTCCATGCTGTGCATACTTCTGATTCATTATGTAAAATAGGAAAACCTGTCACATGGTATTGGAGAGTTTACATTGTATCGAATAATAAAATGAGGCAGTTTTGAGAAAGTACATGTTAATGAGACATTGTGCAATTCTGGGTGACTGCAGGTCTTTTTGTGAACCACTGGCCAGGTTCTCTTTGCGATCAACTCTTTTTTAATTACACACATGTAGTGGAATGTGGAATTGAGACAGCAAAAACAACAACAACAACAACAAAGAAACAGAGAAATTGAAGCTTGATAGGTGCAGCAGATCTTTCTGATGCTTTGGAAAAAACATATTACAGGTATCACTTTTCACCTGTTCCTCTGCAGAGCTAACTATGCATCAGTCAACCCACCACTGCTGCTCCACTATATGGCTAACATTGACAGTGTTTGAAATTTGCATATCTGTGACTGACACACCAGGTTTTGTGGATGTTTGGAGTAATGAGGAAGGCACCGAGCCGGCCTACACCTTCCCCTGCCCAGGACCTGGAGCCAGTCAGCAAGCTTCAGGCCTCGGGCTGTGTGAAAACCAGCAAGGATCTGTTTACCTGGCCGTCAACAGTCGGGCTGCTGTTCAGGTTCACGTGGTGGAGGACAGTCAGGGGCGACATCACCAAACGCTGCAGTTTAACACACATGTAGGTGAAAATGACTTACCAGGACATTGTTGTTAGTTTTTGGGGAGCATGCTTCAACGTTCAGTGCAACATACGCATAGGTATATCAGA